>CM031570.1:13153252-13377304 GCA_018467065.1 Ephestia elutella | reverse complement strand
ATGATCTGAGCAACATTACAATAGGGCAGATGTTAAAATTCTGCAAAGTAACAGGTAGATTCAATGGGTCGCCACCAACGTGAGTTACCAGGTAACTCAAAACCCTATACGGGTCTCGGGGAATTGGGTGAAATGGTCCCAGCATAAGTGGACTGATCACCCGTCTGGTGCTCGCGCTGGCGTCCCCACATAGTAAATAATAAATAATAAGTATTTACAATATGTATAGTTTAAAACTGATATGTAGCATCAAAATAAAAGGAAAAAGCAATACGTACCTATGTACGCTGAATTCACACGTAACCGTATGGAAAAATAAACATCTTAAATAAATTAAATTATTCGTTACAGATTTATAATTTCTCAACGTACAAGTGTAAATTAGTGGTAAAAACTGTTTGAGCTATATGTGACCTTGTATTAATTCGAACATATGTACTAAACTGTGCCTGTAGTTGTTTTCGAATAAAAAAAAAAATATCAATGACCAACAAAAACATCCCAAACGTGCCCAACCCGACTCTCGCATGTCTATTAACCAAACATAATTAATTTAAATTATCGTCGACGACGAAAAACATGGCAACATTTTAATTTTTAGAAGTCATCCTGTTTTTTTCGAGTCCATAAATTCTTTTTGATTTAGACTCTATTATTTTAGTGGCTGGATCGGGTCTTTTATTGTCTCGAATACCTTTTTAAGTCTTTCATTTGTCGTTTTTGGGATTAAACGCTACGGGAAGCGTATTTATGGCGCTGTATTAAGAAATATTGTTTTAATAGAGCTGTTATAAAGATTATGATGTTTAAATATAAGCGTTTCACTCGAATTTATCACATAGTATGTTTCTTTGGTGGTAGACGACATTTTTCATATTAGTTTTTACATACATACATACATCTTATCACGCTTTTTTCCCGTGGGGGTAGGCAGAGACTATCAGTTCTTAGATTTTTTAAATCTGGGGTCTAAAAAGGCCACTTTGACAATTCAGAATATGATCCATTTCCCATTTCCTAAATATTTGAAAATACACCTTATACTTGTTCTCATAAGATTCATTTTCAAATATTTAGGAAATGGGAAATGGATCTTATTCTGAATTGTCAAAGTGGCCTTTTTAGACCCCCTGTTCCTAGCGTTAAATTAACGCAACCGAAACCTACTATAATTTATATGAAAGTATGCTATTGGCTTTTGATCCTGGTTTTGCTTAGGTACAGTCAATATATGGTTGCCCTGCATTACGTCTACCTATATAAGCCGTGGAGACTTTTCAATGACTTTTAGTAGGTACCTAGATCTTTATTGCTGTTGACTGTTCAAAGCTTTGAGTTTAATATGTGTTATTGTTATATTTTTTTTACATACTGTAAATATCACCGAAAGAGAATGGAAGGAAAAGACCAAAGATAGAGGTACGTGGAGGAAGTTAGGGGAGGCTTTTGTCCAGCAGTGGAATATACCTACATAGCTAGAAAAAAAAGATCACCACCACTTTATGCAAGCTAACCTATAAAAAACACGGCGCCATCGCGACCGGCATTTTATTCCTCTGGGAGTCAAAAATGAACTCATTGACGAATCGGAATTTGATCCATTTCCCATTTCCTAAATACTTAAAAATTACCCTTACAAGTAATTTTATAAGATTCATTTTCAAATGAATCATATTCAGATTCGTCAATGTGTCCATTTTAGTCCCCTTCACAGTCGAAGGATCCAAGTCGTGTAATAATTATAACATCGCACGGTCAGCTAGGCGTGACTTATCACATTAAGGGCCTTCGCTGACATTTAAAAATGCTATAAAGCCCTCAGCACTCGCGTTTATGGCGTTCGTCGCCGCCATTATTTAAACGCTCGTTGAAATAAAGACAAATGAAATTAAGTGTTAAAAATTTTATTGGCATGCTATCCGAACAAAAAGTCAATTTAAAATTTAAAAACTGTGTTATTTTCTTTTACATTTGAGCGAACTTTAACTCATGTATAAAGTTAACGTGATGTATCGTTTCCTAAACTACCTAATTAAAGTGTAGTTCAATGATACGACGTTGATTCGCAAATTTAATTAATTGCTACCTCTACTATGATTTTTTAAATCGTTTAATTTTGTGTAACTCTCTATATAAGTAAAGTTTCTGAGTTTAGTTTATGTTTAGTATGATTTTTTTATACTTCTACCTAATCTTTTTTTAGAAAATGCTTTTTTTTCTTTATTGTCTGACCACCTAGGTATCTCAGCTGGGAAAGGCAATATATAGGTAGTCTTGTCATGAAAGGCTATACACAAAATTATTTATCTATTTCGACTTGTAGTCCTTTCGTATAAGCGCCTTCAAACACACTCCTCATTGCAGTCTTATGACATTTTCCCGTTATTTCTTGTTCCTAATATAACCGAGTCCAATCAATTTATTAAAGATATATCTTCGATAGTCAACGTTTCAAGAATAATACGCATCTGTTACTAATCCATCTGACACATCCAAAGAATATACCAATCATCGATTCTAATTAAAACGATTCCCTTTACCAAAACTCGACACATTTCACCGGGCGCCTTAATAAAGCCGTGTAAGCTTTAATTTCCTATACTTCAACGGGGATGGAATACAAATCACACAAATAAACAATGAAATAAAATCACAAGAACCACTCATCAGGCACTTACTAGCTCACAATATTACATCCACGTCCAATAAATCAATTGCAACTCTTATATCCAAGGAATAGAGCCGTAAGTACAATGTTTATTGCTTTGTCAGCTGCAAATGTTATTTGGACCACTAAGCACTCATTCCGGTTAGTGATGTGGCTAATACGATGATCGTTATCGATGTTTGTGTTATCGTTATTTCTATTAGCGGATTTTCTTGGCCTTCGTTTATTCGATTAATTGGCTTGGCGTCTTTGATCGGAGCGTTAACGTGATTCTTGTTTACTAAATAAAGATTTCTAATTACATTTCTATTTCTAATAGTATTTAAATCACGTGAAGGAAATTATATTAAATTTAGAAGATGTTGCCTAACGTAACTATATACCTATTTGACAGGGTGAATTCTATTTTGATTCTAATTTTCTTCTTCTCTGTTCATATCTAGTAGTACTATCTATCTGCTGACAATTTGTTTACTTCTGGCAGATTTTAGAATAAATGCTTATGTTAGTTTATTTTGTTGTTTGTTGCATTGTTATTTCTTAACTACTCAGCCAATCGAGTCTTGGAATTTAGCACACACGTATTAAAAAATGATTAATAATTACTTTTAAAAACAAATTTTAAACACAATAAACATAGAAGAAGAAACAAAGTCTTAAGCGTGAACAAAAAGCCAGTAATTTAACATTTTCAATACAATATTTTTTCATTAATTGGCACAGGACAACACAAGTTTTATATAGTAAGTAAATGTTCTGATCTGGTAAGTAGTATCTTACTTCATCGTCGTTAACTTTCTACTACCCGTTGCTGGGTATTAGCTTCTACTATCCCTTTGTATGTCTTGTCGCCAAGCTTCTCTATCCTGGGCCATAGAAATCTTGTATCTTACTTACCTACTATAAAATACTCACTCTAATGAAATACTTAGTTTATAAATAAAACGTTTGTGTGACAATATATCGATAAAACGATTACACTACGGCAGCCCTATCAATTTCGAAAATACACCTCCCTTCACTTCGGAATCTCGTAAACCATATTCAGCGTATTCTGCTCTGCGAAACGAGACAAACTTATCGTGAAATGACGCGACAGAGCGAGACAAAAACAAAACAGGATGATGTACGCTTTTATGAACACTATAATGGGTTAAATTGGTCCTTTAATAAGCATCGGCTGATGTCATAAAGCGTTCGAATAAAACTGTCAGCCTGAGACGATTGTTTACGAGGTATGTTTATTATGAATGGTAAAACGACCATTTTAACGTGAACCAGCGATATTAAAATGACTTATTTGTAATTATAAGTTTAGTATATAATTTCGTTTTATAGATTACCACCCTCCGGTGTGATTGTTATGGGAAATGAAGTAGACAATTATGTAATTGCTTGCCTTACTTGCGTATACTTAAGGCTGCCTATTGCATACGACTAGATATAAAATAAGTGAATTGGCGGCTTAGTAGTTGATTCGCACGAAATTCATTCGCCCGAACGTGCGAAACGTCCACTTTCAATAATAATATATTTTTAGTAGGCGTTTCGCATGAATGAATTTTAATCGCGTGCGAACCGACCCTCTCAAAAATTAGTAGTACGCCTTTCGCACATACCCATTTTTTTTGGAAAAGTTTTAACAAAAAGTTACATTCGCGCACAAAATCATTTCGTTTAGAATTATTAATTCTTACTTCTAATAAAGGTAAGAAATAAAATGCTTCTTTTTATAAAAAGTTATATTGTACTTACACATTACAGTTTGGGTAGCTAAAAACATAACTACAACTAAAATCACAATTAGAAATCACAGTTATAACAATTTATAATCAACAAGAATGGCATCTTTATAATTATGTAACAAGTTATTCTTTTAATTTAAATTTTACCTTATATCAACATATTTCTTATAGGTATATACTTTGTTTATCAACTACTACGTAACTAACGTAACGTGGCGTAAACTAACTTTGCCAATGTCTCGTTTGCCGCTAGGTAGCAGACCTCGGCAGCCCCATAGGTTAATAAAATTGTCAAAATACATATTCGTATTACCTACTTGTAAAAAAATACACCATGAATTTATTTCTTTCCCTCATTCGTGATGTTCACGTTTTGATATAAATTATTGACCTTATATTTATGTGAGTGCCATGAAAATGTGGCATATTTTAATATTAATATTATAATATTTTGTACACAACTGTACCTTGATTTTTTTATTCGCACATTTCATTAAGTGGGCGAATCGCATACTACTAATTCTTGAAGAGGTCGGTTCGCACGCGATTAAAATTAATCCATGCGAAACGCCTACTAAAAAAATATTATTATTGAAAGTGGACGTTTCGCACGTTCGGGCGAATGAATTTCGTGCGAATCAACTACTAAGCCGAATTGGCGATAAAGTTGCATAATGTATTCATGGATTTTCCTTTCTTCTAAAAGGTCAATTGATGTGAATCGTGTCAGAGTGAATAGAATTATAAACCAGACATAAATATGTTATTGATATTAAATCATGATTTCAAATGTTAATGCTATTGTATTATACAATTATCACATAAAAGGATTTATATAATTACTAGCTTTTGCCCGCGGCTTCGCCCGCGTGAATTTCCCACGGGAACAGTGCTTTTTCCCGGGATAAAAAGTAGCCTATGTGCTATTTCAGGTCATTATCTACCTCTGTACCAAATTTCATCGAAATCCGTCCAGTAGATTTTGCGTGATTGAGTAACAAACATCCTCACAAACTCACAAATTCACAAACTCACATCCAAACTTTCGCATTTATAATATTAGTATGGATTGATTAAAAACTAAAACTCAAAAAGATTAAACGTTTACAAAGGAAATGTCCAACAAATATCATTCAGTCCTACACACACTTACAAATCAAATACTTCAGAAAACCTCTTCTCCAAAACTCCCAATTTAGATTTACAAATTCTGTTCCCTGAAGCAATCAGTAATAACAGGGAAAGAAAGGCCCATTAATATCCTCTAATCTTTCACCCTCCCGTGTCGGCGCTTGAGATCTGTCCGTATCGTCAGCCAGAGTAATTACTGGCGATGAGTGCGTAAATGACAAATACTATACTATGAGTGCGTAAATGACAAATAAGTTATTTATATATTTTTGTTCATACCATATATTTTCCGTTTGACAATTTTGAATTTAGAACATTACCTACCTGAGCGAAGCATGACTTTTATCGATATTTTTTTGTGAACGTTTTTTAATTGGAACAAACCTATTTGTAATTAGCTTGCATTTCGCTGATTATTCATATTCATTGTTTTCTACTAAAATTAAATTAGTTTATAATATTGTTAAATTGAATGGTATTGCGTTAAATAACATCAACAAAGTTATTATTTCGAATTTATTTTTTGATGGTAAGTTTGAATTATTAAGTACTAGCCGCGCCCCGGGGCTTCGCTCCCGTGGGAATTGCGGGATAAAAAGTACCCTATGTGCTATTCCTGGTGTTTGTCTACCCCTATTCTAAATTTCGGCGAAATCCGTCCAGTAGATTTTGCGTGATTGAGTAACAAACATCTTCACAAACTCACATATTCACAAACTCACATCCAAACTTTTGCATTTATAATATTTTTAGGACTAGCTTTTGCCCGCGGCTTCGCCCGTGTGAATTCCCACGAGAACTGTGCCTTTTCCTAGAATGAAAGATACCCTATGTCCTTCTTAGTACTTCTAACTATGTGGATGCAAAATTTCAGGAATATTGGTTCAGTAGATAAAGCGTGAAGAGGTTACAAACACACTTTCGCATTTATAATATTAGTTAGTATTTTACAAAAATACTTTTAAAAATATAGATCTAGTTCGGTTTATTTGTTTAAAACTAGAGCCGAATATGATATTGTTACACCATCACCAGTTAGAGTAGCAACTATTGAAACTTCCGTTGTTCTTTTAGTAGTAACAAAATAGTATGAGACTCCTCCTTCTGTATAAGTTCAAGTGATAATCTCTAAATGTCAAATAAAAGTCATTAACATTGTAGACACTTTTGTACTCGATTGTACTCCTAAGTCCTAAGATATTCCATAAAGTACCGAATAGGCAACAGTTTATAGAAAGGAGCGGTCCATTTCTCGCCAATTATACCTTGTGTCAAACGCAGCCGGTATTAACCCGTCCACTGACGCAAAACAAACAAAACAAACCTTATTATTATAGCAAGAAAGTTTCATATTGCTTGGTTAACCATCGACAGAAATGGAAATGAAATAGACCGGGCTGTAAACGTGATATCAATAGATTTTGAACTCTAAATAATGCGCAGTGGGTCGTGAATGCCTTGTACGTTAGATCAAAGTGCTGTGTTCATGTCGTTATATGACGTACGCCACAATAATACGGCGATGTTCGAAAATGGCTGTTAAGGGGAAGTTTGTATTTCTGGAGATAAAAATCGAAATAACTTGACACATACATAATTACTATTATAAATTATATCTAATATCATTAGTATACTACTATTCACTACATTCGATAAGTCTATATTAAATTTAAATTAGGCCACCCACACAATATACATATAAACAATCAGTATAATAATTTTCTGTATGTAGTCTGACTACTGTAATCTATCTATACTAACAATAAAACTGTTGTTTGTACGTTATTTTTTTTTGTAGCGCTTATATCTGGTACTACCGGCCGCCCCGGTCCGATTTTAAAAAATATTTCTGTAAGTTATGATGATTAAATTACATTCATATGGAAGGCTGGCTATCCGGACTCCCGAAATTCCCACGGGAGCAAGGCTACGTGGCAATGCTAGTTTGTCTATAATTCTGTACATAAATTGATCATTGTTCAATTTTCCTATTGGGGAACGACTTAAACCTTTGGACTTGTGTCAATTTCCTAATTCTTTTTCCAGTTCATTATATTTTTTTCTGCTGAGTCTATAGAACTAGGCCTTAAGCGACTACCGCGGAGTCAGACATCCAGAACATTTAGCGGCTATGGTCTGAGCGATTTGGTCCACAGGAAGACTGCAGTAATCAACTGTTGGACCATCGACGGAACATTAAATTGCGTGCTCTACAGAATTTTACTTCTAAATGATTTTTCATTGATAAGGGTTTTAGAGATAAATTATTATTTTTTTACCTAGTATTTCCACGTTTATTGTGATTGTGAGACATATTATCATATTCAGCCCAAGTCAAGCCACTGATGGGTATAGGCCTCATTTTTCGCGCCACTTCTTACGGAAGTATACATATTATATTTTTTTTAAATATTATTTTTTATCAAAAATATTTTCATGTAAGTAGGTAGTTTATACTATTTTGACACGCAGCAAGTTTAATTGTTTCTTAAAATGCAATACTTATTTTCAAAATCTTAATTCATCATTTTGCTTAAATACAGTTGTAAAAAATTCCGCTGTTTACTATAAAATGTGTTCAAGTATGCATGATTGAGGACCATTTGGTCCAATAATAGGAAGTATTTTATTATAATTGTGTAAATTAGCCCTAATACTGCTCACAAAGGTTAATTAGTGACCCTACGTCTCTAGCCACCCTTCAGCAAGGGCTGTCACCAAAGAATAATAAAATTAACCTTTTTTTCGAATAAGACTTCTTGCATTAACTTACTTATTATGGTCCTTCTTATTGTAAGAGTTTATGAAGGCACTGGTATACTTTTTAAGTATAATTATTTTTAAATAAAATGAATAAGAGACAGACAGAAAAAAATACGCATTGGGATTTAGACAGAGAATATTTTATATTAGTAGAAATCAATTATCATTTTTGTTGTTAAGTTAAATAATTTATTTTGCTTCTGTCCAACACAAACGTACAAACATACAGACAAACAGAAAGACAGACAAAAAAATTAGCTTCTATTGGCCTTATAAAGACCCCTCTTTTTTTTTCATTAATATTTATTTATTTTATTTAAAACTTTATTGCACAAAATTAAAAAAAATATATTATGTACAAATGGTGGACTTAACGCCATAAGGCATTCTCTACCAGTCAACCATTAGACCAAACAGAGAGTAGTAAGGTGGTGCGATAAAGTGCAACGCGATATATAATTAACTCATAAAATATAGACGTAATAATAATAATATACTTATCTCATATGCACAGACATAGCCCAGTTACAGTTTTATTATAGGTATAGATATAGATTCTTAGTAGTAACATGATCACAGGAAGACGACAATTAGCCCCAGAGACACGCGGCACGAGTAAAGCGGTCTTTATAATCTGTATTCGTCTTAGAAAAAAAAGTCTACAACTAAATATGGAGCCGTATCCGCTTGAAATCAATTACCTTTCCTTTTTGATTGTGTCGGTTTTGCTAACTGCTGAATATGGCAGCGTTTTTAAGAGCTAATTATAGAATAAGTGTGCCGTGTCATTCATATTATTTTCTGCTGTTTTGATGAGTTTATTAGTTGCTATATTTAATAACTATCCTGATTAATATTACCCTAATCCTAACTAATATTATAAATTGAGTGAGTTTGTTTGTTTATTACCTATTCACGCTTTATCTACGTACTAATTTTCCTGAAATTTCGCATACACATAGTTCGAAGTACTGAGGACATAGGTGCGACATAATAAATTTATTTAACCACAAAACTGAATATAAAAAATACCACCTCAAAAATAAAAATGCCTGAAATACTTTAATGAAAATTCACGGAACCGATCACTAGCTAATCGCTACAGATTCGTGACGATCCTTCGATCACATATAAAAGAACGTTTACGTTACGAAGTTGTTATAATATTCTAAATCCAAACAAAATTCGGTGAACTGTGATCGAAGGCGATTGCGGCGCCGGCGACACGACTTTTCTCGCGTGTCGCGGGAGATACTGAAAAATGACTTTACAGGAATTTCCCGCCACCATCGCTTCTTTATTTGACGTGCGTTGGTTGTGGCCCAAGATATGAGATTAACGCAAACGACGTCTTCTAATTTTATATTTTTGCTTTAGAAAAAAATATGTATTTTTTTCTTCTTTCATAAGTGGAAATAATATAAGGTTTGTTGGGATCGTAGCAAGAGCTACATTTTTCTAGCTTTTTAATTGTCTTCTAAATATACTTACCTACTTGTTATAATTTGTACTTTATATAATATACTGACAATGCATCTGTGCATAAAGTACTTATTTTTTTGTTCTTATAGGTATAGGCTCTTGGTTTATCTCGCCTCGATGTTTAATTTAATCGTCAAACGAGTGATATCTGAATAAGCAGTCAAAATAAAAAGCATTCGGATTCTTCACGTTTATTTTAACTTGGCGGAGCTGTTATGATAACTATGCACTAATATATTTTTACTAGTGGCTACAACAACAGCTACTCGCTTATAATTTAGACCGTGGCGTGATTGGTGGGCGAACATTCAATCAGCAGTTTATTTGACAGCGGGCGCTAATAGTCCGCTTTCCGCGTAAATGTTAAACCGTCATTCGATGAAACGACTCGTTTGGGATTTGTTCTCGTTTCAAATGACACATCTGTTTAGGCTAGGATTTATTTTTACTATTTTTTCTAACTTTTCGTAACATGATTATTTTAGAAATTCTAGTACGAAGAAGTTTTTAATCAATATTTTAACAACCATAGATTTTTAACTTATAGGTACTTTTTTAACTTTAACTTATTCGTACTAAAATTAAAAAGTATTTTTTCTTTTAACTATGATTTATATACTTGCCTAAGAATCGCGACGAAACAAAACCAAAGTTGTAAAAATACTAGTATTGATTTTAAGCCTAACTTATTTAAAGTTGACTGTACAATAAATTAATGCGCGCTAAATTTTCAAGGGCCACGCTGAACTCAACAATTCAAACAATCAAAATGCTGACAAATCGGCACCTTTCGTAAATTTTTAATGGCCATCCTTCTCCCTAAATGGTAATGATGTAATTGATCCACCCCTCTAGCGATGGCGGGGTGATAACGCACGTCCGATGGGGCGGAGGGCTTCGTGCTAAATGATGAGTTGCGACTGATTTCTACTTGACGTAACAATTTTTATTTGTTGGGGAATATGGCTGGGAGCGAGACAGAAGTTATGGTAAGCTGTGTATATTATTTTATAGGCACCCTGATTGTATTTTATCTTTTCCACACAATATGTACAATTCATATTGTGTGGAAAAGATAAAATAGAAAAAAGATAAGAAATAAATGAATATAAAAACCGAGGTGTAAGGGTCGACTGACATAGCGACTCACTGTATAAGAAATAAAAATGTTAACAAAACTAGCGACCATAGTTTTTATTAGACGTTACTCCTATTTTTATGTGTAGGTAGTCTTAAAAGACTTCCACAGATAAATAAGTAGTATCTTATTAATTATACTTTTTCACAAAGGGATTTCTTGTAAAATGATAATTTCACTCCGTTGAAGAAGTTATTTCATCTAATAAACATAGAAAAAAATCATTCTAAACTAGACATATAAGCCCAAAAGCGTAAAAAATAGTGTGTTCCACCAAATTATTTTTTTTTACAGATTGCTTACAAATTCTATGGAATGGAACCAAAACACACCAAAATGTTAAACTTGACAAAATGAGCTTCACAGAAGATATTTACCTATCCTTCACCAACATAGGCAAAAACCATATCTGATATCCCGCTTCCTCAGCTGTCTGTGTCTCTAAGTAAAATTTAAAAAAAAAATCTAGCTCTATGATCTAATGACAAATCAAATAATAAGATTTCAAACTCACCTGTCAATTAATTGTACCTAGCCTTAAAAAAATGTGCTAATAAAACATTCCAAGTTTTCGGACACCAAAATAAAATCATTCACAATCGTTAACCCTCAACCAATGTCCTTATTATATTAATTAAAATAGTCGACAGAGGGCCTCCCCGTCAGACATTCCAACTTCAACCCTTCGTTGTCAAAGTGACATTCTTGGCGTTGCATTCATAGACAAACAGTTATGACGTGTATTAATTAAGTTGGTGTTTAAATAGAGAAGGCAAAACATTTAATTAGTAACGTTATAACAATGTACGGACACGACATAGAAGTCTGACCCCTTTGACACAAACTTGAGGGGTCAAATTTCGCTGAGACTCTCTGTACATTTGTTATATCTGACGAGATGGAAGAGTGGTTAAAAGGTCTGTCCGTAGTGGGAGTTGTCCTAGGTTCAAATACTGGATTGTGAGTTTGCAGACCAATCTGACATATAATATGGCAATTTTATAGACTACCGGTGAAGGAAAACGTAAGGAAACTTGCATTATTGTTGGTGATTAATAATGGTGTGTGTAATGGAGAAGGTAATGGAACTAAAAAGATTTTATGACTTTAATTGCATGTAATGACTTAGATAAAAAGTTGTTTCGCCAAAACCTGCACACTTCTCAATAAAATAATGAGTTCTATTCTTCGTACTAGATACACTTGCAATATCTGAAATAGCCGTGCCTAAATCAAAGCTGGCAACACTCAACACTGAGTGGTACCATGCTTTTAGAACGCGATTATCACCTAGGTTGGTGAATGCCCGTGATTCATTGGAACCACGTGTGAATTGATACATTGTAACACAATGTCCGGGTTAAATACACTAAAGTACAATCAGTATTATAGATATTAGTAGAGATAAATGGAGAGCCATCGCAAGAGCAGCGGCCAAATCCGAGAAGACCGATCCTTAATCACGACCACTCTGTCAAGAGTGAACGACTAAGAAGAAGAACAATCAGTATTACTGATAACAAGCATTGGCTTGGGACTTTGTTTCCGTGGTAATTTCGAAAAAACCGCAAAATTATTATTATTAATATTATTACAGCAAAATTTCAGCTACCTACGCCAAATATGGCTGTGCGTTCTGTCAGTAAGTCAGTAACGGAAGAATTTAATTATTATTGATGGATGGATTATGTCAAAGATAACACGAATAAGAAGTATCAAATGAAATGGCAAGCGGTAGATCGAAATGGAAGGTATTAACATAACTGTACCGACACCACATTAAAATGGGAAAGGATAAAATGAGAAAAAGTACACCAAAACACAAAAGGTATCTAAGATCAACAAAACAAAAGTCGAACAGTAGACAGATATCAAAAATATAAAAGCTCTAACAATACTCAAGTTATTTCGCAAGCCAGGTACAAGTCGATATTCCGGAGGCAGGAACTGCAGTCTAAAGTGATACAAACGGCCGGATGTAGGCCTGCACGTGGACTGGAGGCCCAGGAGTTGGTAGCTCTAGAAGAGACAGGGAGATCTGACTTTAAAACAAATTGTCAGTTGCCGTGGTTGCCGGAGAGGTTGGTAGATAGCTATATTTTTGTAAATACGTACATATTTTAAAACTACAACTATTACAAAATTATAATTAATTTAAAATTTGCTTTTTCCAGCAGTTTACTTTTCATCCATTGGATGGAATTTTGGAAAAAATCAGTCTGCAAAATTTCACTTTATTTGTTATGAATAAGAGTGATTTTTATTTTATTCATTTTAGTACTTACCGCTATTAAATCAAAATTTATTTATACTATAAATATATTATTGGTGCTAATAAAAAAACCTAAACACTAATTTTAATAAAAAACTAATTATTTAAAAAGATTATAAACTAAATTAACCTAAAATAAGAGTGGTAGATAGTATTGTTAGAAAAAAATAGCCAATCGTCACCAGAAGTCAGAACAGACTTGAATCACAGATTAGTTAAATCATATTCCCAACTCTATGTGCTTGAATTGTGGCAAGAATATATTTACTGTTTCAAAATCATTCATAAAACGTAATTTAGCGTTAAAACTCAGTTTAAAACCACGGTCAACATCCGAAATCACTTCAAGTGTGTCTATTCCCTGTGATCTTCTATCGCAATATCTGCAACTGTATGCAACGTGCAGTTTTTGGCACTGCACCGTCAAGTGCCACTTGGGACTATGCCAAGCGAGTCTATTTAATAAAACGGCACTTTGTAACTTTGATAAAATTGCTTTTGAGATGATTAAACGATTCGGCGCGATGGGCCGCATCCAGGTTATAAATAAATAAGTGCCAAGCACTTAGCACATAAATATTTTGAGTTGTTTGTCGTTATATTGGGCCTTTGTTCTAATGGTTATTTTAGTACTTTGGCTAGTGTTCTTCATTGAGATCTTTGTGATCCATTGAAGGGCAAATGTATTGTTGTTTTCCAAGGCGGTGGTGTTTCGTTTGTTTCTGTTTCATAGGTCTGAGTTAAGTTCGGGTTAAAAATATTGTGACCTAAGTACTTATTAAGAGTTTCGTACGTTATTTGATTGTGATTTGTGTTTAAAAGTTCTTATGAAGTATGTTTGTAATATATTGGGTAAAACTAAACGCGGGCGTTTCGCATTGCTGCCGCCAGAGGGCGTTCGGGGTTTTCACACTGCTAGCGTGGATTGCGTCGCGTGTGGTCGCCATTGCATTGCCCTATGCGATATCGGTTTGATTTTTAATACGCGAGAGGTTCCGCGTTCTTTGATTGCTAATTAGCTTGAGTTGTGTTTGTGAATTTCCTGTTTGTTAAATAACTATTGAACTTTGTGTTTGTGTACCCGTCATGGTGACTTTTTCTTGTGAGAGGTGAAGCGTGGCTGGCTGTTCACATCTGGCTGTTCCCGAGTGAAACTACGGGAAGAAATCTATTTATTTGTCCTGGGGAATTGAGATCTCAAGGGTTAGGTAGGGTAATTAGGAATTCCCCCTTCCCGAAGACACTCAAGTTTGGATCCGAAGAGAAAGAAGATTTAGCTTGGTAAGTGTTCAATTCTAGTTAATTTATAGGTTAGGTTATCATATAGGGCCCTGTAGCTCCCTTCATAAGCTACGGTGGTAGCAGACTGCGTATAGCTTAAGTTAGATTCTAGTCGGACAAGCGTGGTGTCGCGTGGAGATTTTTTCCCGGTACTTAATTTTACCGGTAGATTTTTTCCCGGTAAAGTTCCGGTACAGAATTCTTCCCGCCGCTTCGTTTGTCCGGATTCGCTCTGCGCACATTTTCTGGCAGCAGAGCGTAGTTGCTCTGCACATTTTCTGGTAGCAGAGCGTAGTTTATCTACCCTCTATTTGTTCGTTTGTAAAAAAAAAAAATAATTAATTGTTTGTAAAAATTATTAGATTTTTCTTAGTTTGTTTGTATAAGAATATTTGTAACCTTTTTTGTATTTGTTTGCGGTTTGTACCGTGCGTTCCGGGTTTGTGCCATTCTCATACCTACCGCGGTTCTTCGTGTAGTTGCTTGATTTTGTTGTTTTTTATTTACCTTTTGTTATTTTTTGTTTGTGACTTGACGCGATGGCGAAGGCCTCCAATGCTAGGGGCGACACTCGCCAACGAATTGAGATGGTTTGTGACGGCCGGAGGACTCCTGTCCCGGAAGGACAGGGAGGGCGCCATACTGCTGGGAGCGGATCACCTCCACTCACGATTGATTAGCGCGGAAGCGGCCATGGCGGCGCTTACCGAAGCCGATCTTACCCCGGAGGCCTACGCAGGTCACATGGCGGACATGGACCAGATCCTGAGTCTGCACGATGATATCGCGGAGGCGGTGACCGCAATAAGGGCGAGACAGGCTGGCGGACCAGCTCCTCGCACACCTGTTAGACAGGAAGGACCAGCGGTTACTGGTCGGCTCCCCACCCTTCAGCTGTCCCACTTTGGGGGTAGGATGGAGGAGTGGGTAGCATATAAAAATATGTTTGAGTCCCTGGTCGTAGCACGACAGGATTTGTCGAAGGCCCAGAAGATGGCCTACCTCCTCTCCACTCTTGAGGATGAAGCGCGGTCGCTCATCCAGCACCTCCGGGTGGAGGACGACCAGTACGATACGGCTTGGGAGTTATTGAACTCCCGCTACCAAAACTTACGTTTGTTAGCGGATGCGCACGCCGCACAGTTGATGGCCCTGCCCAAGGTGGCCAACAGGGCGCAGTTGCGCCTGCAGTTGCTCACGCCCGTTACAGTGGCCTGTAACGCGCTCCGCACACTGGGGCTGCCGGTGGACCAATGGTCTTTTTTGTTGGTGCACATTGTATTGGGCAAGTTGCCCAGTGACATCCGCTCGCGGTTTGAGCGCGAAAATGCGGAGCGGGATAGCACCACCCTACCAACATTCACTGACTTGGTGAAGTTTTTGGAGTTTGAGGCACGGGCTGCTGAGAATACCATGACGGACTCAGCGCCATCCAGAGCGCCTGAACGTAGGCCCTTGGAACCCTCATGGCGAGGGAGGCCCCAACAGGGACGGCAACCGCCACCGCGTGGAGCTGGTGCGCGGGTTGCACACACGGCAGCAGTCGCGAGGGACGCGGACTGCCTGCAATGTGGTCGGATGGGCCACAGCCTGCTGCAATGCAGGGACTGGCAGGGACTGCCAGTACAAGATCGGCGCCGCATGGCAAAGCGGCATGAACTTTGCTTTTATTGTTTGGGCGGTCACTATGCACGTGACTGTCCCAGTGCCATACCATGCAGCATGCCGTGGGCGGCACCACGCGATGCTTTGCATGAACCGCAACGGGGATGGCACCCGGATGTTGAGGCAGGGGTCCCCTATGGGCGGGGGCGCTCCTGCGCGAAGCCCTCCACCACCGGACGGAGGACGCGGCTTCGCTCGTCGCACCCCCTCGGGAGGGGGTCGCGTACCTGCGCGGGTCTTGGCGGACCGGGACCACGCGCTCCCAAGGTCATGGCCAGTATGTAGCTGGCCAGGCCCCGGATAGGGCCCCATGGGCGGGGGCCCTAGATCGGACGTGAGAGTGGGGACACCCCTCCACGCGGGTTACCAATACCCAACACATGCAGCCGCAGCGGTTTTCTCCGCCGCTGCACGAGTACCCACGGCTGGAGTACCACCCGCCGTACCATATGTATGGCCGGGCCGCGGGTTATGCCCCCCCCTCAGATGGGGATGTGCACTCGCCCGCCATATTATCCGGGTCAGTGGCGCGCCCCTGGTTTGGAGAGAGTGGGGAGCCCGTAACTAGCTTGCTCCCTTGCTGGGACAGAGCCGCGGACGGTTCTGCTCCCTACCGCGGTGGTCCGCGTATGGGGTCGTGGGGGAAGCCATTAATTTGAGAGCTCTGTTGGACTCAGGGGCTCAAAGCAGTTTGGTTACCACTCGAGTGGCACGCCAGTTAGGTTTAGTCGTGGAAGACTCGCCTGTGCCACTTCTTGGAGTTGGTGGCATACAAGTGAAGTGTCTGACGGGCCAGACACTTGTCACCTTTTCTTCGCTGAAGTCCTCCACAATGAGGATCACGACTTCGGCTATGGTAATGGATACCATTGCGGGTTGGCACCCCTCGACAGACATACCGCCGGGTGTGTTGTCTTTGGTTTCGGGTCTGGATTTGGCCGACCCCTTTGTCTTTCATCCCGGCCCAGTGGACTTGCTCCTGGGCTCGGACGTATTGGGTTGGATTTTGTTGGGTACACAGAAGGCTCTGGGTTCGTCTTCACTGATGGCAGTGTCTACGATTTTTGGTTTTGCCCTGATGGGCCCTGTGTTTGATAATGGCACCGCGGAGGAGCCACCGGTCGTCGCATCAGCGTCCTTGGCCAAGACCATGCAAAGGTTTTGGGAGGTGGAGGAGCCACCTATGAGTTCCAGGGTGGATCCGGAACACGCTGAGTGCGAAGCCCTTTTTCGATCGACCACGGAGAGGTTGCCCTCCGGTCGGTTTGTAACTAGGTTACCCTTTGTTGCCTCTCGTCCTAGCCTAGGGCAAAGTAGGGCGCTTGCGGAGAAACGACTGCTGTCCATGGAGCGACGTATGCAGCGTGACCACGTACTTCGCGATAAATATATTGAATTTATGCGCGAGTACGAGGATTTGGGTCACATGTCTCCGGCTCGAGTTGATTGGAGCTCAACTGAGCATTATTTTTTGCCCCACCACGCGGTGGTGAAGGCCTCAACGGGCAAGTTGCGGACTGTCTTTGATGGGTCCGCACCCACTTCGAACGGGGTTTCGTTGAATCTGTGTTTGCATTCGGGTCCCAAATTGCATAGGGACATAATTGACATCATCTTGAACTTTAGAAGACATCAAGTGGTTTTTGGCGCGGACATCCGGATGATGTTCCGCCAGACAGTCATACATCCTGAGGACAGGCGATTCCAGTTGATACTCTGGCGTGAGCGCCCTGAGGATCCTGTGACGGTGTATGAACTCAATACAAACACCTATGGTTTGAAATCTAGTCCCTATATCGCCATCAGATCATTGCTTGAATTGGCAGAGCGGGAACGGATCCGCTTTCCCCGTGGGGCTTCCGTGCTGTCACGTGACTTGTATGTTGATGACGTGTGCACCGGAGCCCAAAGTATTGAGGAGGCCCTCCTACTGCGGGATGAATTGATTGAAATATTGAAGACAGGTGGCTACGAGCTACGTAAGTGGTTGTCTAATGAGCCTAAAGTTCTAGAAGGGATCCCGGAGGATCACCAACAGAACCCTCACCTGTTTGAGGATGTGGATGATCCCAACAGGATAGCGGTGCTGGGCATGCAGTACCAGCCGCTAACCGATATTTTCACATTCCAAGTGGACTTGGAAATACCAAAAGTCTGGACTAAGAGAACGGTGTTGTCCGTAATAGCTCGTATGTTTGATCCAAGCGGTTGGATCAGTCCAGTGATATTCTCTGCGAAGTGTCTTCTTCAGAGACTTTGGACTTTGGGCGTCTCGTGGGACGAGCCGCTGTTTGGCTCTCCATTGGATGATTGGCTCGAGTTGTTTTCATCGATTAAGGAAGTCAATCGGATTGCCTTGCCTCGTCGAATATTGCCACCCGGGAAATATCGAGCCAGCCTGCATGGCTTTTGTGACGCGTCGGAGCGAGGCTATGCCGCGTCAGTTCATATGCGGACAGTTGACGCCGATGGCCGGGTCAATGTCTCGCTTTTGTTAGGGAAGAGCAAGGTCGCCCCCATCAGGACTAGGCTGACTATCCCCAAGCTTGAGTTGAGTGGAGCTCACCTTCTCTCTAAATTGTTGCATCACGTTGCCAGTGAGCTGGCGGCCACGGTCGAGATACGAGACATCTTCGCCTGGTCGGATAGCCAGGTCGCGCTTGCATGGTTGCGCGCGGCCCCACATACCTTGGAGGTTTTTGTGGGAAATCGGGTTTCCCAAATCCAGAATATCGGAATTGATATAACATGGAGACATGTGCCGGGAGAGCTTAACCCAGCGGACTGTGCTTCCCGAGGTTGTACGGCACCAGAATTGGTGTCACACCCGCTCTGGTGGGGTCCAGAGTGGCTGATGGGATCAGAAACTTCTTGGCCTGTCTGTCAGACAGATGTTACTTCTTTGAGTTTGACTGGGCTCCGTGTACATGCTGTAGTCGCTGAGACGACGTCGGAGCCGGATTGGCTACTTGCTCGGTATAGCAGCTTGGATAAGCTTCTGGGTGTCACCAGTTGGATTAAGCGTTTCATACATAATTGTAGAAACCCACAGGCAAAGCGGTTGGAGCCGATTGCAGGTGCAGAAGAGCGCCGGAGCGCATTGTTGCATTGGGTCCGTGTCGTGCAGACCGGACGGTTTGAGTCAGAGCTTCGTATCTTGCGCGACGGACGCGCTAAGTTGAAGGGCGCGGTCGCTCGTTTGAACCCGTACATCGACTCGGATGGGCTTCTTCGGGTTGGAGGCAGGCTCCGGAAGGCGGATCTTCCATATGAGACTCGCCATCCTCTGTTGTTGCCCAAGGGCGGACCCTTGGTGCAGCTTTTGGTGTCTGATCGACACATTCGTACCGCCCATGCTGGGTGCAATGCTTTGTTGGCTATTTTGCAACGCGAGTTTTGGATTTTGTCAGCCCGGAAGAGCAATCCGTAGTGTCCTGTTTCGATGTATTGCATGTTATAGGTTGAAGGCATCCACGATGCAACCACAGATGGGTGATTTGCCCGCTGATCGAATCCGACCGTCGAGACCGTTTGACGGCGTTGGAACCGATTTTGCCGGTCCCTTTTCGATCAAGGCTTCTCCCTTTCGTAATGCCCGTATTGTGAAGGGCTATTTGTGTGTATTTGTTTGTTTGGCCACCAAGGCTGTCCATTTGGAGGTGGTATCGGCTCTGACTACGGAGGCCTTCGTCGCCGCGTTGGATCGCTTTGTTTCGCGTCGAGGTCTACCTTCCCTTATTAGGTCTGATAATGGCACAAACTATAAGGGAACTGTAAATTATCTTAAGGATGTTTCTGTGTTTATTGATAAGAATTGTACTAGTTTAAGTCAAATTGCTGCTCAAAGGGGAATAACCTGGAAGTTTAGTCCCCCAAGTTGCCCCCATTGGGGAGGGATTTTTGAAGCGGCTGTGAAATCCGCAAAGACCCACCTCCGCCGCATTATCGGAGAAACGGCTCTAACTTTTGAAGAGCTGGCCACAGTGTTTTGTAAAGTTGAGGCGGTCCTCAACTCTCGTCCTCTCTGTCCGCTATCTCCAGATCCAAATGACTTGGAAGCTCTCACCCCTGGTCATTTTTTTGGTGGGAGGAGCCTTTGAATGCCCTGCCCGAATACCCGTGGAAGGACGAACGCGTATATCGGTTGTCGCGTTTTCAAATGTTGCAGCAAATGAGCCAGGACTTTTGGCGTCGCTGGTCGCTTGAATATTTGCATTTGCTGCAGCAAAGAGTGAAGTGGACAGACAGGACTGAGCCTCCCAGGGAGGGTGATTTAGTATTGTTAAAAGAGGCAAATTTGCCCTCATTGCTTTGGCGACGAGCTCGCATATTACGTTTGATTCTTGGCGGGGATGGCACTCCGCGTGTGGCTGAGGTGTTGGTCGACGGTTCGATTTTAAGGAGAGGTGTGACCTCTCTCGCCCGCCTTCCCGTAGAGTAAGCTAGCGGTCTGCTTCTCAGACCGGGACGGGGGGATGTTTGTAATATATTGGGTAAAACTAAACGCGGGCGTTTCGCATTGCTGCCGCCAGAGGGCGTTCGGGGTTTTCACACTGCTAGCGTGGATTGCGTCGCGTGTGGTCGCCATTGCATTGCCCTATGCGATATCGGTTTGATTTTTAATACGCGAGAGGTTCCGCGTTCTTTGATTGCTAATTAGCTTGAGTTGTGTTTGTGAATTTCCTGTTTGTTAAATAACTATTGAACTTTGTGTTTGTGTACCCGTCATGGTGACTTTTTCTTGTGAGAGGTGAAGCGTGGCTGGCTGTTCACATCTGGCTGTTCCCGAGTGAAACTACGGGAAGAAATCTATTTATTTGTCCTGGGGAATTGAGATCTCAAGGGTTAGGTAGGGTAATTAGGAATTCCCCCTTCCCGAAGACACTCAAGTTTGGATCCGAAGAGAAAGAAGATTTAGCTTGGTAAGTGTTCAATTCTAGTTAATTTATAGGTTAGGTTATCATATAGGGCCCTGTAGCTCCCTTCATAAGCTACGGTGGTAGCAGACTGCGTATAGCTTAAGTTAGATTCTAGTCGGACAAGCGTGGTGTCGCGTGGAGATTTTTTCCCGGTACTTAATTTTACCGGTAGATTTTTTCCCGGTAAAGTTCCGGTACAGAATTCTTCCCGCCGCTTCGTTTGTCCGGATTCGCTCTGCGCACATGTTCTGGCAGCAGAGCGTAGTTGCTCTGCACACGATCCTTAATCACGACCACTCTGTCAAGAGTGAACGACTAAGAAGAAGAACAATCAGTATTACTGATAACAAGCATTGGCTTGGGACTTTGTTTCCGTGGTAATTTCGAAAAAACCGCAAAATTATTATTATTAATATTATTACAGCAAAATTTCAGCTACCTACGCCAAATATGGCTGTGCGTTCTGTCAGTAAGTCAGTAACGGAAGAATTTAATTATTATTGATGGATGGATTATGTCAAAGATAACACGAATAAGAAGTATCAAATGAAATGGCAAGCGGTAGATCGAAATGGAAGGTATTAACATAACTGTACCGACACCACATTAAAATGGGAAAGGGTAAAATGAGAAGAAGTACACCAAAACACAAAAGGTATCTAACATCAACAAAACAAAAGTCGAACAGTAGACAGATATCAAAAATATAAAAGCTCTAACAATACTCAAGTTATTTCGCAAGCCAGGTACAAGTCGATATTCCGGAGGCAGGAACTGCAGCTAAAGTGATACAAACGCCCGGATGTAGGCCTGCACGTGGACTGGAGGCCCAGGAGTTGGTAGCTCTAGAAGAGACAGGGAGATCTGACTTTAAAACAAATTGTCAGTTGCCGTGGTTGCCGGAGAGGTTGGTAGATAGCTATATTTTTGTAAATACGTACATATTTTAAAACTACAACTATTACAAAATTATAATTAATTTAAAATTTGCTTTTTCCAGCAGTTTACTTTTCATCCATTGGATGGAATTTTGGAAAAAATCAGTCTGCAAAATTTCACTTTATTTGTTATGAATAAGAGTGATTTTTATTTTATTCATTTTAGTACTTACCGCTATTAAATCAAAATTTATTTATACTGTAAATATATTATTGGTGCTAATAAAAAAACCTAAACACTAATTTTAATAAAAAACTAATTATTTAAAAAGATTATAAACTAAATTAACCTAAAATAAGAGTGGTAGATAGTATTGTTAGAGAAAAATAGCCAATCGTCACCAGAAATCAGAACAGACTTGAATCACAGATTAGTTAAATCATATTCCCAACTCTATGTACTTGAATTGTGGCAAGAATATATTTACTGTTTCAAAATCATTCATAAAACGTAATTTAGCGTTAAAACTCAGTTTAAAACCACGGTCAACATCCGAAATCACTTCAAGTGTGTCTATTCCCTGTGATCTTCTATCGCAATATCTGCAACTGTATGCAACGTGCAGTTTTTGGCACTGCACCGTCAAGTGCCACTTGGGACTATGCCAAGCGAGTCTATTTAATAAAACGGCACTTTGTAACTTTGATAAAATTGCTTTTGAGATGATTAAACGATTCGGCGCGATGGGCCGCATCCAGGTTATAAATAAATAAGTGCCAAGCACTTAGCACATAAATATTTTGAGTTGTTTGTCGTTATATTGGGCCTTTGTTCTAATGGTTATTTTAGTACTTTGGCTAGTGTTCTTCATTGAGATCTTTGTGATCCATTGAAGGGCAAATGTATTGTTGTTTTCCAAGGCGGTGGTGTTTCGTTTGTTTCTGTTTCATAGGTCTGAGTTAAGTTCGGGTTAAAAATATTGTGACCTAAGTACTTATTAAGAGTTTCGTACGTTATTTGATTGTGATTTGTGTTTAAAAGTTCTTATGAAGTAGTATCACTGCTACTTTTATAGGTAAGTAAATTAGTACTACTTCATACACTTTTGCTCATGAGCATATAATAGGTATGAATATTAACAGACTTTTACTCTAAGGTTTTCATCATTATTTGAAAGATCTTTCTGGTAGATTTACAAATTCTATCATGTTCTTTAGATTGTGAATAATTAAGTGCTAAAGCTATTATTGATTTATAAAAACATATGAACGAAAGTGACCATTGAAAAACATGAACCAATACCTCAATGAAACTAGTATGACAACTAGCTGTTGCCAATGGTTGCCAAACAAAACAATAATTAGCTCATTCAGTTGCGCGTGGGCAACTGCCCAGCCCTATCATTGGTCGGTTAAAACTAGGCCAAACGCAAGCTCGACCCTGATTGGCTGGACGTCAACGCTTGAATAATTTGGCAACTTTTCAAGCGGGCGTGGTTTGTAAGAAAAACATATTTTGTAACAAATGAGGTGTCATAGTGTAGGAAATGGCAGGAATGACAGCTAAAATTGACACTGAATGCAATCTAATCCAATTTTAAATGTAAATGACGATCAAGATTTTCTTGTCAGTTGATTCTTTCGTTGTATTTATTTAACCTAGTCTCGAATTAACTTTGCAAATGACATGGGTTATATCAACAAAATTAAGTGGTGTTAAAAGATTGGTGATTAGTGAACATTTTGTTGGTATTAATATACCAATACCAAATGTACATTTGATGTAATATACCCAATGTTTTCAAAATTAATGTTAGTAAGTATGTTAAATGTCTCTCTGAGGAGATTAAAAGTAGCAACAGGTTTGCTAATTTCTGTCACTTGCCTCTTTATTTTACACCTGTTTTCTTTATTTATTCACCCCATGCCTTACTTGCTTAAGTTACTTTAAATACATCAATTGTAATATGCCTCCTTTAATTAACGCCCCATTAGAATTCTAAAGCAGCATACACACTGTTTCTCACTTTAATTGCCAACATTCCCTTACCCTTAAAGCGACACAAATAAAAGGCCGAGGAGTACCAACGAGGGATTCGCATTACTTGATACTTTAAATAGCGCGTTTAAGATAATCAGTGAAGGTGCTAATTAAGCCTAATCGGGCGAGTGTGCTCCGAACTTTATAGATAAATGAAACTAAAGGTACAATGTTGTTAAATTGTTATTTTAAATAATAATCTGCTTAACACACGGCAAAGCAGAGGTAAGCTCATGGTAAAGATTTCTGTGGGGTCAAAGTGGGCAAATAAATATTTAGCCCATTTCTAAATTTAATCTAATCTAATTAAAATAGTGCCACTTTGGACTTTGATATTGGCAATATCCGTGGAAAATAGTTTAGCTGAACTATATGGATTATTTTAATAAATTTTATTATAAAAACAAAACGTGTCGTCAAAAGAGCATACGAGGGTCAACCGCGGCGGGGCCGTCAACCAGTCGGGCGTCCTAGGTGCCGCTGGAGCGATGAGATTCTGAAAGACCTCAGAGCCTCAGAGCTGACAACTGGCGAGAGCTGGTGCAAGATCGCAAAAATGGCGTCATCTTGTGTCGGAGTCAAGATCCACTTCGGGTCGCTGCGCCGAAGCAGTAAGTAAAAAAATATGTTTGACTGGCTTTGAGCTTCAAATCGATCCTCTTTTTACATAGATATTTCTGTATATTCTAGTTCATCGTTGACAGAATTGGCACGAAGAAAAGAGGGAAGCGATGTACTTTAGTGGGTTTAAAATAATCCCCCTGTACCGAGTTCTCTACTTACTAAAAATATTTACCTATATTATATATATAAGGTTCTAAAAACTACGACTTATGGATTAGATCGACTATTAGGATTTATTAGATCTTAATTACCTAATTATCTCCAAAGACTTGACTGGGCGCAAAATTTACGGCCTACTTGTCATATAAGTATTCAGAAATGTTAGTAGTTTGTAGCTTTTGAGAATTATATTATTATACAATTTAAAACTTGTCGTTAAAAAGGGAAGGTCTAATTTCTAAATAAATTAATTTGATTAACCTTTCTTTTCTACATTTCTCCATTTCGAAAACTCCATTTTACTTAAACCTGCTAAAGGATTTTAGTAAACTTACTTAAAGCCCGATAATCCGCTAATCCGCGCAGCTGCTTGTCTCAATATCAGCAGTTAAGGCTTCAATTAAGGCGAAGATAACCAAAAATAGCGACGTAGGCGGGACCACCGGCGTAGTATTAGCATAAAAATGCAACGACACGGCCCTAATTGGTTGTAAGCTCTTGGTACAGGCTTGTGCTAAAGTGTTCTGTTTTACTGTAAAGAATGCACAACTTTGACTAAACAAAGAGGGATTTGTATAGCTAAATGTGTCTACATCACTAATTCGTGGTCTACATTTACCAATATCCTGTCCCACAGAGTGTCCTCTTATTATATCTATCTTGACTTGAGACATTTCGTCCATTTATTTTTTTACCTTTTTTGTTTTTATTAGAATTAACCTGCATATTAATATTTTTTTCCAATTGTATACCTCAGTGCTGAGGGACGTGGTTTTTATGCATTATGTAGAATAAAATTCTCACATTTCTTGGCAATGTGTAATTTAATTGCTGTGATGAAGGTTTAATTTTTGGTGAAAAATGTGAAATTTGAGACATTATTTCAACGAAACTACATCGGTATTAAATGCGCACGTAGTCAAATAAAACTGACCCCCTCCCTACATCACTGAATCCTATCTTAGTCAGGTTTATATGCCCCCGACTAAACCTTTTTGAAGAAGATTATACCTTACACACGGAGCAGTAACGTTCTGAATCAATCGCTCAGTGTCCACGGTTCGTTGCAAATTAATCGAAACCTCCTTCGATCAACTATACACCTAGATTAAAGGTGACAGATCTGAAAACGGCCCGAGAAATAAGAGCACACAATAAGCGTACGTGCACTTTTTTCTGTCAGTACATTGCATTACGATATTTTATAGCTTAGACTTAAGGTATATTTTTGATCAAAGGTAATATTCAATCAACACGGACTGTTTTCCGCTTTGATTTTATTAATCTAAACTCCATTTATTCTGAATAGTCCTATTATGTAAACAATCTTCACAGTACTTTTTGTTGAATTTTTTGTTGAAAATAAATCAAATATTAGTTCAAACCTAAACCTTTTAAAGTAAAACATTTAGGAATTTAGGAAATTACTTTCGTGGTTAATAAACCACGAAAGTAATTTCCTAAAAAGTGTATTTTAATTTATATTGTTGTAAAATCATAAGAAGACATGGTAAGATTGTTTACATAATAAGACAATTATGAATAAATGGACTTTAGGTGTATTATTGATCGAAAAAAAAATTGAGAAATATATATATTTTTTCATGTAAACAAATTGATATATCTCTAGAATCGAGACACGTTTGTGCTCGGTTGTACTCGACTTACCCCGCTGCAGCTCAACTGAGACAATTAGACTGCCGCACTTATGCTGTGATTTAATTGTTCACTGTTGTCTGCTGCTATTAGTCAATTCTAACCGACTTCCAAAAAGGAGGACTATGTCTTTCTGGCTTTTCATTTGTACTAACTGCTGTGAGATTTTGCAGGCTGTGTAAAACCATCGATAAAATATTTTGTAATATTTTATCGATAGTAAAACTTACGCTTTACACTGCTTGCAAAATATTAACATCCGACCGAATATTCGGCCAGTTTCAGCCTTAAAACAAGAATAAAACTTATTGTTTTTATAAATAACATATATAATGTAGGTACATTAATTGCATTAGGCATAAGGTACCTTAGGTAGTATCTAGTAGGTGAATAAAATGACGAGAAAGATAATGTTCCTACGTGTACCTACGACTTTATGCTGAATCAGCATGTGTATAAACTCCATTTAGTCTTACCAGTCCTATCATGAATACAATCTACCATGTCTTTTTATGATTTTACAACAATATAAATTAAAATAGACTTTTTAGGAAATTACTTTCGTGGTTAATAAATGTTTTACTTTAGAATGTTTAGGTTTGAACTACTATTTGATTTATTTTCAACAAAATTCAAAAAAAGTACTGTGAAGATTGTTTACATGATAGGACGGGTAAGAATAAATGGAGTTTAGTATTATAGTCTGAATATAACATAACCATTCACCAAAACAGGTACCTATATGCTTCCCTTTCCGTGATATTCGAACTCTTGCCTTACCGGTCACTGCCCACACGCTGATTACCTGACATGTTTATCTCTACACCGCGACGTTGAAAATTGTCCCAAAATGCACATGCATCCACAACAAAAAATCTCAAAAATTTCGACCTTATCGCTAAAGTAATTAGAGCTATACAAACTGCAGCAATAAAGTGTAATTATTACAAATATTAATTAGGCATGAGTCCAAAGCTGGTAACACTGGATGGGATTAAAACTGATTACGGCATTCGGTTGGATAAATCGATGATTTCGGATCGTTGACGCAATGCATACTAAATTGTTTAATAAGTACACGATTGATTGATTAAAACCGGTTGTTAGTTGGAAATTTTTCAGACATTTTCCAAACCATTGAACATATTTGTAGAGTTTATGGTATCCCATCCTCTTGCATTTGATGACATCATTTTCATATCAAAAATTAATTTATAAATAACTAGCTTTTGCCCGCGGCTTCGCCCGCGTGAATTTTCTACGGGAACAGTACTTTTTCCAGGGATGAAAGGCCTATGTCCTTCTCAGTACTTCCAACTATGTAAATGAAGATTGGTTCTGAAGATAAAGCGTGAAGAGGTAACAAACAAACAAACTTACTTTCGCATTTATAATATTAGTTAGGATTAGGATACTCATTAATACATATGTATACTCAAGTATCTATAGGATTAAAAATGTAAATAAAAAGATATTTATTTGCCAAAAAAACATTGTTAATACATAAAATGCTGATTGATTTAGTTGCTTTGTTAGATAGAACTCTACATTTGTTCATACATACATATTATCACGCATTTTTCTCGTGGGGTAGGCAGAGACTAGCGATTTCCACTTGCTACGATCCTTACAGATCTCTCACTTCCTCTACACTCATCACTTTCTTCATACATGCTCTCCGGTTATGAGTGCTCCTAATATCTCCCTTTATAAGGTGGTCCGTAATCTGGTCGCAGTGCGTTCTTTACGATCTTTGCAAAGTATTCAAGAACTAACTACATGTCAATGGCATGTATGTCTTAAATAACAATGGATTGAATATCAAAGGTTAATGTTTGACAAGTAGCCATGTAACTATATGTCAGAAACACATACAGATCAATCAGCTATGCGCATTCTGTAATGATATAATCGCGATCGCCGCAGGCATTTGATTGATGTTGCGGTTTCATACATCGCAGCATATGTGCTATGTCGGTTAACCCATTTGGTGGTATCTATTGTGTAGTTAGTATACCTAAGTTCGGTCATACGTCAAAGATATTATTTAGTGTCCGACCGAAATATAATCTTCGGCCGAAACCGAAACTCAAATAAAATATTACCTAAGGTTTTTAATAAAAATAACGACTTATTTGTGTTATAAACTTTTAAAATTAAAGTTATTTGTTAGTGAATGAAGGACTCTCTAGCAACAAAATTAATCCTCCTTCACATATCCTAACTAACATCACACAGATTACTTTAAACTACCTATATAACGCGTGTGTGCGTAAGCTCCTGGCGCTCTCAAGCTTGTAGTAGTGTACTTATTTGAAGCGCTTGTATGAAGCTTACTCTCTGTACCCTTTTAACTACTCATGTGCTAATATCATAAATGC
Source organism: Ephestia elutella (assembly GCA_018467065.1). Lineage (NCBI taxonomy): Eukaryota > Metazoa > Arthropoda > Insecta > Lepidoptera > Pyralidae > Ephestia > Ephestia elutella. The sequence goes on along the minus strand of CM031570.1, from coordinate 13,348,501 downwards.
GTAAGTGAGTTTTTTTGTTTGTTTATTATTTGTTGTTAAGTGTGAATGAGCTATCCTCAGCTTCAGAGTCCTATTTCGCCTATGCCAGAACGCGACAAAAAAGTGTATGCCACTTCTATGTCTTTATGCTTTCCACATTCTGTGGTCTGTGGCCAAAAACAAGTGAATAAACAGTTATAACCTTTTTAATTTGTTCGTATCCCAGTGTTCCGTACAATTAGGTATTATTACACTTCAATGATCTTTTATCGAAAAGATTAATTACAATTCGCACTCATTAAACCCGAAATGTGGTTGAATTGTTCAGGTAATCGCTTAATTTGGTATCATAACAAGTATATACCTACTTATTGTGATATTACAGTGGAGAGATAAGTATATTTACAGATTATATCGATGACTAGTTTTTAAGTGGTACTAATATCTATATTTTATTCTTGATTTTATTAGTAGGTACCTACTTAAAGAATAAGTAATTACTTAATCTCAAAAAGAAATATACATTTATTTATTTATTTATTTATTTTACTTTTTATTTATTTATAACTTTATAAACTAAAATAATATAATGGTATAAAAGGCGGACTTAATGCTAACAGCATTCTCTACCAGTCAACGGGTGCAAAAGTGACTAAAGTTGTACACCCATGACATATTATTTGTTGTATTTGTCATACATGTGTTTTTATAGTGAATTATTTTCAACACTAATATTCAAAACATAGTTTAATATCAATAAATGATATAATGATATATAAATCCCAATTTAAAACTTCGATGTAAAGGAATGCGGAAGAATGAAAAAAAAACCGGCCAAGTGCGAGTCAAACTCGCGCACCGAGGGTTCCGTACATGCAAAGCATCTCACATTATAGCTCTAACTAAAGTCCAACTAGTTTCAAAAACAAACTTAACTTTGCAGTTCGATCGCTAAGACTCATACTGAATCCAGCTCAAAAATAAGTTTGTAACACTTTTTTTTAGACTTCCACTAACATATTTACAATTATTATTTTCAGATTTATGCCTGTAAAAAGCAAGGTCTAAGAGTACTTACTGTTAGACCTTGTTTTTTTCACCAAATTTCATAATTTTAGGTCAACGGAAAGTACTCCATAGGTTTTGATCGCTGCCTAAAATTGCAAAATATGCCTTTGCTGTAATATCTCTTGATCGCGTTGATGTATAATTTTGATTATTTTTTTGCTGAAAGAGACCATGGATCCAAGTATTCGATATTAATTTCAACTATTTACCTTCTGGCGTTCCTGAGAACAAAAAGTTTGACAGACAGACGGACAACAAAGTGATCTTATAAGGGTTCCTTTTTTGCCTTTTGTGGTACGGAACCCTAAAAATGGAATCAGGAATTCTAACAATTCATAAGTTCCATTGAAGTAGACGCGTAAGCGTCTCCGCCTTTTTACACGACTGACCAAAAAAGGAGTGTTATGTTTTCAGGGGCTCATGTATGTATGTATGTAAGTTTATTTATTTAACCATAAGTCCTAAACGGCTTAACAGATGTTAGATTCCTTGCATTCCTCCGAGTGACATAGGCTATGTAAGTTGTCAGTCGTGTTTTTTATTTTTAAATAATTAGCTTGTTCTATTTAGAGTTATGCAAAGCTCATACATACATTCAATTATCTGAAAAATCGATACATCGTTTAATGCCAAAGTCGGAAAATGTCGAGGTCTACTGTCATAAAATGTCAAAGACATATTATTCAAAATCAACTTTATAACTTTATTTTTCCATCAGAGAGCCCACTATTCAGCTAAGCGTGGTATTCGAGTCTCATGACTCTTGGCTCTGTCTACCCCGCAAGGGATAAAGACGTGATTCTATGTATGTATGTAACTTTATATTTCGATCATCTCATTAAAACAATTTAGATTAGAACATCGAATACGGAACTCCTTCGGACATCCGAGTCGAATGTAGATGGTAATCGATCAAGCCTGGATAATCGATCGATTACTGATCAATCGGGCCGCTCACGTTCGCTCCCCATCACGACATGTCATCGCTTTAGCATCAATTAAGTTCGAAAATAGAATTTTAGGTTCCGTACGATTTTTTCTTAGATTAAATCCGAAAAAAAGGCTAAAACAGGGAAAAAGGTCTGATTATATGTATGTATTATGTATTTGAGTCCGAAAAAGAAAAGAGCTTTGAATATAGAGCAAAAATATAGAGTAGGGTGTGCCTCTTTACTACATCGCGGTTTCCTTCAATCACGTCGTTTTAGATAACAATTGTTTAACAATAACTCTTCGTCGTTGCAGGATTAAGCTATACCATGCTATACACTACAAGCAAGCACCTTAACTGAAAGTTTAACTTGATGCTTATGGTAGGCCTCTTTTTAAATCACTGAAAGTTCTTCCTCTTGCTTGCTTATATACCTATATTAGAAGCTGCAAGTTTGTAAGGCTTAACTACACTTTGTTCAAAGAAGCTAGAGATTATTATCCCAAAAATACCCGAAATGGTGACAGGTTGGTAATTGAAGCAAACCTAAAAGCAATCGATAAAAAAAAACTGCTACTGTATGTGTATTAAAATCTACAATCAAATTTCAAAAAAAAATTAAAAATATGACATTTAAATTATTTAAGAAACATTTGACATAACTTCTACACATTACAAGAGTTTTTCAGCTTCAAACAATCTATCTACTCGAAATAACGATTGTATTCTTGTATATTTTGTGCTAATATTTGTATTTGCATGCTATTGACAATGGCTGAAGAGGAGATAAATACCCTTTTCAAAGCAAATAAAGTCTAATTAATTCATTCATTCATTTTACAGTAAAAAAATCTTATAAAGTTTTGAAAAGTTTATTTAAATAACAAATCCTTGTTAAATACTGTGCCCTGAAAAACTACGATTAAAATGTTGTTAGAAAGTAGATCTATGTATGCCAGATAACACTTTCACGTACTTACATTTTTTAAATCTGTACATTTTACAAGTTCTTTCCATTAGTTACGCATACTAATCTATACATATAATAAAACAGTAAAAATATTTTGTCTGTACATTTAGTATTTTTGACTGAAATGGATAGAGGGACACTTAAAATGAATATAGAAAGCACAAAAAATTTTTGGAATTTCTTGTCTGTCTGTCTGTCTGTCTGTCTTTCTGTCTGTCTGTCTGTCTGTCTGTATGTATGTACGCGTTTCACGCAAAAACTACTGGACGGATTTGAATGAAACTTTTTTGTTGTATAGCTATTAAGCCTGGGCAACATATAGGCTATAATTTATTTTGAAAACTGGAACACCTGATGAAGAACCTTAACAGAACAGCTAAACTATAAGAAATATGGAAATGGTGCCTTAACGAAAGTCGTTCAACCTGATGAGCATTTTCTGATGACGTATAATAATTGAAGATCTGGAACATCTGATGAAGAACTGCAAGAGACCAGCTACACTATAACATATATGGAAATGGCGCCTTATAAAAAGTCGTTCAACCTGATGAGCATTTTCTGCTGACGTATAAAAATTGAAGATCTGGAACATCTGATGAAAAGCTCCAAGAGAGATTTTTCATCTAAGCGAAACTCACGCGGGCGAAGCCGCAGGCGACAGCTAGTTAAATTATATTGTTATTTTTGTAAGACATATTAAAACATATCTATGTATCTTACTGAATAACTAAGTAATATCCAATTTTTTACATATCGATCATTATATCTTACATTTAATATTCCAATTTTCATGAGTCACAGAACATGATAAATAGTAATAGATCAAAACCTCCACCATTTAGGCTTAACTCCGTCTCCTTTACTCTTTGACAAATTGACCTACGAGGGAAAGGGACAGATAGGCATTGATTCAGCTTTTCGTAGGGCGAGTATCTTCAATGAATAATTGTTAGATTAACCAGGCTTAGTCATCGACCTCGATCGTCGGCGGCTTAGATAACATTAGTGATAGGAACACGTTATATCGATATCGATAAAAAAATAAATGTTCCATCGATACTTATGCCGCCGTCATCCTGACAGAATTGTAACAGTTACTTATCTTCGAAGAAAAAATATAGTGCTTTTAGTCACTTTTTCTCTGTGTGTAATGTATTCTGTCTACCTATTAAATTAAACTAGTAGTTTAAATGAACTTATATTAAATTTACTACAAAATGAATGCTTACATATTCCAAATTAAGGAGACATTTCTAATAAGTAACTGATTGTTTCAGCGACTACTAGCCATAATACTTGAAGGTTATAAAGATATAAAGAAGGTAGAAGATTTTTTGAAGAATTTTCTATATTTATTAACTTTGACCAAATTTTTTTACTATTAAAAAATATCAGAATAATTTTAAGTCTTAGTTAATTTGCACTTATCAGTTTATGATGGTGTGAACTTATGAGTTTATGATGATGAGGTTATGATGTTTGAGTAACTTATAATTTATGACAAGCTTTATTAAAATAAACCCCATAATACTGGCCTATGGGGTTCTAGCAAATACTATATCAACACTAGGTTCTAGAAAGCTATTGATTTATATAATAGAGCTTTAAATATTTTTCAGTTTTATCGATATGAGTGATGTCCCATCCCTAGGCAAAAAGCCGGCACTAATAGGGTCGTGTACAGTGATCTCGTGAACAAAGCGACGCTAATATTGATTGCCTCCTGTACCGCCGTAGTTTGTCTATCTAGCGTAAACTGTTAGTACAGAATATCGAAAATTTAGAAGGGTAACTGGTGATAATATCAGAACTTTATTTATTTTCTTTTTAATTCTTTTCTTTTATTAATTACCAATTTACTGCACTTACAGTTGCCCGCTTGTAATGATTTCGCGTTTCTTCTCAGTAATGGCTGTTCGGAAATGCTAGTAGTCTGTTTCTTTGAAACATTTTGATTATATAATTAGTTTTCGACTTGAAAAAGAGCCTTCTTGGACGGTCAAGTTTTTAAAGAATTTTATTTTAATTTTGTTAAAGTGCTGTTGAGCTTAATTGATATTGGCTTTGCTCTTCTTATTAAGAATGCTTTCATTAGATGCCTAGCTCGTAGCTTCTGTGCTCTATATTTTGGGTTTGGTGTAACGTAATAAATAAATATGTTTGTAGCGAAATCTAATAAGTATGCAGTGTCAATTCTATTCTCCTTTATTTTGCGGTAAACTGTATTAGTGTGGTATAAGTTAATTTATGTTATACATTCAGCTACCTATATTTTTGAATCTGTAACTAAAAGTTGACCTAGAAGATATTTTTGCATTACATAGATTTTTACATAATAATCAATGAATTACACTTACTTAGCTATTTTCACTGTGTAGTACTTATATGTTTTTTTGTATTTTATTGTAATCGTATTAATTTTAATTGCAACATGATGAAATGCTTATTGCTTTATCATTTGGTATAATTCTTTGAAATATTCATATTTTTAGCTCTTGGAGGGAAAATTTCCACTCAACATTTTATCTTTATAACATTATGACTTTACATAGGTATACTTTTAGCATAGCTTTACAATGTAGAGTTAACTTTTTTAGACAAGTGTAGACTCTACAACTAGACTTTAATAAAAATGTCCTCTTTTTGGCCTGTTTAGATAGTTGACAAGTATTTTTTGGTTGTACATGTTTAATTATCACCTTCTTTCACCATTAAATATTGCCACCGTCCTTCTTCTTTTTATAATTACTTTTAGACAATTATATTTTGACAAGTCAAGTACAAAAGTAGACGTAAGCGCATTAAATAGATACTTCATAATAGCAAATAATTCCCCAGTCGCCAAAATCGAGAGTGATATGATCGTCGTTATTACTGCCGTCAGTTGACATACGAGCGAACTAGCAATTAGCGCGCTTTGACAACCTCGATTAGAGATGGGCATTTACCCGATAAATTTCCGAGACTCGGAAATTTATCCATTTATACCCATATTTTCCCAGGAATTTTTAATTTATACCGGGTAAAAATTAAAATCAATTAAAATGTTTGTAATTACGAAAGTACTGTGTATAAAAGTACTTATAAAGTGTACAATTTACGTTTTGGTTACAAAAAGACCTGACAAGATATAGGTATCTTTATTCTGACTCATTCGCAGCCAACTGGTTTTAGACGATAAATGTTATGCCGGGGCGACGAACAAGTTTGCCAAATGCCGGAATTCTATTGAACGGCTAGGCGATCATCGAATCGTAAGGCCCGCCTTACACGAATGTCAGCCAACTTAATTACACTCTCTCTCTCTGTCAGAGGAAAGACGTCCACTGCTGGACAAAGGCCTCCCCCAAGGATTTCCATAACGACCGGATGCGGGCAGCGCAGGACCGGTCGTTATGGAACTTAATTACTAACTCTCTCAAAAACACGCTTGCATATAATTTTCTCGAGTGCGTTCCCCTAGCAAAACACTACTGAATATCAAAACGTGATGTTACTAAATAATTAGAGTATGACGTCGTGTAAATGTTTATAAAAGTTTCAAATTTGTGCATCAATTAGTTTTTGAGATTTTAATTACAAACAGATTCTGCCAGGATGACATTTAGAACATTCCCCCAGCAAAAAAAGTTCTCGGATCGAAATGAAAGTAAGTACAATAATTAGAGTGTCGTGAAAGGTAAATGTTTATGAATAAATAAAATTTGTGTATCGAAAGACTTAGGAGAAATTCAAAATTCTGCTGGGGGAACGTTTGGCCGGATGCTGGATCTCCTAAATGGCATGGCGTAGAGATATGACTTTTTTTACACAAGTTGTTATTAATTTGTGTATAATGTTTGTAAAAATAGAAATTTAAAAAATATTACCGTTCAGGAGCTAAAAATAAAAACGTGAATTTAGGTATTTTGGCGCTTGTACTATAAATATAGGCCCTAGAGACTAATTGGTGACGTGAGTTTGTACCTTGAAGTTGTTTTCAATGTCCATGTAAGTATCAACATAGTATCATAAGTATTTAATAAGTTATGAGAATAAATGCAATGATTCAGCCGCCATGAATTTCGACAGTCCATTAGACGAGTTGGTCTATTATTTACGAAATTCACATGTTTTGCATTAATTGCTAAATATAGTTAACTATCCATTCTCCAAAAATCAGATCAATATATGCAGTAGTTCAAGAAATATAATTATAAATCCAAGCCAAGGTGAAATACCATGATAAGCCGACCAAATTCGAGAGTCTACCAAAAAGCGACCGTGCAGTATATTGAAGTGGTTTACTGAAATTGATAGTGTATTACCTCTTTTTTCAGTGTACAGATGCGTGCTCAAATGTTAGCATACCTAAAAAAACATCTTATTTCTTCAAATTAGGTTAGTATATCACATATATCATATCTATGGTACATTAAGGGGCAGATCTCCGCAGATGCAGCCATCTCACTTTTAGATAAAAAGGTACAAAAAGGCCTCTTCATGTCGGCTTTGGCCCCATGAACGCCTCATTGGACCGGGTCCCAATGGACCCGTGTGGCTCTGAAAAACGTACCAACATAATATGTATATCTTTATTTCAAGTGATTACACTCATATCTTACATTATTAAATTAACTAAAATATGTTAATATTACACCCTACAAACTATTTTATTATAATATATTTCTGCACGGAGCATGTAAGCTCCGGCAGTGAGCCAAGTGCGGGCAGTCCCACCTCGTACCTATCATCTTTAGGATGCTGTTGGTACTACCGCGCACTCTCCTGAGCAAAAAAGGTGGCGCATGATCGTAGCAAAACAATCTATACCAGCCTCTTCAAACATACCGGAGGCACTACAATAGCGCGGTTATATAAGTTATGTACGTATGGGGTAGATATATAAGGTTTATAATTCTATCATAGTGAAAGTGATTGCCGCGCCGCAGCCATTCCAGTAGGAATCGGTCCTATACTAGGTACCTAAGATAGAACGAGCGCAGAGTTTTTCAATTAATATTGTATTGTAACTAAACGCAAAATATATATATAAATAAGTTAACAATAAAAAAATCTTGAAATCCTGGACAAAAACTCTTCATTGAAAATTATATTAGTCAGTTGTGTACGGGCCTGTACTAAATTACGTTTATAATACTGCACATTTCGGATGGTTGGTAATATATACTGTACGGCCGCTTTTTGCTAGATTCTCGAATTTGGTCGGCTTATCATGCTATTTCACCTTGGCTTGGATTTATAATTATATTTCTTAAACTACTACATATATTGATCTGATTTTTGGTGAATGGATAGTTAACTATATTTAGCAATTAATGCAAAACATGTGAATTCCGTAAATAAAAGACCAACTCGTCTAATGGACTGTCGAAATTCATGGCGGCCGAATCATTGCATTTTTTCTCATAACTTATTAAATACTTATGATACTATGTTGATACTTACATAGACATTGAAAGCAACTTCAAAGTACAAACTCACGTCACCAATTAGTCTCTAGGGCCCATATTTATAGTACAAGCGCCAAAATACCTAAATTCACGTTTTTATTTTTAGTTCTTGAACGGTAATATTTTTTAAATTTCTGTTTTTACAAACATTATACACAAATGAATAACAACTTGTGTAAAAAAAGTCATATCTCTACCCCATGCCATTTAGGAGATCCAGCATCCGGCCAAACGTTCCCCCAGCAGAATTTTGAATTTCTCCCAAGTCTTTCGATACACAAATTTTATTTATTCATAAACATTTACCTTTCACGACACTCTAATTATTGTACTTACTTTCATTTCGATTCGAGAACTTTTTTTGCTGGGGGAATGTTCTAAATGTCATCCTGGCAGAATCTGTTCGTAATTAAAATCTCAAAAAGTAATTGATACACAAATTTGAAACTTATATAAACATTTACACGACGTCATACTCTAATTATTTAGTAACATCACGTTTTAATATTCAGTACTTTTTTGCTAGGGGAACGCACTCAATTTTCTCGATAGAAAAATATTGCGAAGTTACCTCCAAATCCTAACTAATATTATAAATGTGAAAGTGAGTTTGTTTGTTACCTCTTCACGCTTTATCTACTCAACCAATCTTCTTATTTCACATACACATAGTTAGAAGTACTGAGAAGGACATAGGATACTTTTCATCCCGGGAAAAAGCACTGTTCCCGAAGGAAATTCACGCGGGCGAAGCTGCGGGCAAAAGTTAGTCTATAATACAACTGAAGATGTTTTAATTTTTTTGTTAATTCTACTTTAAACAGCCATATACTAAAAATGCATCATTATTTTCAAAATATTATTTGAATACATATGATTTTAAATCTGTTGTTTATGTTTTTTTAATATTTGAACCGAAAACAACTAGTTATTTATCTTCCTTATAATCAAAACACACCTAATATTTATACTTTAATTATTATTTTATCAGTATTAAAGAAAATAAGGATAATTTACTTTCATTTTAATTTCTTCCCGGTATAAATAAAAAATATCGGGTATAAATGGGTATGAATTAATTTTTACCAATTCTACCCATTCTTTCCCATTTTTACCTTCCGGAAATTTATCCAAGCGCCCATCTCTAACCTCGATATAACAACAACGTATCAACCCAACCCTAAATACGTCCGTCTCGCTCGCACACTGTTAGTTAACATCACGCGTCTCGCTCTGTGGCGAACTAATGCGCAATCAATAATAATTATCGTGATGTTTGCAAGTGGATTGCAGCATTGTATTGTATAGGTGTACACTTCGGGTCAAATGTCACATGTTACCGGGATTAATTTGCGAGCCAATTACACGGGAGAGCATTGTCGGAGTGATGTATGTAGGTATTTAATGAGGCCGTGTCGCGTTTGTATACAGTTGGCTTGTGTTATTGTAATGATAATTTGAGATGCTACGTTTTTGGTTTAATTGTCTTGGAGACAGCGTAATACTCTAGATTCAGTAGCTTAATTAATTATATGATGTAGATATACATATATTATGCACTTTGAATTAAAAATACATTTGTCAAAATGTGTATGCAAGCGAAATGTATGTAAGCGAAACTTATGACTGCACAATATGTCTTTCTAATGATCTTTGATCTTTTATAAGTTCAAAAACAGATATACAAAATTATGATTGGAAATTTATCACAAAAATAGCTGACAGATCAATGCGTCCTTAAGTATAAGTCAAATGGTTTTTCCTTCGAAAGTTACAATAAAAGACTATGAAAATTACAAAATTCGACATATGCGTAATCAATCTACAGTAGATTAGAATGTTTTCTTGTTTCTTCGAGAGAAAAAACTTAGAATACCTAACTTACTGCCCACGTGGGTACTTCATGACGCGTACTCTACTAAAAGCTATACTAATAAAACCATTAACATCACTTCATTAGATTGCTGTTGCATTGGTTTGCACTTAGTTTAACATTTGTTTTATAGCAGTGGGCTTTCATTTATCACAGTTTATGGTCATACTAGTTTTATTGTCAATAAATTGCGATGGAATTGGGGAATATTGTTACCTATATAAAATCATGAACTTTTATGTGCATTTAGTACAATTAAATGAAATTTTATTGTTCTTGAGCTAAAACTGCTATATTAATTTCTATAGGCAAATTTTTCTAGTCACATTGTTTGCACAGCCTCTAGTTTTATCATATTTATTTTTCTTACCAGTTGATTGGAATAGATCCCTTCATTGGTTAAGTCCGCAGTTGCCATGTCTTCTGTTATGTTAATTGTATGTGTTTTATTAGTAATTTGTGCAATAAAGTGATTCTAAAACAAACTGCTTATGATACTTTAATCGGGATGTTTATCGGGATGTGACCTACCGAATTTATCTTGTTTTTATAGGATTTGTCTGACATATACATACGTACATAGGTCATGAAGCTGTCTTTGATGTTTATCTTTTACTTCTTTGATAGAAGAATCTATCGACTTTTCAAACCTCTAGTAGCAAATTTCATAGTAAGAACCGTAGGCTCACGGAATCTAATTATATTTGATTAGGTACCAAATAACACATATTTATTACATATTAAAAGAAGAAGATAGTAGAGCTAACTCAGTATATTTAGATTATTTTTGAATTGATAGTAAATGGAGAGCACAGCCTACCTATCAACATAGTAAAGAGTCTGTCCAGAATTTATTAAATTTGACTGATTTAACAAAAGCCTAAATTAAATATTAATGTCTACTCGATGTTATAATAGTCCGACCTATTTAAATTGAGTGGCCTTGCTTAGGAAATTACTGCTCTCCATTTTGGTCGGATTAACGAGTTTCATTGTGCCTTTTCTTAACAGATATAGATTTGCCAGCGATATAGAGCTTGCTTAAGCACATAATTATTTTAATAGAATCGATTTAGTTTTGTCCAAAACTAAGTAAGTACAGTCAACGGATTTACAAGTTTTCCTGAAGGGACTCTTTATTTCTTGCAACATAGAGATGTTGCAAGAAATATGTTGTGAACTTCACATAGAAAAAATATCGACACATTCGTATCTATCACATTGTGAGAACATATTTTTACCGTTTTAGACAGAAAGTTTTGGAGCCCTATTATATCATAAAATATCGACTCATTCCCATCACTCGCGTCCTCTAGGGCCGGCATCGATCAGGCGGTAATTAACTGTGAGTCGATTCGATATACAATTTGCTGTACCGTACCGATTCATTGGCTAACTATTCGAATTAGATAATATACTTATTAGATATATCTATACTAATGTAATATACGAGTAGCTGAAGTAGTTTGTTGGAACTTCTGGCAGGAGCAATCAATCAGATTTAAAAATATTTTTTTGATTTATTATGAAACTCATACAGGAGCCTGAAATTTATTTTGAACTAGCTTTGCCCGCGGCTTCGCCCGCGTGAATTTCCCACGGGAACAGTGCTTTTTCCCGGGATAAAAAGTAGCCTATGTGCTATTCCAGGTCATTATCTACCTCTGTACCAAATTTCATCGAAATCCGTCCAGTAGATTTTGCGTGATTGAGTAACAAACATCCTCACAAACTCACAAATTCACAAACTCACATCCAAACTTTCGCATTTATAATATTAGTATGGATTAACGTTGAACATATTGTATGAAAAATTAAAATAATAGATTTTTTTGACGAGACGATTTTTTTTTATTTTAGGCTTTTCTAATTCCGGATTTATATAGTTACTAGCTTTTGCCCGCGGCTTCGCCCGCGTGAATTTCCCACAGGAACTGTGCTTTTTCCCGGGATGAAAGGTACCCTATGTCTTTCTCCGTACTTCCAGCTATGTGTATGCGAAATTTCAGGAAGATTGGTTCAGTAGATAAAGCGTGAAGAGGTAACAAACAAACCAACAAACATACAAACAAACAAACTCACTTTCGCTTCTATAATACCTATTAATTTGGATTAGGATACAGAAGTAACATAGGGATTATCTAAATCTACATACCTATTCTTTAGACAGAAATTTCATTTGTATTATACAAAAATACTTAAAATAGTAGATACCTAGCTATTTGCTGAATAAAGATTTTCTATCTTTGTGTAAATGATCGTATTCTGAATCAACAAAAGTACAAAATCATCGACAATCAGCACTATTTCGTGCCCTTCCCATCACTAATTAGACATCGATCGTTGTAATTAACTGTTGGGCAACTGTTCTAGCTTACAACCACAGATATAATAGGTAGGCTAGATACCGCATCTTCACAAAATACCACAGAAGAGCGTGTTATCTTTTTCATGACCCACGATGAATGGAAACTCTGTAGAGGTTCGTCATAACTTAATTAGTTATCAAAAAATGTATGGAAGAGTGTGACGAATAAATTATCTATGTACCTATAGAACTTTTAAATAGAAAAAACTTATGTTCCAATAGATAAACGTGGATTTTTTTACGTTACGTTATTTTCGGTACGACGAGTGCGACATAGGTATAATAGATACTGCAATAAAAATTTAAATCGGCCCTAACCTGCCGGGGCAGCGGCACTTACTTCATACAAATATAGGCCACTTACAAAATCGATTACTGAAGAAAGGTGCGCTTCGAAGAATAGTTTAGGTGCGCTTCATTTGGTGCGCTCGAAAATAGGTTACCTTAGCTTCGAGGAATACCTCATCTAGCATATTTTAAATCTTGCATTACTCGATAATATGATATCCTTGGTTGATTAGGCAATTATATTTCAGTGCTTTGTTTATGTGTGTATCTTGTAGTGATAACTACAGAATTATTTTGAACTTCTAACTGGTCAACTTTGCATGTCATATTTTAGGTGAAATAGTTGATATATTGGGATACTATTCCTGTGGCGTATTACCTGCATGATAGGCTCTCGACTCACTACAATAGCAGGCATTCAAATCCATTAGTTTCCAGACAAATTGAATTGGAAAGTGAAACACCGGTACACAAATTTCATATGTTGTTTTTACAATACTTATTAAGAAAACAGGGAGACCCGCACATCAAAACGTTCTTTGAGTCACGCCGAAACCATTGGTAGCAATAACTCGACGCGATTTTGTGCACTTGCGGAATTATATCGAAAATTAAACATTCATAACAAAGCATTCCATGATTAAATTAGACTGTCAACAAAATCTGCAGAGTTGGACGTCTGACATTGACAGCTGGTGACACACGTTCCGTATCAGTTCCTAACCAACCTTTCTTATCATAAACAAATAAGAAATCATGGCTGGATTGTTGTAGAATTTTAATTATTCTCCTTTAATATCGTCGACTTAGATTGTTATAATATTCAACGAATAAATACCTTATTTAAACATTAGTTCTTTTAAAGAATGTTTAAAAGTTGGTTTGACGTGCGTCCGAATTGGGCGAAATGGAGCGCGACGAGGCGGAATGTCAAATCGAGTGGCGAGGGATCTTGCTCTCCCTGGAAGGCGGCCACGACATGTAACATGGCTTGAGCGATTATTAATTTTTTTGGGGTTTTTTTCGCTTTCGCCGCCCCCGGTTCCCCGCCATGGGTATATAGTTTAACCTTTAGCTTTAAAATCCGCGATACGCGCGAGGACAACAGGGGATATTCGTCGCCACGAAGTTGCCGGGGACATGAGCTGTTGAGGTCCACGTGCCCGTCCGGCCATATGAGTTGACGTTTCCTGGAGTGTACCGCATGCCACGGCGCAGGCCCCGTCGTCGGCGACCCCAGTGCAACACACGGATCCTAACCTTATTTCCAAAGGCCGCACCGCCGCCTTCGATCCGATATCCCTGTAGTGGCTCAGCGCAAACCTCGGAAGGTCCAGCCAGCGTCTACTATCTCGCATACAACGGAGCGTGCAGGAGCGCCGCGTCGCTTTGAGGACGCGACCAGTACCAGTGCTCGAACCCAATGGATCACAAAACGGTGAACGGGACAACGTTCTAAGTGCGCACAGACGTTTGTGTACGGACCTGGCCAGGTACCTTATAATTGGTTTATGTTAACTTTAATTTTTTATTGCGGCAAAGACTTATCAGATTTTGGTATTAGTATAACATGTGCCCGCCTTCAGCGGCTAGTGTGTTTATGGAATAAAATGCTATATTCTATCTCAACCATATTGTATTAACGATATCACCCTGCCCATGACTCCCAGGACCTAAGGCTTACTAGACAAGAGGTCCTTGTACTTCAAAAGTGCGAGGCTCTATCCTGAGCATTACATCCGGCTTTCTATAAAGTAATTGTTCGTGTATAATCGCACCGCGCAGGGATATTGCCCGTCTTCGCTTCAAATAGTTGGAGACCCCTGCGCACACAGCACCAACAATACACCCACTTTTTATTTTTTTTATTTTTTATACACGACAATGGCGCCCGAACAGGGACCAAAATTTCAAAATAACAAGTGAGCGAGTTAAAAAAAATTTAAAAAACTATTTTTTAGAAAAAACTGCCACTCTCACAGGACTCAAAGGCTCAAAAATATATTAGTTCGGGCGCCATAAAACTATACTACTACTACTACTACTATTTTTTGTAGTTGATTTTGAAATTAGGCATAAAAAAGGTTCTATGCACGTAGTACCAGACGTACTGTCCCGTATTGAGGCAGTTATATTTGATGGCGGTTGCAATTCTAAAGATGATTGGTATAATACGTTGTTTAGAAACGTTCAGTTAAACCCGATGTATCATAGAAATTATCAAATTAAAGATAAAGTGTTATTCAGATATTCCAAACCAAATTCAAATCTACAATCGGATAACGATTGGAAAATTGTATTACCTAGAGAACTAGTACAGGAATGCATCAAAGAGAATCATGAAAAACATGCAGTCCATCCTGGTACATTTAAAACTTTGTCTAAAATTAAAGAAAATTATTATTGGAAAGGCATGTATGAAGAGGTGAAGAATTATGTGGCCACGTGTGAGAAGTGTAAAGCTTATAAACACTCCAACCAACCTCCACATGGACACATGACAAACCAGAAATGTGTCAACAAACCGATGCATACTTTGTCCATTGACCTAATTGGTCCATTAGTAAAATCTTATTCTGGTCACATCTACATACTGTCCATAGTTGATATATTTACTAAATATTGTTGGATTCACCCACTTAGAACCGCTACAGCCAAAACAATAACATCATTTATTGAACAGGAAATCCTATATAAAGAGGGAATTCCTTGTGTTATAATTTGCGACAATGCAACTGTATTTCAGAGCAAAACAATTTAAAGATTTTTGTGCGAGCCATTCGATACCAAAAATATTTTACAATGCGTACTACGCGCCTCAGTCCAACACTGTGGAACGTTTTAACCAAACTATAGAAACCTGCCTAGCTATTTTAGTAGGAGAAGATCAAAGAAACTGGTCTAAGTACCTACACTCAAATCCAGCTATCTTTAAATAGCACTATCAATGTTGCCACTGGGCACACACCATTTTTATTGGCTAAAGGTCGGGAGATGATGACGGGATGGCATGTTGCATTCAGTAAGAGGCGGCATTCCAAATTCGTTAGATGACCTTCAAATGTCCAGTCGTTCCGAAAAAGCCACGGCTCTCAATGAGATGGCAGACATCTTCCAAAAAGTTACCGATGCATTGACCAAAGCGTACAAACAAAACGCGGGACGATACAACCTACGCCGTAAACAACTTCGGTTAAGCGTAGGTGATATCGTATGGAGGCGTAACTTTGTACAGTCAAACGCAGCTCACTTTTTCTCCGCTAAACTAGCACCGCGCTTTGTGAAATGTAAAGTTGTCAGGAAGCATTCGGATGTTGTTTACGACCTTCAGGAGATAGAAACCGGTAAAGTTGGAAAATATCATGTCAAGGACATAATAAAAGTCTCACAAGGTGTGTCCCCTAGCTAGCAACTTTCTTATCTTGAACTTTGTTATTTTGGATTGGTATAACCAATTAGAGGCCTCATTTTTCACATATGACATGACTCACATGTGAAATTTTTTTGTCAAGCGTTTTCATGAAAACCAATTTCTTTTGTAACTACACACTCTAGGCGCCAGAGTAAATATAAGGATATGGATTAATACTCCTTAATTTTTGAGAAAAAAAGGAAAATAAGTTTTTTCCCTTATACAATGTCAGCCCAACGGCTATACATTTTAAATGTCTATTTATGTGAGATCTCTCCATTAGTTTAAAGACTTTATTAGGTTTACAATTTAATTACTAACTAGTAAATTATGTAGGAATGCTAGATTACATATATTTTAATTAAATCTCAAATAGTTTTTCTTATTATACATAAGTAAGAACTATATTACTTTAGATAATTCTGTATTATTAGTATGCTACTTGCGATTATCTCATTAGAAATCCAAGTATAATTTTTTTAATGCAGGGGAATTGCAGCGGTCTGGCCAGACGCTGTATTCCTGACACTCAACATAAATTGAGTTAGTTTTAGAACTCTAGAACATACATTTTAGTTTAATATATGAAATAGCATGAGTTAGTTTCATATATAGCTGATAGTTTTATATTTAGAAATATATCGCCGTAGGATAGGTGAATGTTTTCTCCGGTTACCCCGGCTGTTTCGGCTAAGTACGACTTAACCTCTTTGCCGAAAAGGGGGGTATTGTAGTGATAACTACAGAATTATTTTGAACTTCTAACTGGTCAACTTTGCATGTCATATTTTAGGTGAAATAGTTGATATATTGGGATACTATTCCTGTGGCGTATTACCTGCATGATAGGCTCTCGACTCACTACAATAGCAGGCATTCAAATCCATTAGTTTCCAGACAAATTGAATTGGAAAGTGAAACACCGGTACACAAATTTCATATGTTGTTTTTACAATACTTATTAAGAAAACAGGGAGACCCGCACATCAAAACGTTCTTTGAGTCACGCCGAAACCATTGGTAGCAATAACTCGACGCGATTTTGTGCACTTGCGGAATTATATCGAAAATTAAACATTCATAACAAAGCATTCCATGATTAAATTAGACTGTCAACAAAATCTGCAGAGTTGGACGTCTGGACATTGACAGCTGGTGACACACGTTCCGTATCAGTTCCTAACCAACCTTTCTTATCATAAACAAATAAGAAATCATGGCTGGATTGTTGTAGAATTTTAATTATTCTCCTTTAATATCGTCGACTTAGATTGTTATAATATTCAACGAATAAATACCTTATTTAAACATTAGTTCTTTTAAAGAATGTTTAAAAGTTGGTTTGACGTGCGTCCGAATTGGGCGAAATGGAGCGCGACGAGGCGGAATGTCAAATCGAGTGGCGAGGGATCTTGCTCTCCCTGGAAGGCGGCCACGACATGTAACATGGCTTGAGCGATTATTAATTTTTTTGGGGTTTTTTTCGCTTTCGCCGCCCCCGGTTCCCCGCCATGGGTATATAGTTTAACCTTTAGCTTTAAAATCCGCGATACGCGCGAGGACAACAGGGGATATTCGTCGCCACGAAGTTGCCGGGGACATGAGCTGTTGAGGTCCACGTGCCCGTCCGGCCATATGAGTTGACGTTTCCTGGAGTGTACCGCATGCCACGGCGCAGGCCCCGTCGTCGGCGACCCCAGTGCAACACACGGATCCTAACCTTATTTCCAAAGGCCGCACCGCCGCCTTCGATCCGATATCCCTGTAGTGGCTCAGCGCAAACCTCGGAAGGTCCAGCCAGCGTCTACTATCTCGCATACAACGGAGCGTGCAGGAGCGCCGCGTCGCTTTGAGGACGCGACCAGTACCAGTGCTCGAACCCAATGGATCACAAAACGGTGAACGGGACAACGTTCTAAGTGCGCACAGACGTTTGTGTACGGACCTGGCCAGGTACCTTATAATTGGTTTATGTTAACTTTAATTTTTTATTGCGGCAAAGACTTATCAGATTTTGGTATTAGTATAACATGTGCCCGCCTTCAGCGGCTAGTGTGTTTATGGAATAAAATGCTATATTCTATCTCAACCATATTGTATTAACGATATCACCCTGCCCATGACTCCCAGGACCTAAGGCTTACTAGACAAGAGGTCCTTGTACTTCAAAAGTGCGAGGCTCTATCCTGAGCATTACATCCGGCTTTCTATAAAGTAATTGTTCGTGTATAATCGCACCGCGCAGGGATATTGCCCGTCTTCGCTTCAAATAGTTGGAGACCCCTGCGCACACAGCACCAACAATACACCCACTTTTTATTTTTTTTATTTTTTATACACGACAATCTACCGTTTAATGGCGCACTGTTTCGAAATAATAATGATTTTTGACATTATGACTGATCAATTTGTGATCGATCACTATATTACTGTGATCTTGCTGATAAACTAGACTGATAAGTTCCATTAGAAGGTATTGGACTTCCACGGAAATGGAAAATTCATATTACAAATAATGCTATTCACGATTCTATTTTATTTTATATGTAAACCAAACATCGTACCAGAGCCGTTTAACGTTATAAACAAACAAAAATCAAAAACAAACGTGATGAAACCAACCATTTTTCTTGTTACAGGTAAAAATATGGTTTCAAAACAGAAGAACGAAATGGAAGAAGAAAGACAACATATCGAACGCAGAAGTGGCAGAGTTAAAGCATCAGACCAAATCCGTAGAAGAGAAGAAGGAAGAAGTAAAAGAAGATCCACTAGCACTAGACATGTCTAAGAAGAATTGCAATAAGATTTTAAGCGAGAAACTTAGGAGTACAAAACCTGTTATAAGTCAAAATTTAACTCAAAAACCTAGGAAAGTAGAAAAGGGGGTAGTTTTAGAAGCTATCTGCGACGCTAATGATATAGAAAGTAGGATTTCAATAACGAAAATTACAAATAAACTGTCGAATACAGATTTGACGGGAGAAGCAGGGAAAGTCTCTGTGAAAAGTTTCAGTCCTGAAGAGGTAAAAGAGTTGAAATTTGACAGTCTAAGAGATGTGGAAATGTAAGATAAATTTAAGTAGGTTTTTGGGCCGGTGATGCATGATCTCAGTTTTATTAAGAAAACAATAATTTTAGGTCGACATTTAGTAAAAACAACAGAAATTTGAAAAACATATTTATCTACATTTAACGTAAACTGCTCTTCGCTCACTCACACACACTGCTATATACGTATGTATTGTGTAACATACACTTGTTTTAGTGAGTGTGCCATTTCTATTGTGTTATTTAGATTTCTATGATAAAAACGGAACAAATTCCATTCCAAATTCGTCAAAGACAAAAATATTAAAAAAATATATATGTTCCGAAACTGGCGCGATTTTGACGAGTCGAGAGTTCGAGAGTAATGTACTTCCTAGCTTGACGCTCGGGTGCGAAATGTCTTGTTCTAATGTTGACCAGATTTTTTCAGATTCAGTAATAGATTTTTCTCTAAGAGCTAAGCCAGTCTGTTTCATTCTAAAAAAAGTACAAATATTACGATAAAAAGAAACTATTGCCGTCACTGGCCACATGCAATGTACAGATAGTTTATATAAGAAAGTAGAAGTAATAAAGTTTGTGTGGTTGTATTTTGTACGATTTGGAGAAAATGCTTTGTTTAGTGCAGTAGTAGCCTGTTTGTGTTCTAAACTCACTAATTTTAGGTTTTTTTTAGATGTTTTAAATGATACTGTGGATTGTAAAAAAGAAATGTTAATTTAACAAGTTCAAGTATGGTCCCTAACTGGAATATTTTATTGATTGCAATAGAGAAGTTTATAATTTGCATCAAATACGTAGCTTACTTACGTTACCTATTAGGTACAGTCGACAGCATATCAACATCCTCAAATTATTTTTATTTTATTTTATTAATGAAACCAACAGCGTTTACAGCGAGTATACAGTTCAAATGTTATTAATTCTTACAAGGCCAATAAAAGGTTTCTCTTACTATTACAATCATGTTGTAGATTGATAATGGTGAAGAAAATTTCTTTGTTTGTTTGTTTGTAGTATCTTTTTTGTACTGTCTTTATTGTGTAAATTTATTGCAAATTCTTCTCTATTATCATCACCGCATTCAGGATAACTTGAAGTTAGCAGTTAGCTTGTCGCAGTCGACTGTAGTTTAGTGCCTAATAGGATATATAATAAAATCATTAATTTATAATTTCCCTTTTCTCAACCTACGGCAAACGACGGATACTGGCAATTTTATTATTATATCTTAAAGCAATCAAACCATAAATAATTGTCTGATTTCCCCATTAGTACTTACATAATATCTCGATGAATTTACCAAGAAGCTGATATTGGTGTTGCAATACTGAAATTCGGAAACTCCCTGTCGCAATCTACTGAAGCACAGGATTATAATAATTACAAAACTTTGAAGAAACAATAGGTATTTAACTCGTATGCAATAATAAAACTTTATTTTTAATTTTATCCCAAAAGGGTCCCGGTGACTCGGACCGGTGCTCACTCAACCCGCGGGCCGAGTCGCCGGATTTTTAATTTTTTTTTTCTTCCGGCGATTGGGACTATAGTTACTCACAAATTTAAAAAGGATCCTCATCCCAAGCCTGTTGTGTCATTTAAACCCAATTTGGGAGTCCGCTGCGTGATGCGAATCATAACTTTATTAGAGACACAGAATTAATATAAGTACTGAGACTGAAATTGGCTAATAAGGTCATCTCTTGCACACGTATGGAGTGTGACTAAGACACGAAGAACCCGTGCTACGATGCGTCACGCAACGGACCTTCTGAACATATATGGCTTGTAGTGAACCCTAAAATTGTTGGACGAAATATCCATTATTATGTCAGTTATCGGATCTATTCAAAAGGGCAATACCTACAGTTTATTTCCTTAAAAAAAAATATTGGTAATTTTTTACTGGACGTAATTATTTGTTTCATAGATATACCTACGTCTATTTTGAATTAAAGTACATATCTTATGTATATGAAATACCAAAATAGGAGTTTAAGTGTTCATATTAAAACATGTATAATTTCTTTTTTTACTGAATAATATCGAATATTTTTGTTTGTTTGGTAAATTTTAAGTGTTTGTGCAATAAATCTATGCGAATAGATATAGAATTTGCTTTTATCAGTCATCCTAAGAAATAGGCCTGAATAGTATTTTATGTATAACTCAGTATTTTATTTATAATTTTTAAATATACGACTATGGTATTTACATGATCTTTTTTTTTTTTCAACGAGCTGTGCCCCTAGGCTTCGCTCCCGTGAGAATTTGGGGACAAAAGTACTCTCTATGTGCTATTCCCGATATTATTCTACCCCTCTAAAATTTCATCGAAATCAGTCCATAGAAAATTTTGCGTAAATAACAAACATACTCACATCACATTTTCGATTATCCTAAAGAAAATAAGTACCTATAAAAAGTAATACTATTCGTCATTATTAAAAAAAAAAACAATGCGATTTGAAAATGGGACGAAAGAACCTTATTCTGTCAGTCTGCTGAACGCGATAAACTCAAAAACGAGTCAAAGAATTTCCATGCTGAAATCACCAATGCAGAAGGTTTGGTATAGTATACAATTGTAAGCCATATGAATAAACGCTTTATCTATCTTCAGTTAGATAAATAAATAAATAAGTTTAAAAAAACTATAACTTATATATAAGATGGAGCTTTTGCCCACGGCTTCGCCCGCCTGAATTTCTGAACACAAGAACAGTGCTTTTTCCCGAGATAAAAGGTACCCTATGTCCTTCTCAGTACTTCTAAATATGTGTATGCGAAATTTCAGGAAGATAAGTTCAGAAGCTAAAGCGTAAAGAGGTAACAAACAAACAAACTCACTTTCGAATTTATAATATTAGTTAGGACTAGGATAATTTTATCTATCAGTCAATAGAATCCAAACTTATTTTTTAAGATTTGTTGTTTGTCTGTGTGTTTGTTGTTTGTCAGTATGTTGCATCACGCAAAAACTAAAGTTACTAAAGCCACGCGGACGAAGTCACGGGCAAAAGCTAGTAATAAATTTGAAAATACTTTCAATTGAGTTGGTTTTCACATTAAAGTCGGCGAAAGGCGGCCAATTTTCCCGTAACCTCAAATCGATCGAATTATAACTACTTAGGTACTTAGGAACTAATTAATTATTTTTAATTAATCATCAATGTTTAGTACAATTCAGTTTAACATTCACTTTTCTCGGTATCGCGTGAGAAAGGGCTTGCAATAAGACACCATCATAAAATAACGGCGGTATATAATAACTATCTAGCTGAATAAGCAATATGTAAATTTTTCAAAACGCTAGAATATTTGTCTACGTGGTGCACTAGATCACCCTTTTAACAGAATGTCTTGGCGCCAAAGAATTAGGAGAGCCTGAAATAAATCTTAGATTTTTTGGTTCAACCAACTAATAATGTATAAAAAATATTGTTTTTAAATCGCCTTATAATGGCGGCGAATCGATTGTATCGAATCTTGCATCCATGCCTAAAAAAGGCTATTTTGACGTATTACAATAGAATCCGTTTCATCTTAAAGTTCCTTTAGTATTATGTCTTTCCACAATCTCATACATACAAAAACAACATTCTAACAGGATAGACCTGCTATTGCAGAATAACTGCTAATATAAAGTGAAATTCCAGCTTTTAAGCTATGTTTGTTTGCAGATAGCTACTTAACAAGTTAGGTACCTATATTATGTATCTTAAACAAATAAAAAAAAATACGGCTGACAACACACATAGCCTATGTCACTCGGAGGAATGTAAGCAACCTAAAAATACCTCTCACATCAAAATCTGTTAAGCCGTTCAGGACTTATGGTGGAATAAAAAACATAGTTAGATACAAATATACATGAACCTAGAAAACATAACACTCCTTTTTGATCAGTCGTGTAAGAAAAAAGAGCATTCAGAAGTTGTAGTTTCATTCTCTCTATATTTTGAACCACCGAGTCAGCAACTTTATAGTGTGAACTCATTTATGTAAACAGAAAATAATTGATAGAATGAAAGTACCTACAATGCAGTTCATCTCGCCTTAATGTTCCCGTGAGATTTTGATGGCTCATCCATAATTATTATAATAATATTTAACTTATATATTTGCTACTTTCTATATCTGGTGATGGAAAACATCGGCATAGTCATAATAAATGTTTGTGTACAATATCCACATTCATGAGTCAGGTTATAAGTATGCTATACAGCATGTAAGTAAGTAGCAAGCATCCTGATCCTGAAAATGTCAGGGGAGCAAATCCGTGTGGGACATCAAGTGTAAAATAAGCAAGAAAGTATACTTACACTTTACTAGACAGAAACTTCCTCAAACTAGGTAATTAGATAGGAAATAATAAAAAGGACCTGACGATGAAAATTAAATCAAAGTAGTATATAATATATATATATATATCGCCAACCCGCCTGCCAAGCGTGGCGATTACGGCAAAACCCCCCATGGATAAAATCCTTGGGGGAGGCCTTTGTCCAGCAGTGGACGTCTTTAGGCTGAGAGAGAGAGAGAGAGAGTATATAATACTCTAAACTATACGATATGAGAGAATAGACCCTTCTTTTTATCGAAAGATGATTGAATTCAAAAAAGATTTTTGCGCCATCTACCACAATTTGCGTGAAATATTAAAGTCAGCGCCACCTCACTTTAAATACAAAAACTAACACACAGAAGACAATGCTGCCATCTATGTTATTTTAATGTCACGACGTATTACACATGAGTCACTTTTCAGTTTGAATAATCCTCTCAAGAGCTCACAGATGGCGTTACTAGTATTTTGGCAACGTTGTTTTGTTTAAGCTACAAACTACTAGCATTTTAACCAGGAGTGATTTAGCAAAAAGGGACGAATGTGCGTTGCAGGAAGCACGCCTTATTTAATTTTACCAATGAGCCACTTGTGTCGCTTATTACCACAGATAATTAAGTTAAATATTGTTTTGTTTTCCTATATAACTGTGTAAATGACTGGAAGACTGGATACTGAATTTTCGGGAATAAATTAAAGACGGAGACGTGACTTGTATGAACTACTTGTATTCGAACCATGACAGAAGAGAACCTTAGATAAATAGGACGCATCTTAATATTAATGGGTCATTGCGGCGAAAAGTTGCTAGGCGCTTGAACATGCCCCCGGGCGTTGAAAGGCTTCCTTTCAACCAGAATCTGCTGAAACTGGTAGTGGACAAATCTTGTTAAATGCCCTCCTTATAATACCAGTGGACGTCCTTATGTCAGCGACACGGGCAATACCATCTGTTCCTGGGAATACGGCTTCAATTCTGCCCAATCGCCATTTCAATGGTGGAAGATTATCTTCCTTAACCACCACAAGTGTATCCAATTTCAAATCGTCCTTGCTGGAACGCCATTTGACGCGTTGTTGTAACTCCGCAATAAATTCTTTGCTCCACCGAGCCCAAAAATGTTGGCGCAGCTGCTCAATGCGATGGTATCGGGATAAATGACTTGCAGACAGGTCCTGACAGTCCTGGTGCGGTAACGATGTGAGAGGTCGCGCAATTAAAAAATGACCCGGTGTCAATGGGGTGTAATCCGTGGGATCCGAAGAGAGTGGCGTTAGTGGTCGAGAATTCAACACGGCCTCAATTTGAATTAACGTGGTGTTAAGCTCTTCGTACGTTAGATTACAATTTCCCAACACTCTCTTTAAATGATATTTGGTCGACCGAACACCCGATTCCCAAAGGCCACCTTGATGCGGAGCGAATTTTGGAATAAAATGAAAATTAATATTTTCATTAGCAGCATCTGACTCCAAAGAATCGCAATTGGACTTTAAAAATCTCGAAAGTTCGTTGTATGCGCCCACAAACGAGGTGCCGTTATCAGAATAAATGTTAACCGGTTTCCCTCTTCGCGATATAAATCGGCGTAAGGCAAGTAAATAGTTATTACTCGTCAAGTCCCCCACCAGCTCTAAATGAATTGCCTTAGTGGTAAAGCAAATAAAGACTGCAATGTACACCTTTACTAATCTACAACCGCGACCTTGACGACTAGCACTATACATAGGTCCCGCATAATCGACACCTACACTTTCAAACAGATGGCCACCTGGAAGAAGCCGCTGCCGTGGTAAATTTCCCATCAATGGGGTTATAATGTTACCCTTCATGCGAGTACACTTTACACAATTATGATAGCAGGACTTCGCTAGGTTACGCCCACCAATAGGCCAGTACTGTTCTCTTATTGACGCTAATAATAATTGAGGACCTGCGTGCAATAACCTTTTGTGTTCAAAATTAAACAATAGCTTAGTAAAATTATGAGTGGACTGTAAAATAATAGGATATTTTTTATCCTCAGAGAAATTTGAATTAGCAAGACGTCCTCCAACACGCATGACATTATTTTCGTCTAAAAACGGGTTAAATTTTAAAAGAGGACTCTTGTTAGATAAAGATTTCTTATTTTTAAGTAAATCATATTCAGAGAATGATTCTGATTGGCAATGCTTAACAATAACACATAACGCATTACCTAATTCTTCCGATGAAAGACAATTGGATGTTACAAATTGACCTTTACAATGCCTTATAAATCTTAAAACGTATGCCATTGATCGCACGAGCCTGGAGTAATTAGAAAAACGAGCGAAATCGATAAACGGTTGATGCATATCAACGATAGCTGCCAAAACAACATCATGCTTAGTCTCAGGGAGTTGTTCGACAAACTGAGGCTGAGAAGGCCACTCTGAAAGGTCACGTTGAAGGAATGGAGGACCGCTCCACCAGAGGTCCAAATGTTGCAGATGATTAATATCCACACCTCGTGATATTAAGTCTGCAGGATTTTGATCGGTTGGGACGTGACGCCATAAGCAGTTGCTTGTCTTTTCTAAGATTTCACCAACGCGATTGCGTACAAACGTCTGAAGTCTAGAAGGCAACATACGCAACCATCCCAACACGATAGTGGAGTCAGTCCAAAAATATACCTGATTGAACTTCAATCTGAGTGACGAAACAGCCTTCTCATAAAGCCGAGCTCCAACCAAGGCACCACATAATTCCAATCGTGGAATAGTGATTGGTTTGATTGGTGCTACTCTACTTTAGCTATCAACAAACGAACCGAAATGACTCCAGCCTCATCAATGCTACGCACAAAAATGCATGCGCCATATGCAAGCTCAGACGAATCTGAAAATATATGTAACTCAAGTACTTTATAAGCATCACATAAAACATGACGTGGAATACGAATATTATTCAAAAGATGAAAAGTTTTACAAATTTCATTCCATCGCCTGACAACATCAGTTGATAATGGCTCATCCCACGATAATTTCTCAATCCAAAGCG
Organism: Ephestia elutella; assembly: GCA_018467065.1. Lineage (NCBI taxonomy): Eukaryota > Metazoa > Arthropoda > Insecta > Lepidoptera > Pyralidae > Ephestia > Ephestia elutella. The sequence continues at coordinate 13,321,726 of CM031570.1, read as the reverse complement.
ACTGAAGAAGCATTTTCATATTGATAACGCAAGGAGCCAATAGACCTAAAGGGTCAAATATTCGTGCAATCATTGAAAGAATATTACGCTTTGTAGTACCATCAGGAATAGACGCATCAATGGGGAAACATAATTCATCAGAATCAGTGTGCCAACTGAGACCTAATAATTTATTTGGTTCATTACTACCAATATTCAAATTAACAGATGATGACTGTGAATTTGAAGGGACTAATTGGGGGTCATTTGACTTCCATTTCCTCAGTGGCATACAAGCTGAAGCAAGTGTATCAGTTACTTCCTTACGAATAAATTGAGCGTCAATTAAATCATCACTTCCCGTCAGAAGATCATCGACGTACATGTCGTGCATTATGATGGTGCCAATTTTCTCATTTTTACACTCGAGACCTACTTGTTTGACACATCGTGTCGCTAGGAAAGGAGCGCTAGAAGTACCATAAGTCACGGTGTTTAAAATAAATTTAGAGACTCGATCAGTTGTACTATTCCGCCAAAGTATTTGCTGCAGGTACCTATCAGATGGGTGAACTACGATCTGTCTATACATTTTCTCGACATCAGCCGACAAAACATATTTATGCTGCCTAAAACGGAGTAATATCGACAGCAAATCGTCCTGAACCGTGGGACCCACCATTTGAATTTCGTTAAATGAAATACCTGAAGTAGTGTTGCTACTCGCATTGAACACTACGCGAAATTTGGTAGTAGTACTATTTGTATTTAATACACCGTGATGTGGTATATAATACCCATTGGTATCCATCTCATCGTTGCATTCTGACATATGACCCAACGATTTATATTCGGTCATAAATTGATGATACATAGCTTTTAAATCAGGATTTTTCTTGAATCTACGTTCTAATGAATACAAACACTGAAAAGCTCGATCATAAGAATTACCTAAACAAGAAGGATCTTTCTTTAATGGAATACGGACACAAAAGCGACCATCATCGAGACGAATTGTATTCTTGACAAAATGTTCCTCACACATCCTTTCTTCCGGTGAATAACTAGTATTCGGTGATTTGGAACAAACTTCCTCTAATTGCCAAAAACGCGCCAAGTCAGCCTGAATATCATTTAACTCTGATTTAAATTAGGTTCAATTTTGGTGAAATTGCACATGACGTCACGTGAGTTCCTACACGTGACTTGGCCACTACAAATAGGACCTGAGATTATCCATCCTAACCTTGTTTTACATAATATGGGTTTATTTTTACCTAAAGTAATTCTTTGCGTTCCTAATAAGTCCCAAAAGAGATCAGCGCCGATTAAAATATCAATTTCAGACGGCACGTAAAACTTAGGATCCGCCAAACAAAGGTTAGTTGGAATATTTAATTTTGAAATATCTATTTCTCGACTTGGCACATTACTAGTTATTAATGGCAAGACATAACAATGAAGATTTGACGAAAAATTATCATTTAATGATGTCATGCGTACACGACATGTCTTGCCTACGCGTAACGCAGCGTTATTTATGCCCAAGATCGATTTATCGATTTCACAAGTTGATAAGTTTAATTTACGACATAATCTGTCAGTAATAAGACTCGAAGTACTACCGCTATCGAGTACAGCGCGAACGACATGTTCTCGATTATTAGCATCATATATTTTAATTAATGCGGTAGACAACAAAACATCACACTGATTCCGAGTGTTGTCAGAAATATTAACTGATAAGGCAACACTGCTGTTCGCATTTGTGACAGCAGACTGCTGAGACAACACTGACGAAACATTCTCAGAAACGGGGGTAGTCTTAGATTCATTTCGTGCGAGTTGGTCGTTACTTACATGTATGAGACTATTATGTCGTCTTTTGCATACCTTACAACCCGTTTTCCTACACATGTTAGCGAAGTGACCCGGTCGGAAACAGTTAAAACAAAGTTTAAATTCCGGAATCAACTTTAATCGGGCCTCCGCACTAAGTGCAAGAAACTGTGGGCAAGTAGCTAAGTTATGGTCGCCTTTACATTTGGGACAAAGAGAGTGTGATTTCATATTCGAATTATTACTATTATCATTATTACCTTGGACTGAAACCATTGTCTTCAGTTTAGAGGAAGATTTATTACCAGATTGATGTGCATTCGTACGCGATAGTTCAACTGTTTCAATTAAGTTCGCGCGGTCGCGAATAAATTGTAAAAATGTATCAAATGATATCGCACTATCTTTGTCTTGACGAATCTTAAATTCTTCCCACTCCCGGTAAGTTTTATTATCTAATTTATGAGTAATAATATAAATCAACAATGTATCCCATTTTTTGACAGGCTCACCTAATGACTCAAGTGCCCTAATATTTTTATTCACCTGGTCAATTAAACGCTTTAAGGCTACAGAAGACTCTTTCGTTATTGTGTCAATGTTAAACAAGGCCGACACATGATTTTGTATTAATAAACGTTTATTGTCGAACCGAGTTCCATAGGGAGAGTGGTCGAAGACGGTCGTGTCGAGCGTTCCCGCGCAACAAATACCCACGTGAGCCACAGATGTTAAAACTTGAGATGAATACAAGTAGTCTAAACTAAATCGTGTTCGGGCGTTACATTTGTGTATTTAAATACGTAGCATGTCAATTTTTAATTGAGAAAATGATAGTGCGTTTTGAAATATTAGTGATAGATTCATAATTTATAGTGAGTGTAAAGGAGTAAGTGTTGACGGAGAAGCTAGCAGTCGACGTGCATCGTGTCATGTCAACGAAACAAGAGTGCCGGTAAAAGCAAAGCAACCTAACAGTTGCGAAGGGATTCCCGGTGAGATCTTTCTTTGTTAAACGCACAATATGATTGGTGCGAGGTGTATGTGATTACACTAAATTTGTATTAAGTAAACTTCACGGCTTAAATACTTAAAGGGCGGAGGAGGCCTATTATTTGTTGTGTAAATCCATATGTAAAATACAAACATGTTGTATAAGTGCATACCTTTTATAAGTACAGTTTTATAGTATCGAACTCAGTACTACGCAGTTATGCTCTTCGACCCTTAATCTTTCTCCATTCAAACTATTCACACCAACTTGATCTCCAGTTCAACCATTTGCAATGCACCTGTGCAATTTAAAATCCACATAAAAACAAACTACCCCATACTTGAAAATTCTCAGAGAGAAGGCAAAAGGCTTTAAAAGAAAAAAAGGCAATAAACTTCGGATAGCAAAAAAACTATGACCTGCCTTCACGTTCGCCAACAAAAAAAAGGTCGTTTATGGCCCCTCTCTATTGTTGCTTATCCTGCGCGGGCACAGTGACACTTGCATCTACGTAGGTACATATTTTTAAAGTGTTGAGTATCTATATCTATAAATATACACACTAAACATACACGTGATACAGCTGATAATAATTTACATCATTAATCACCATGCTCTATAATAAGTCCTCTCCACAGCCTTTTCCGATTTTAAGAATGCATCAGCTACAACGGCAAGAACTCTCCGAATCAAGACTTACAAAGGAGCAATAATTTACTAATCACAAAAAAGAAGACATCTACATTTACCTATTAATCGGAAAAGTCACCTGACAATAAAGAATTGACCCTTATAAAGAAGAAATCAGAGATAGAAATGCTGTTAGGCTGTTGCCCAATTTGTTGACCAGCCCTCATTGAGAGTAAGTGACAAAAAAGTCACAGGACAGGACACATCTTTATCAGCATGACAGATAAATAAAATAATTGAAAACACATAAAATAGAAAATAAAGTATAAAATTCTTAGTCCACACTAATATTATAAAGAGGTAAGATTTGTTTATTTGTTTGTTTGTTTGTTTGTTTGTAACGAATAGGCTCCGAAACTACTGGACCGATTTTCAAAATTCTTTCACCGTTTAGTAGCTACACTATCCCTGAGTGTTATAGGCTATATTTTATTTCCAAAATATTTAGGGATCTTTACTAAAACTTTAATAATGTAACCCAAGTTAAGAGGTAAGATTTGTTTATTTGTTTGTTTGTTTGTTTGTTTGTAACGAATAGGCTCCGAAACTACTGGACCGATTTTCAAAATTCTTTCACCGTTTAGTAGCTACACTATCCCTGAGTGTTATAGGCTATATTTTATTTCCAAAATATTTAGGGATCTTTACTAAAACTTTAATAATGTAACCCAAGTTGTGCAAAAATAACTTTAAAAATTCCTTTCATCGCGTGCGCTGCAAAAACTATTAATGATAGATCAAAATGATGTACTACGTGTTTGTAGAACAAATCATTATCTACAAAAAATGTCGCGACAGCATATGCCTAACTATTATAGTTAAGACACAATAAGAGTTTTTAGTTTAAAAAATAATAATTAAAATGACGCCATTAGAAACATGTCTTTATTTATACTTTGTTATTAATCCTTATCAAAATAAATGATTTTGTGATCACGAACACTTCAGTACCTTTATATTACTTTTTGATTTATCAAAATCGGACATTTCATTCGGAAGATATCACAAAATTTAAAATCGCGTGGTCGCCGCCGCCGCCGTTCAAAACTTTGTATTTCTTATATTAATTTCTTTTATATATCTTATTAATAACTCTGTATTTCATAAGTAACTCTGTATTTCTTACATTAATTCCTTTTATATATCTTATCAATAACTCTGTATTTCATTGAAATTTCTTTTACATATACATATTTCACGCACACCTCATCATTCATTACAAAAGTTCTTTTCAGAACTAAACCCATCCTATATTATTCTTTTCTTTCAAAAGTTTGAGAACCTCTCAAGTACGTGCGCGAGAGTCGAGTATCCAGCGATCGCAACGGCTTGCTGAACATAACTTGAGAACCTCACAAGTACGCGCGCGAGAGACGAGCATTGAGCGTTCGCAGCGACTGGTTCCAGATCAAAGGCATGCCTTTGAAACTATAATCGATAGCGTCAATAACAACAAAAATAAAATATTTTTTTTGGATGCGCCAGGTGGCACTGGCAAGACGATTCTTGCAAATTTGATACTTGCTAAGGTGAGACAATCAGGTAAGATAGCGATAGCAGTTGCTTCGTCGGGAATTGCTGCAACCCTCTTAAAGGATGGAAAAACTGCTCATTCCACTTTTAAACTTCCCCTATCCGTAAACCTTGAGCAACAATCTACATGTTCTATCCGCAAAAATGGGCCTCTTGGTAAGTTACTACAAGACGCCTCATTGATTATGTGGGATGAATGTACTATGAGCCATAGAGCACACAGAGGCAGAGACAGACCCTTACAAGATCTAAGAAACTCTTCTGCTCCCATGGGTGGGATTACTTTTGTATTTGCTGGAGATTTCCGACAGACTCTTCCTGTTATTAATAGAGGTACGCGGACAGATTTTATCAAAGCATGCTTGAAATCGTCTCCCTTATGGACAACAATTGAACATTTAAAATTACGGACGAATATGAGAGCTCATGTTCGTGGAATCACAGAGTGACTTCCCACAGCAACTGCTAAAACTTGGAGACGGAACTTTTCCCACTCCAAATTTAAGCAGGAATTGTGAAATCCGTCTGGATGAGTCTCTAGGCCAAATAGTCCATAATTTAGAAATTTTAATAGATGCAATACATATCCTGACATTGCTAATTTGCATGAAAAGGACTTTCATTCAAATCAATTCAGGCTGTGCTCTAGGGCAATAGTTTCGCCTAGAAATGATACAGTGAATGAAATAAACGATTTGATTATTCAGAAAGTACTTACCTGGACAAATAAAATCATACAAATCGATTGACACCGTTATTAATACTGAAGACGTAGTACATTATCCACAAGAATTTTTAATCGGAATTCCTATCATGCTTTTAAGAAACTTATCCCCTCCAAATATGTGCAATGGGACGAGGTTATTAATTAAGTATTTGAAGGACAATTTAATTGTAGCAACCATTATCACCGGCCCAGCAGCTGGTCAACTAGCACATATACCGAGGATACCGATGATCCCGACTGATTTACCAACACCGTTTAAACGGCTTCAATTTCCTATAAAAACGTATTTTGCATTAACAATTAATTAGTCTCAAGGCCAAACATTTGAATTAGTGGGGATAGACTTAAGAAAAGAATGTTTTACTCATGGCCAACTCTATGTTGGTCTGTCGCGGGTCGGATCTCCTGAAAATCAATTCATTTTGTTGCCAGAAAACAAAACAACATCAAATGTTGTTCATAGGGAAGCTCTAACTCATTAAATTTAATGGCTTCTAATGATATGTTTCTTACACAAACATTAAAAAATAAAAATATACGAAGAAAAAGTAAAAAAAAAAAAAACAGAAAAAAAAAAAACTAGACAAAAATGTAAAAAGAGACGAAAATCTATCTTTCTTTAAAATTTTACTCTTTTTGATGATGGAGTATTCAAAAATTATAATTTAAAAAAAAATATTTACCCGTGCGAAGCCGGGGCGGGCTGCTAGTAAATACATACATCGCATCTGTTCACAATTTTTATCATCCTATTGTCTTTTCTCAGGATCATAATTTTATTATACTCTTTGTCTTAAGTATGCTAAAGAACTGGAAGCAAGACATCAATAATAAATGAATAGTGAAAAATTAAAGATTGGCTGGCCGCACTATCCAGTTAGAACATTAGAAAAAGAAAAGTAGAATGAAAAAAGAGTGCTAGTTTTAAAGATGTGAAAGAAAGATGATGCAAACGTAGTTCAGTTCTATGATTAATGATCGAATTGTATTTTTATGATAAATAGTTCAAGTGATATGTTAAATATTAAGTTCAGTGTAAAGTGAAACCCAGTTCTTTGTGTAATAACAGTGCAATATAGTTAAATAGCGGAAGTTTGACTTCTTCAGTCCAGTTCCATTCGGACCTCCCATTTTCACATACTTTTCCTCACCACGCTAGTAACACGTTGTACAAATATAATGAAGGTCATCTGGATAACTCAAACAATAAGAAACAAAACTAGGTATCTGAAAAAAACTACAAAAACTAAAACAAGAAAAACAACGGACTGAATAATAAATTAAAATTAATTAAACAAAGAAACAAGTTAACCACACTCAAAAAGGATCTATCCTACACCTTACCTTCCATACACGGTAGTAAAAGACAAAAATATCCACAATCGATCGTCAAATCGGACAATAGATTTCTAAGAAATCGGACAATGGATTTCTAAGAAAATAACTTTAAGTAACGGTCACTCGCTCGAGGTACCTAATTACACTACAGACCATATAATAATTTGACAAGTTTTAAGTACCTGTCCATAGATAACAAGATGCACAGATAGAAGTTTTATGCAAACAATAAAATATAACAGTCAAGCCGCCGAGTGAAACAAACATCATGAATAGAACTTCCCAAATAACAAACAACTTCAACTTCCCAGATTACTAACCAACGCTGCAATGCAAGCATTGATATCAACAAGAATTGGCTACCTCGACGGCTTCGCATTCAAATAAGAAAATAACTCATATTATGTCTCAATTTGTAATCCAAAACACACTGACGTCAAGGAGAACTACATACTTCTACAGCAACGAAATCAAATAAGAAGAAACTCATCCACCTCGATTGTCATCCTACTCTTTACGAAGTGATACTAACGACTATAACTACCTAGCTAATATCTGCCGCTTCGCAATCAAATAAGAAAATCTCATAAGTCCAATCAAATGGTCACCCTACACTACACCAAGTGACGCCAACGAGAACAACTAGCTATGTCTACCGCTTCGCAGTCAAACAAGAAGAATATCATACGTCTCACATCATCATTTCGACGCTGCACTACACGCAATGATGCCAACGAGAACAACGGGTAACTCCTCACCAACGCTCTCCTCCATCGTATAACCCGTACTCCTGAACTCCTATATTGGCTATAGGCTGCATAGTCGGTCGATTGTGGTCGGCCGGTTGCGGCTAGTCGACCTCCTTTCCCATCCCAGAGCGTGTCACTCCTTACAAATTTGTGCCCCCTGGTGAAAAATTCAATCCGATTCTATTTATTTGACATAAATTGAATTGAATTGAATTTTGTATTCGGCTTGTCCGTTCCGGCCTCAGAGCTGGCTGGGTGTGGCACCTATGTTCATGTTCATGTTCATGTTCATAAACGTTTATTGTCGAACCTATCGCACAAAAGTTTCCACGCCACCGCATAATTACTGGCTGAAAATTCTATTGATTGAATTACCACGGCAGCAGAACCTTCCAAAGACGCCCGTAAATAGTGAAACTTGTTGATCTCGTCTATGTCTTTGTTGTCGTGGATGAGACTCGTAAAGGTGTCACGAAACTCTAAATAATTGTCATATGATCCACTGAATTTTGGCAATTGAATTGTAGGCAACTTGACGAGCCTCGACTTACTTGCACGGCTAATTTTGTCACTATCCATATCGTCCAGCGGTTGCGAATTTTGGTTTTGCAATTGCTGAGCTGTGGATATTGCCTTAAAATATAAAGACTCAAACTCAGAACGCTCTTTAAATTGCTCAGTTACATTTTCACTAATACATTCTAATTGTACCTGCACCTCGTCGTACAGCTCATACATCGACTCGATTTTACCCATTCTCAACTGCAATTCCGTGACCTCAGTACTGCTAATCGGCTCACTTCGTTTGCCAGTACCACCACTCAATGAGTTTAGGTAGTTGATAAATATGGTCAAACGTCCTTTACAACTGGCCCGCTTCTTAATTAACTCTTTTTCTTCAGCCATTATGGGAATCAGTTGTTATCGACCTGGAATTGATACAATATAAATGGTAAACAAAAGAAACGAAACTGAAATGTAACGTCTAAGTAGGTTACTGTACCTAATTTCTGAGCTCTGATTTCTTTAACTACTTACACAGATGTCAACATAAACTTATGTAAATTTAAGGCTTTTAGATAATGTAATAAGTACAAAATTATTTAACTTGCCAATTTAAATACTTTAACTTAAATGACATAAACTTGACAACAATACAATTTTATTAAAATTAACAGTGCTCTTTTGTCTGATCAAATATTATTATATGCATTTAATGTATACTTATATGCACACACTAATTAAAGGTAAACACTTTAAATAAACTAAATTCATACAAACGGCACAAGATAAAATTACCTATCCTATCTACTATTATGCAACCGGTTTGATGCACAAGATACCGGGCGAATATCTATAAAAAATATTACTTATGCAAGCAAATTAACATGAATAATACAATCGTTACAATATCAATTACGCCAAACTATGTAGCATCAATGCATACTATACTTTTATTAGTATAATTTGTTCGTAATTACTATAAAATTAAATGAATTATTCACAATGCAATTGGCAATAAGTTATAGATAAGTAGGTAGGTTAACTTAACGCGGAACAGATAAATAGCTAATTCACGATTACTAACCTGATTATCCCTTACTTAACAATATTTTACCTGTATGAGTGCTGGGTTATTAATTAAATAAGGAAATATGACTTAACACCACAATATTCGCACTCGATCCACGATTTTGTCATAGGTATTTGCCGGTTCTCCGCGTGGCCAAACAATTCCTCTTGATTTCCAAGTTTGAAGTAATGATTCCACAGGATTATGACTGATTTCCATCAATTAACCATCCGGCTCGAAGGACCATGTAAATGACTGGAAGACTGGATACTGAATTTTCGGGAATAAATTAAAGACGGAGACGTGACTTGTATGAACTACTTGTATTCGAACCATGACAGAAGAGAACCTTAGATAAATAGGACGCATCTTAATATTAATGGGTCATTGCGGCGAAAAGTTGCTAGGCGCTTGAACAAACTGTTTGTTTCCCAAATAAAAATAAATAAATAATATTATACATTATCTGATTAACAGACTCACTTGGTTAGGACACGTGAAGAGGAGAGAAGAGGAACATTTACTAAAAAAAGCTGTGTCAATGAAAGTAGGTGGACATAGGGGGAGAGGAAGGCCTAAAAAGAGATGGATTGTGTTGGGGAGGATATGAATGTATTGGGAGTGGATATAACTATGGATAAGGATAGAAAATTATTTGACATGACATTTGATGATGATGTAAAATTTACTAATTACCAAGGTGAGATGTTAAATTATCTAATCATGCGAGGACTTGTAAGGCTCGCTCAATTTTAGTCATTACTTAAAGTACATTTAAATAATGATTTACAAATTTAACTTTGACATTGCCCTTGAGGACCCAGTTGGACAGAGCTCCAGCGATTACGAGTTACGATTGATTGGATTGATTGATTGATCAGCTATCTGATTGTTTCGTCTAACGATGACAGTTCAAGGTTGATTTTGAAAGGAATTTAATGACTTCTCAGAATATTAGTCACAATCGAATATTACTTGAATGAAAGTCTTGGAGTGGAAGCGAAGAAAAAACATTGAATGTGCTCAGCTGCTTCTCTTCCCACTCGGTGGAAATTTTCCAACCAAAAATAATAGTCCGATAACGCTGTAAGAAATTAATCTAATTCGTCAAAAGTATTTTGTATCAATTAGCAAAAATATACAAATATCTCCAAACAAATGATATAAGCCGGGATTGGCATCATCTCCGGATTACATTTGTTATTCCTTATTTAGAGGGAAAGAGACGGCAACATCGATGATTTGGTGCAAATGCGGGTGCGAGAGGGACGCGAGATGACTGACGCGTCAATTTGTCCCGTACAGTTTCCGGAAAAACAAACACCTTGAGTAGGGTGGCCACAAATTAAAAGTTTCTATGGATTTTTTTGAATTCTTTTCACAAGATTACTGCTATCAGCTGGTATTTTTATATTTGCTATAGAGATTTAAAATTATATAACAGAAATCAAGTTACGTACATACATTTAACACGTCTGTTTCCCTTACGGTCAGACAGAGCCCAAGGTCGTAAGAAGTTTCAATAAATGTTATAATGGCGTACCTATTACATAAATAAATATTTATAACTATTCCTTCCTATTCTTCCTCTAATATATCAAAAGTATTTTAAATTGGTAGAATTTGCTTCATTACTAAATTAATACATTCAGGTCATTACCTAAGCATTTCATTTGCGCCCAGGGATCACGTCACGATCATAGAAATTTTACCATATTTTATCAGACTTGTTCGCAGAAGCAACAACTTCCATCCCCACAAACTTTTGGAATAAGACTAGATTTTTCCATTGGTGCATCCAATATGGCCACCCTACAATCCAAATGCGACTTGAAGAGTGATCGTCGCCATTACAGCCGGCCAGATTAGCCCCAATTTTAAATTGTTGATTACTTTCTCAACCTGCCAGCACCCCCCTCCCCTTCAAATCCTCCCCCCACACTCAGAGACTTGGCGAATCTTCGCAAATTACAGGTTGTTAAATTTTTAAAAATCTATCTTTATTTTTGTACGGTTAGCAGCATGTAAAAATTTAGAGAACGTTTGTGCATAGCAATCCATATTTTTTTACAAGTACGTATTTTTATTATTACTATTGAGTACACCTAGCACATTTTAATTATTTTTAAGCGAATGATCAAACGTTTAATTAAAAAATAAAATGAAAGTATGTATATTAGCTGTACATTGTATTAACCCTATATAAGAAGTCAGAAAAAAAGATTATGATACTTACCTTCTTTTATAAACAAAATAAATAGAAAATTCTATAGAAAATTAAAAGAATAATTTATAAGAAAGATCGAAACTGATGTCAGTATATGTCATAGTCATAGAAATTACTAGTATACATAATTAGTGATGTGCCGTTCTCGAAATTTTCAAAGAAACAGCGGAAAGTTTCTTGGAATTTTTTGAAATATTCTCGAGAACGGAAAGTTTTCCTAAAAACCAGAGTTTCTGAGAATTTTCGGAAAATTTGAAGGGAATATAGAAAACAGGAAATTTCTCGGCGGCACATCGCTGTACATAATACTTATTCCTTCAATCACGGCGTTTAGATAACAATTATTTTACAATAGGCGCACTCATGCGATCTCTTGGTCGTTTAAGGATAATAAAACTAGCGGGACATAATTTGCTTTTTTTGCTGACGTTACCCAATCTTATTTGTTTAACATTTCTTAAACAGTAATTTCCGTTGGAGATATTGAAGCTTGGACTTGTAATAACGTTTTATTGGTTTCCAAATTCAATTCAGTTTCAGGAGCATTTGGCAATGGAGACTGGGAGACGGGGTTTACATTGATTTCATAAAAAAATATTCATATTCTATTATTTTCTTATTATTTATTAAGAAAATAATAGAATATGAATATTTTTTAAAGAAATAGAAATTAGATATGACGATAAAATTTCTTGCGAATCATATATAATTTCTATATTTAATAAGAGCAATTTAGTACTGCATCGTGAATACACAAAAATCCCTTAAAAAAGTCTTCTTAAATTCTTATACTCTTTCCGAATTTCGGAATAAGAAGTAAGTAACCTAGGTATATGCTAGTCGCGGTATTTTTCTGCCCGTGTACCAAATTGCATAAACATTCGTCCAGTAGATTTTACTTGATTGAGTTACATAACAAAATAAATATACTCAAATCCAATCAATCAAATCGTAAGTATAACAAAGTTAAAAAAAAAACCTTTTTTTATGTCTATGGTTTTTAGTAAAAAAAACCTTTTTTGTCTTTTTTATGTAGAACTAGTAGGATAACAAGATTACTAATTTGAATGGATCATTGATTTTGATTACCCTACTTACCTGCATTTTTTAAATGGGGTGTTGGGTGATAGATCAACTTAATTATTGAAAAATATGATTTTAAAAAGACCTCAGGCGACCGTAACTACCCTGTATATATAAGGGTTCCTTGTAAATACTTCAGATCCCTAAAACTTAGCTTAATTTCTATTTTGCAACTTTCTGACCTACTTTTGTCTAACATAAATAATGCGGACCCTTCAGATTGACACCGGACCGTTTAGTTGGCAATAAAACTAATAACTTCCGGCCCGATAATCGAGTGTCGCCATTTTGTCACCTCTACAATGAACTGCCATTAATAAATGTAGTGTAATGTGGATAGGGATGTGACGAAATATCGTAAACTGTTCAATTTAACGTACGTTAAAATCCACGTAACGTTATTCGGTAATTTAGTTTGATGCATATGTGTATTTTGTATGCAAGTATAATTTAAATGATAATAAATAAAAAATAAATAAAAAATTACCGCATTGATATTATCGTAGTGATAATTTTATTTTTTAATGAGAAAGCGATGATAAATGTTGTCAAAAATGTTTAAATTTGTAACTTAAAATCTTAAATTAGTTTTGTAACTTGAAAACTTAAATTAATTAGGTAAAAAGAACAAATGTTATGTAAGAGCGGAGCCTCCTGGTGCATGTTTTTGCTTAAAAGGAGGTCAGAGGTCCCAACAACCAAGATGTAAAACTTATTAATTACCTAATAAATATTTTAAGTTTGTTATTTTATTTTATTCGAAATAGTGAATCACGTCTTTATTTCTCACGACCCAAAATTTCCCAGATGAAAATTATCACTGCTAAGTTGCAAACTTTATAACTCTTTCAAGAACTTTGATTACCTGCTCTTAAAAAAATAATTACGAGGTGATATTTATTGTCTGTTTCTACACATTTTAATGCTATTTTAAAGTGTTTAATAAACGTAACAAATAACAGCTTAATAACCGTTAACTAGTTATCGTTATTTTGTTAGCTATTGGTCATGCCTATACATAGATCATTTTGCTATAACATTATTGTAGAATTTGTCGATCACTGACTGGATTCGAACCGACGACCCGGCAGATGTGACCATTGACAAATTACCGTCAACCATATCACCTCATGCTCGTTGACTTTCTATTACAAGTTTGTTTTGTTAATGGTTTTTGTAAATACTTAACAGCTGTTGGTGTATTTGATTCCACTAAGGTGATACGGTGGAATGAGATGATGAGATGATATAGAAAGTTTCATATTTATTTCATACTAGCTTTCGCCCGCGGCTTCACCCGCGTGAATTTCCCACGGGAACAGTGCTTTTTCCCGGGATGAAAGGTACCCTTCTCCGTACTTCTAACTATGTGTATGCGAAATTTTAGAAGGATTGGTTTAGTAGATAAAGCGTGAAGAAATAACAAACAAACTCACTTTCGCATTTAGTAGGGAATTACTTAGGAATTAGGATTGGTACTTACAACTTGGTAACCTTTTACAGGTATTGCAAATAAGCGTTAGATATCTGTTAAAAAGTGGAATTTTCAAAATACCTTTTTTAGTGCTTAAACACCCAAAACACAAAATACATAATACACATAAAGAACCTTTTTGCACAAGTTTCTACGCTCAGCGGTTTCGTCTCTGCGTTGATATACCTACCAATAAGGCATTTCTTCTTAGCAGTCGTCGTTCCGAAATGCTAGTAGTTTGTAGCTTTGAGATTTATAATACAATACAATTTATAATACAATACGATTTATTATTAGTTTTTGACGCGAAGGTCAAGTTTCAATGGAGTATTTTTGACTTTTGAGTCAGTCAGCGTCCAATTTTAATAAGATTAGAAGATGTAGGTTCAGCAGCTTAAATAAACGTATGTAGCTAAGGTATGTAGCTCTATATGTCGTTTTGATGTTATAGAATATGCAGCATGTGGTCATATGGTGCCAATAAAGATCTGTCACTCACAGATATTCGCTACGTCAAAAAGCGTCAATCGCTCACCAAAAATCGGTTTATGCGTATCAGTTTCATTGTATAGATTCAACATTATCTGTTACAAACTTATATAATCCACTCGATAAACGCGAACATGTTCTTTATGTGTAAAGCAATAGAGTTTAAATAAAGTTTTTGGGTAAAATTGGCGGTCAAATATTGAATATTTAGGGACAAAATGGTGTGAAAAGTGGTGCGATCTATTACGAATAATCGGATTATTCGAACGTGAGTTTTGAATAGGATTACCGTGGGCATAGTATTATTATTTTATATAATCTGCGCTGGTGTAGTCGAACGTAAAACTGACAATTTATAATAATGTTCGAGGGCAGAATGTGCGATGCAGGGCAAATTATATTGCGCTGTTGTCGAAAATAAGATTAGAAATATGCAGTCATTGTGGAGGTGGGAGTTACTTCGAATTCGAAATGCTAATGCATGTCAGATGTCAATCCACTACGGATGTATAGGTATACCTATATTGCTGGTACCTAGTACGTTTTAGACTTGTCTAACTAAAATGTTTATAAAAATTAATAGATTTGTAACTGCTCGCCAGGGCTCCAATCTCATGAAATTTTTGTAATGATGAAGTTGGAAAATAAACAGACTTCATGAAGATTTTTGAAAAAATCATATTTACACTTTTTTACCCCTCGCAACACAATGTAGAAAGGTGACTTCGCTATCACAGAACTAAAGGAGCTACGGCGACCGCATCGAAGTTTGAAAAAACATTCACTTATTTCCAAGTAAATACCTTAGAAGCGGTGATGGCCAAGTGGTAATGACACCCGCCTAAGGTCAGGATAGGACCCGGGTTCAAATCCTACCTGTGTCACATGAGTTTTTAGACCAATCTGACTTATGTATGGTAGTGTTTTCATAGACCACCACCTGCTTCCTGAAACCTGCAGATTGGCTGACTATGTTAAGTTTACTAGTATGTCTACTACCACTAGACTAGATGGCGGTAGTCGTAAAAGTCATGTCTGATGCCTTGAGGCGACTTTGACACCAGTGTTAGTAATAAAACATTCGATAAGAAAGAAGAAAAAAGTACCTTAGACATAAATTATCACATGCGAAAGTCCCAAGCTTGAGGCTTAGTTCCTAAGCTAATGGCGTTAAGCAACTTTCGATACACCCACTGCCTTATCAACTCAATATTCCCAATGATTTCTTACGAGACGAGGATTATACAGCGTTCAAATAAAACAAACACCACAGAGTATCAAACGATAATATATTAGTTCCCGGTGATCTGCTTATCAACGTAAATTATGTCCAGATTATGGCAATAAAAACTTATTAAATAAATATATTTGTTTACGCCGGAGGACGCGCGCTAAGATTTTGCTGGGGTCACATGGAGGAATTGTGAGACAGTATCTAAAAAAAGGAAAAAAATATATAACCAGTTTTCTTATTATTTGGAGCGTAAGTTTTTGTCTGTGTGTCTTATCAATAATGGAGCGGTAGATTTTCTTCTCAAAACTTATAGGTTCCTTATGAATTCCTAAATTGTTTTGATTTCTGATCTGCTTATTTATTTGTAAGTTAGATAAATTTAACCTACCTCCATGTCATATAGATTCAATTTAAAACGTATTATTGAATGATGTAGGTATGCTATTTTTTGAAACTTTTAGTTTTAAATTGTACTTACTTGTTAGTTAAAATAAACGTCCCCTCATTTCCCTGAATGTTTTAAAATTGTGTAAAAATTATGGTAAATAATTACTTAACAATATTTGATTAGACTATTATAACATAGATGGTGTAAACTAAAATAGTCCTTATGTTGACGTTATTTATATATTTAAAGAAACCACGGCATGGGAACCCAGCAGGCAGATTATACAAAGTCCAAGAAAGCAATTGTGAGGCTCCGTCGCGTTTCAAATAACGGCTTATTTGATACAATGATGTTTATTTATCGAGTATATTTCGCAACTAACCATACGGCCCCATATGGCTAGAGCTTTTTTACAGGTTTTTTGAGGTACAGTCAACTATATGTCAAGTTACTTTCTACGTGGCAGTAATCGCGGCGAATTTACAATCAATTTGACACATGCTAGTCTGTATCACTGAAGATTTTATACCTACTTGAAATTTAATTTGGATAATACTAATGAGTTAGTGAAGAAGTTAGGTTAGGAGAGATAGCAAATCAGATTAAAAAAAAGAAGTTTAATACGATATCATAAAACAGAAACACAAAGATTACTTAAGTATTTAGTTAGTTAACGAAGCAGTTAGTGCGAAGATCTATAAATCTGATGAATATTATCAATTTATAAAGTCAAAAAGTACACTGCATAGTCACTGATGACCTGATAGTTCTTTCTATTTATTGAAGAGACAAAGAAGTCTTATTACATGTATACATATAGTTACTTATTCAAATTATAATAAACTCAAACTCTATAACGTTCAAAATCACCAATAACATACTAACATTTCCATACAACTTGTGTGAAGCCGCTATTCATAATATGGACTAGTGATTAATTTATTGGGTAAATTGAGCCGGCTAACGAACAGGTAGCGGGTTCGAAGCCGGCAAAGAAAGCAAGGCAGCACTGATAAATGAGTGGCCATTGTCAGCTACCGGTCTTAGCTCTGTTGAGGTATACTTTCCAATTGGTCTGTGGTTCTGTAGGAATTTAAATTACCTTCCTATATAATTTAATATTCAATCAATCATTTATTTATTTAGTTCTACTTTATTAGTTCTAACCGTTCAAAAATCAACATTGAATTTTGCCTTGATATGCCACGCATTTTTTGATAGTTTTTTATTCTAAAATATTTTTCTTTATTTCCAAAATACTACTTCCAACAGTTCCAACCTAATTTACGAAACAACACGAAACAAATAGGTTTACAGAAAAAAATACATATTTACATAGCTAAGTTTTTTCTTGTATCAACACATAGCTCAAATCAAAACGAAGGAATGTACGTCGATTGATCGCAATGGGTCTACGTGGACGGACATACGACATTAAGATTCTGTATTTATTTTTATTTCGTTATACTTATTAATATACTGGCATGCAACAAATATTATTGTATCATCCTCGTTTGATCTCTCAAGGCAATAACAATACAAATCAAAATAAACCTGGACCCAGCCAACGGTACCCGTGTTTTTACAACGTTCAAAGGTTTTCTCCCCGCAACCATTGGACCCTGAGAGCGTATGAAAATAAAAGGAACTTTGCTACAAATTAAATAAAGTATAAATGGATATACCATTTCTTCGCGAGAAAAAATGGTTTTATTTCGCCTAAGAAGAGTTGGAAAGGAAATGGGTGGGAGACGTTTTTCCATGTATCGATATATATTGAGGTAATAAATACAAAGGTACCGATATTAATTAATTATAGGTACAATCTTCTACTACAAATTCCTACTTTAGAGATATATCAGCCATAGGAAATTGTAAACGTATACGTATACGTTTACAATTTCCTATGGCTGAGATGATGATGACGAAAAAATGATTTGGTGATTAAAATATGAAACTAGCTTTTACTAACTAGCCCTTAGTTTCGCTCGCTTAAATTGCGTTTTTCAACCCCGTAACGGTTTGGATTTCAAAAATTCCTTTCTTAATGACTGAAAGGTATATCATCGCAGAGACCAAACCGCTGAGTCAAAGTCAAAGTCATTTTTTTTATTGAAACTTTTTCACGTCGATAACTAATTATTTATTCATAACTAGCTTTTTCCCGCGGCTTCGCCCGCGTGAATTTCCCACGGGAACAGTGCTTTTTCCCGGGATAAAAAGTAGCCTATGTGCTATTCCAGGTCATTATCTACCTCTGTACCAAATTTCATCGAAATCCGTCCAGTAGATTTTGCGTGATTGAGTAACAAACATCCTCACAAACTCACAAACTCACAAATTCACAAACTCACATCCAAACTTTCGCATTTATAATATTAGTATAGATATATTATATACTCCACCGACAAGAGCGCGGCTCTTAAATAAGAAGAAGAATATATTATGTCTCAAAGCTACAAACTACTAGCATTTCGGAACGACCACTGCTGAGAACAAATGCCGAAAGAAACTCATGAAAGAGTCTTGAACGTAGACACTTTAAAAAAATTATAAAACAAAATAAATGAGTTAAGGCCCATTTAGACGGTGCAAGTTTCTTGCCCGTTGCATACAATTAAATTGAAGCAAGTAAATATGTACTTCCATGGTCTAAACAACAGTTGCTTGCAATTATTCAAAGTCAATTATTGCATTGCAATTATTGCTCTTGTATGCATAAGTACCGTCTAAATGGGTCTGTATTCTAATGACTGGTCGACTCTTAAATAAGAAGAGCTATTGCTATGCTCTCTTTAATGTATACCTTGGCCCTTTGTCCGCCGTATTAAATGTTGAATGTTAGGGTTTATTGACACCCGTATGAAAACTTTTTTATCACGTCATTAAGCTTATGTAGGTGAGATTTGGTGAGTCCAGTTTCAAAGGGCCCCAATATACTGGGATACCATTTGATGGTATGTACTTTTACATATTTTTTTCACAGGATGCAGATAAAAGTGCAGTGGAACAGTGCTTTTTCCCGGCATGAAAGGTACCCTATGTCCTTCTCCGTACTTCCAGCTATGTGTATGCGAAATTTTAGGAAGATTGGTTCAGTAGATAAAGCGTGAAGAGGTAAGAAACAAACAAACAAACCAACAAACAAACAAACTCACTTTCGCATTTATAATATTAGTTAGGATTAGGATAGTAAGGATCAGGATTTATTTCAGGCAACGAGTTATATTTACAACATTGGCTCATAAAATACTTATATTAAAAGATTACCTTACAGACTAACTTACATATCCTTATCTTACTTTATAATATTCTTTGTTTCTACTAACATTATATACGATAGTTTTGATATGTGTGAGAAGAACTTCAAGTAATTCATAAAATATTTATTTTTTTGGATTTTTGAGAATACCTTACTCGTATAGTGGGTTAGGTGTTAGGTGACGCAAGCCTAATGCGTTTTAATAGAAATTGGATATGGTGAAGATTTTCGATGTGCAGGATTGAAATGCGATAGCTCCTAAAAAGAAAACCTAAATACCTGCTCGCATGGATTTTTTTCACCATATCTATTTTCTATATGAGAGTACTTTAGAATCATAAAATACTTACCAAATCATCAACAGGATATATCAAGTGTAACTAACATTTTTTTCTGAGATGGGAACAGTGTGACGAACAGACAGAACGCTTGTCACTTGTTACATCCGTGTTATTATAGGACGATTGTCTATCAGTCTGTCAGTTTACGAATCAATGGTACAGTCAATGCATTAATTGCATGTCAAGTTACTCTACACCCTTATGTTGAGGTAGTAGATGTGAATTTGCAATGTATTTGAGTTGTGATGTGCTGTGGACTGTCAGATGTCGGTATGTAGTATTGCTGAAAGAGACTCTATGCCTACGTAATAGGGGCCAGGGTTGGGTATGTTCAATCTGCTATCGATTGTATTTTAATATTCCCACTAATTGCCTGTTGCGTGATATGTTTATGTTTTTCGAAGATGACGTAATTCTACCTTTGTTTAAACAGAAAACAAAGCCAAGAAACACCGTTTCCTTCTACCAATACTTATATCTTTGCAAAAAATATTTAAATATTAGTTGGTACCTAATGAAACACTAGCTACATGTGTTTATTTAAACAACAAACAAAAATACAAATTGTATTGATTGATAAAGTATTACAATTCAAAAGTGATCTTGTTTCAATAGTATTACGCTTAAAGTACAGTCAAATCTAGAATTCCTTCTGAAAATGCCCTCACCGTACTCAAAATAAAGTAATAGTACTCGCACACGAGCTCTACTCTGTAAAGTAATCGGTTTACGTTCAGTAAATTGGCTTTCCAATTCCGCCATTATGTTCGGCGGACGTCCGATGCTGACTCTCACACCGTTCACTCAAGTTTTACTCATTTTATTTTTGTTTTCTTGTTAGTAATTTTGACAAAGCTGCTAAAAATAATAATAATTATTAATTTTGAGATTAATGTATAGATAGATAATTAATTATTATTATTATTAGATAGTTAATTTTAGTTATGGCTAACATGTTTTGAATGTAATTATCTGTATATATATATACATATAATAAAACAGTAAAAATATTTTGTCTGTACATTTAGTATTTTTGACTAAAATAGATAGAGGGACACTTAAAAAGAATAATAGAAAGCAAAAAAAAATTTTTGGAATTTCTTGTCTGTCTGAATGTATGTACGCGTTTCACGCAAAAACTACTGGACGGATTTGAATGAAACTTTATTTGTTGTATAGCTATAAAGTCTGGGCAACATATAGGCTATAATTGATTTTGAAAACTGGAACACCTGATGAAGAACCATAACAGAACAGCTAAACTATAAGAAATATGGAAATGGTGCCTTAACAAAAGTCGTTCAACCTGATGAGCATTTTCTGCTGACGTATAAAAATTGAAGTTCTGGAACATCTGATGAAGAACTGCAAGAGACCAGCTACTCTATAACATATGTATATGGAAATGGCGCCTTAGTAAAAGTCGTTCAACCTGATGAGCATTTTCTGCTGACGTATAAAAATTGAAGATATGGAACATCTGATGAAAAGCTTCAAGAGACCAGCTACACTAAAACATATATGGAAATGGCGCCTTAGCAAAACTTGATTAATCTGATGAACATTTTCTGTAGACGTATAAAAACGAAAATCCGAAACATCTGAAACAGTTTGGAACACAAAAATCATCTAAGCGAAACTCACGCGGGCGAAGCCGCGGGCGACAGCTAGTTTTACTAATAAATAAATACGTGCATACCTATAATATGCGTGTGTTACCAAAACATATTTTCCTGTTTTAATAAATAAATAAAAATATTACTATGAATAATACTTGTAGTTCTGTGAGCTGTAGACCTCGCAAGCTTATTGAGATTGCAGATCGAAGGAATTTTTGACACCATATATTTTTCATGAAATTTTAAAATCTTGATAACGCACGCGCCGCCTTTTTCAAAAAATCCAAAAAATGGCTCGACTATCGATTTTCGTATGTTAATCGACCCTGCTCCCAAAATTTCACGAGAATCGGTTGAGAAATGCGACCTCTAGAGGAGAGGAGAACACTATTTAGGAGAACACTATAGAGGGAATTTCGATATAAAAAGTATTCCTACCATATTTTAAATCTAACCAGGCACCACATCTTGAATATATTTTTCAAATTCTAAGAAGTTTTGACAACAACAACAACCACCATGCAGTTGCGTTACGCTCTGTTCGGTGTAAACGAGGCCCGGCGACAATGGATAGGATCATAAGTTTTTTGCCACTCCATTACTGCGCCGCCTTTGTGACTGTCTACTATCATAGTACACACGCAGCCATTGTATGCCTCCTCCATTCAGCGTATCGATTTCCGTTACTTTGAGGTAATTTATGTTTTTTTTTTGCGAACACCTTGAGTTTTGTCGCGAGCGCATGTCACTTTGGCGGTGGTTTTTTTTGGAAAGAGCTTTAAGTATAGGTATGTTGAATTTTATTAGTGTATGCATGTGTATGTGATGGGGTTGTATAGATATATAAATAATTTAGTTACGCACCTTTCGCTCTCTCACCTGGAATTTGATCTTCTCTGGGCAGTCTGAAAGAATTGAAATAGACTCCGGGCTGGTGTTGGGAGATGCCGTGAAAACAATGTTAGGTGGGGTTTCTCGGCTAATAATTTGTGTGATTGCGGAGCTGTTCAGTCCATGGCCCATCTCCTGTCATGCCGCAACTGCCCTTCGTTTTGTACAATATAGGTTCTTAATGACGCCAAAATCAAAATCAATATATGCAATTAAGCCATTACGCATTTCAACTCAATAAGAAAAAGAAGTTACGCTCCACTCTCCAGAAGAAATTTTCAAGATGACTTGATAGCAAGCTGTGAATAACGTGGTTGGTTACAAAATTATTATCACTTTAGATTTAAGTCTCATTTTAACAAACTATTTTATTTTGTAACTGTTTGTTGTTCTGTAATAAATAAATAAATAAATAAATAGTCAAGGTATGCCTCATGATATGGAAAAGATTTTTTGAATTCCGACTGGTATTTAGTCCGTCTAAACAAATAAAAATAGACGGTATCTTTACACTTGTCATTTTTGATAAAATTTGTCCAAAGATCTTAGTTGCGTATATTAGTAAGTATACCCTAGTATATGCACTTTGAACGTGCTAAAAATGCGAATATTAGGAATAATAGGGATTTCCTTAAAAAATATTACAAACGTCAATTATTCTCAACGTCAAAAATAAATTACAAAAAAAACTTCAAGCATCTAAAATTAATCCTCGAAATCCAATTTATCCACACGAAAGAATTACAGCAGATACAAACACCGGTATATTGTCAGAATTCGAAAATCGATACCCAAAAAAAAAAACTTAATACGTTTCCTCCGATTTCGTACAAAAGTACAAATAATTGAACCGGAAATATGGCGAGTAATAAACTCTGAATGGATCTAAAAGTCATTTTTTTCTTTCTTTTTTTCGTACCTTTAATTTCAATAGGTTTGGAGTCCATTGATAGCGTAAATGTCGCATAAAATGAGTCCGTGCGTGTGTTATTGTATAGACTGTAGTCAATTTGCTCGTTGATCTTAGCCGGATAATTGTTATAGTTTGGGTGTTTTGGATGAGGGTAGTTTTTGTAAAGATTTATGTATCAGCTGTAATTTGTACCTTTTACAGTTCATTGGAATTTCCATTTCACACACATCAGCTATAGCTATAGCTTTAGGACATTCCCTAAACCTGTAGGTACTCTAATTGATAATTCATTGGTAATAGGATTATTCTCTATGTGACCTGACCACACGTAGCTACCGACCATAGAGCAAATAAGAAACAGTATTTTTTTTCGGACGTGGAGTAAGAATTTGATAATGCATAAGTGTAAATACTTACGTGTTTTAAGAACTAGGTATGCTATTTCCGCTTGCTCGTATGCCACCCTAAGTTATAAAAAAAAAACTGCTTTAGATATATCAAATTATAGTGAAACAACGGAGTGAAACTCTTATTTAGCGATTGAAGAGCACGTTAATTCAGGATGATACTCGTAAAAAGCTAATTATTTAAAAATAAAAAACACGACTGACAACTTACATAGCTTATGTCACATAGGAATGCAAGGAATCTAACAATATCTCCCACATCAAAATCTACCGTTCAGGGACTTATGGTGGAATAAAGAAACTCACATACATGAACCCTGAAAACACTTCTTTTTTGGTCAGTCGTCTAAAAATAACCCAGCAATGTAATTTCAGGTGTAGATATCCACAATAGGGGAGATTAAAAAAGTGCACTATTAGTAAGTCAACTGTTTGTCATCACCATCATCAGGTTTCATTCATTACGACCTCCTCAGCATCATTAGGGAAACCATCTTGACGAGAAAAAAAAAAGAAAAAAATACTTCGTCGCAGACAGCGTGGCACCGATCACAATGCGCATACGCACGTCTCCTGTCGTTTACTTACGCTTCACAAAAATAATATAACCTAAAAAATATATGTGACATCTATTTTCAACTCTACGACTTTAGTTACAAGGTGTATCATTAATTTTGTTAACAGCAAACCAATGTTTGTTCAGGACATTCAAATTTAAAATAATATTGCTTGAAATTAAGGAAATTTCGACTTTAAATGATTATTCAAAAGGTTTAAATTATTTTTCTAGTAAAATGTAACTCTGTGAGGTGTCAAGGTATCCATTTAACTGTCAAAGTAAGGAATGTCATTCAAGTAATAGATCGGTGTAGGAAGGAAGTTTGCAGGTATACGGTTGAAAAAATATGAATGGTCTTTTATAAGGGACGCTTGTGGCATGGATCGAGGATTTGAAGTATTTTATTATGAGTAATTAAATTAGGCGCTTGGATTTATTTATGACTTAGTTTTTTTACACGACTGACCAAAAAAGTAGAGTTATGTTTTCAGGGTTCATGTATATAAGTATGTATGTATGTAAGTTTCTTTAATCCACCATAAGTCCTGAACGGCTTAACAGATTTTGATGTCAGAGGTATTGTTAGATTCCTTGCATTCCTCCGAGTGACATAGGCTATTTGTAAGTTGTCAGTCGTGTTTTATTTTTAAATAATTAGCTTGTTCTATATCTGAATCTCTATTCTATCAGAAAGCCCACTATTCAGCTAAGCGTGGCCTTCGAGTCTCACGACTCTTGGCTCTGTCTACCCCGTAAGGGATAAAGACGTGATTATATGTATGTACGTTAGTGTTTTTTGTAATATTGCCAAGATTTCGAGTAAAGTTGGGATAACTAACAATGGTAAAAATTTATCGAAGAAAGTAGAAAATTGTTGCAGTCTCCATTTTTGTAATTTGAAATCCAAAACTCATCCAATTTTTTCACTCTTACAATACTCGTATTACAATTATTAATATGATTATCATTTATTAAATAACAATTTAAATATCATATAATATATACATTTAAACATTAAATTGAATAAGAAAACTAAAATCTAAAATTAAAACTATGTACCTACTAAATTGTAATACATGTAGGAAGAATAATTATTGGTATGTCGATTAAAAATAACTAAATAATTAAATCATATTATGTCAGTAGGTAGTAGTTTTCAACTCTTAAACTTATAAAAATACTAGCTTTTGCCCGCGGCTTCGCCCGCGTGAATATCTCTTCCTAGTAAGGTACCCTATGTGCTTCTCAGTACTTCTATGTGCATAGAAAATTTCAGGAAGATTGGTTCAGTAGATAGAGCGTGAAGAGGTAACAAACAAATAAATAAACAAACAAACAAACTCACTTTCGCATTAATTATAATATTAGTTAGGATACATTCCTGACATAATGTATCTTTTGTTTGTATAAATTATTATTTTTTGGTTTAGTATAAATTTCTAATTGGTAATATTGCTACCTCGTTGAAAACCCAGTATATTAATTTAATATTATTTAGCTAATATGTGGGTAAGATATTTAGATAAGTACCTAGCCTTATTATGTCATTGTTTGTTCACCCAAATAAAAAGAAAAAAAAAAAAGAAAAAAAAAATGTAATTTGAAAGATTCGAATCTAAATCAGATATACCAACCTAATTATAAAAACGTATACTATACTTATGGAAATCCTTGGGGGAGGCCTTTGTCCAGCAGTGGACGTCTTTCGGCTGAGAGAGAGAGAGAGAGAGAGATACTATACTACAGTGGTTTAGTTCGTTTAATAATAATTTCATACCTAAGCTTTTTGCGATGGACGGAAGCTAAAATCAAATTATACCATCATTCTTATATCCTATCTTAATATAACTCCTAACTAATATTATAACTGCGAAAGTGAGTTTGTTTGTTTGTTTATTTGTTTGTTACCTTTCACGCTTTATCTACTGAACAAATCTTGCTGAAATTTCGCATACACATAGTTAGAAGTACTGAGAAGGACATAGGGTACCTTTCTAGGGCACTGTTCCCGTGGGAAATTCACGCGGGCGAAACCGCGGGCAAAAGCAAGTAAATCTATAAAATCACTATACACCACAAATACATACTGTAGATTCTAAAACAAAATTACCAGAAACATTAGACATGTAGCTTACTCAGGTTACAAAAACAGTCTCATATGTCCACTGAAAGAGAAAGACTGAACAGAGCGAGACAAAACATCTTTTGTGTTGAGGTCTTGGAGCTAATGATGCTTGCATCATTTATTACTTGTAGAGTTGTAGACATTATCGACTGTTTTATCGATAAATTTGAATCCATACTAATATTATTTATGAGAAAGTCTATCTGTTATGCATTCATGGCTAAATACCTGAACCGATTTTGATGAAATTTGGCATGGACATAATACAATTGAAGACAGGAGATCAAACATAGGTTACATTACAAAAATCCAGCTCTAAGTGACTTAAATAGGGGATGTAAGTTTGTTTGTTTAACATACAAACCCTTACCCGGTTACCCTAAGATCACTAATACTTTATGCCGCGGGAGGAGCCGCGGGTTACAGCTAGTTTAAATTAATTGAGGTAGCTTAATAATACTATCACGTTATATAAATTCAGCAAGCAATTAAAACTATTCATGGTCAGCAAATATTACTATAAATAACGGGCAATTCTTTAAATCATTTACTTGTTTAAATAATCATCATTAACCATCGTTAATACACTATAGAATATATACTTTTAAGTCATTTTGTGCATAGATTAACCTTAAAAGACCACTATCTTATTTTTTAGGTGATGTCTACCTACCACTTTAAAGCAAGGGATTTTATCGATATTCCCACAACTCTTTCACATCCCTAAACTCAATCCGTCAGCGCTACATTGTACAAAGCCTATAGTAATCCTTTTCGGCTACCGGTATAAACGCCAGTTTTTTTTATTATATGAGATTATAACACGCCCATCTTACACGCCATCTTAAACCACCTAAAATATCCCTTATTCAATCACAGTTAAGGTTGTAAATAACTGAAAATCATAAGTTTGTATTATGAAACCAAAGTCTCTAGAATGGAGTTATTAATTCAAAATTTATTAGTGTTTCGAAGTCGGCTAAGTTTATGATTGGTGTGATGTTTTTTACGTGGAACTGACCGGATGTGGGTACCTGTGTTTTAATGATCCTGCTCTTTTATGTCGAAATTGAATTAAAGGGTGTTATTGTCAAAATAATAAGCTATTCGACTGCCATAAAAATTAAGTTGAAGATCAGCGATGACGATGGCGATCGACCACGTAATTTAGCGTTACCTTATGTCATCCCATATATTTTAGCGTTTGCGAACTTCGATTTCGATATAAAAATCTGACTTCGTCTAAAGGTTCAGGTTTGCCTGTGTTGTAACATGAAAACATACAATTTGAATATTACTCTTTTGTACATAGGTACATAAAGTTCCAAACAAATTGCAATTTTGAGTCCGACTTTTATAAAAAAAAAGACAATATAAGTACACATTGGATGCCTAGACCGAGAGGTCACGGGAATTTTCGTAACGATCAGGGAAACGGATAGACTTGCTTTTATGGGTTGTAGAGTAGTCCCCTAATGTGAATGATGTCGGTCTGCCGGCTCTCAGTGGTAGCTTCTTCGAGCTATAGGGCCTGGAAGGTGCTTCATTGTTGCGAAAAAAAAACGATCTGAGAAATGGTTAGTTTTAGTACATATTCAAAGTATGGCATCTCCGCATGTGAAACAAGTTGGTCTGCCGGCTGTCAGTGGTTGCATTTCAGAGCTATGAGGCGCGCAAGTCACTGCATAGTTACAAAAAAAAACGATAAGAGAAATGGTTAGTTTTAGTACCAATTGGAAGAATGGTGTATCCACAGATGAAACGAGTTGGTCTGCCGGCTGTCAGTGGTTGTATTTCAGAGCTATCATCGTTCATGTAAGTCGCTTATTTGAGGAAAAAGTCTAAAAAAACATTGAAAAGCGGGAAAATAGGCGAATTTTTATGGTTCATGCCAGCCGCTGTCGTATCTGCGTATGTTTGACCCAACCTCAAAATTGCGCCGCGCACCACCGCACTGTGGGGAAAAAAATCGCCTCTAGAGAAAAAAAGGTTTACTTCAGAAAATCTACGTCGATTTTGGTAAAAACTGATTATGTATTTCATTTTTGATCTTAATAAGAAGACTTTTTATTAATACTATTTTTGCTAACATTGCATTCTTTTAATAGGTACTAAAACTGACCATTTTTCTTACCGTTTTTTTTTCGTAACTAAGTAGTGACTTTCGCGCCTCATAGCTCTGAAATGCAACCACTGACAGCCAGCAGACCAACTTGTTTCACATGCGGAGATGCCATACTTTGAATATGTACTAAAACTAACCATTCCTCAGATCGTTTTCTATTTTTTGCAACAAGGAAGCTCATTCTAGCCTTAATAGCTCAAAGTGGCAACCACTGATAGCCGGCAGACCAACTTGTTTCACATGAGGAGATGCCATATTTTGAATATGTACTAAAACTAACCATTTCTCTGATATTTTTTTTTTCAACAATGAAGGCCCTAGGTATAGCTCGAAGTAGCAACCACTGAAGGCCGGCAGACCAACTTGTTTCACCTGTGGAAACACCATTCTTTCAATAAGCACTAAAACTGACCATTTCTTTTACCGTTTTATTTCGTAACTATGCAGTGACTTTCTCGCCTCATAGCTCCGAAATGCAACCACTGACAGCCAGCAGACCAACTTGTTTCACATGCGGAGATGCCATACTTTGAATATATACTAAAACTAACCATTTCTCTATCGTTTTTTTTTTCGCAACAATGAAGCCCCTTCCAGCCCCTATAGCTCAAAGTGGCAACCACTAACAGCCGGCAGACCAACTCGTTTCACATGCGGAGATGCCATACTTTGAATAAGTAAAGGTGAAACGAGTTGGTCTGCCGGCTCTCAGTGGTTGCCACTTCGAGCTTGTTGCAAAAAAAAAAATTATCAGAGAAATTGTTAGATTTATTACATGTTCAAAGTATGGCATCTCCGCATGTGAAACAAGTTGGTCTGCCGGCTGTCAGTGGTCGCATTTCAGAGCGATGATGCGCGAAAGTCACTGCATAGTTACGAAATAAAACGGTAAAAGAAATGGTCAGTTTTAGTACCTATTGAAAGAATGGTGTCTCCACAGGTGAAACAAGTTGGTCTGGCGGCCTTCAGTATTTGCCATTTCGAGCTATACCTAGGGCCTAGAAAATTGCCTTGAGAAAATGGCCTTTATTGTTGCAAAAAAAAAATTCAGAGAAATGGTTAGTTTTAGTACATATTCAAACTATGGCATCTCCGCATGTGAAACAAGTTGGTCTGCCGGCTGTCAGTGGTTGCATTTCAGAGCGATGATGCGCGAAAGTCACTGCATATTTAAGAAAAAAAACGGTTAGAGAAATGGTCAGTTTTAGTATCTATTGAAAGAATGGTGTCTCCACAGGTGAAACAAGTTGGTCTGCCAGCCTTCAGTGGCTGCCACTTCGAGCTATACCTAGGGCATGGAAGGGGCTTCATTGTTGAAAAAAAAAAATATCAGAGAAATGGTTAGTTTTAGTACATATTCAAAATATGGCATCTCCTCATGTCAAACAAGTTGGTCTGCCGGCTATCAGTGGTTGCCACTTTGAGCTATTAAGGCTAGAATGAGCTTCATTGTTGCAAAAAGTAGAAAACGATCTGAGGAATGGTTAGTTTTAGTACATATTCAAAGTATGCTATCTCCGCATGTGAAACAAGTTGGTCTGCCGGCTGTCAGCGGTTGCCACTTTGAGCTATAAAGGCTAGAAGAAGCTTCATTGTTGCAAAAAATAGAAAACGATCTGAGGAATGGTTAGTTTTAGTACATATTCAAAGTATGGTATCTCCGCATGTGAAACGAGTTGGTCTGCCGGCCTTCAGTGGTTGCCACTTCGAGCTATACCTAGGGTCTGGAGGGGCTTCATTGTTGAAAAAAAATTTATCAGAGAAATGGTTAGTTTTAGTACATATTCAAAATATGGCATCTCCTCATCTGAAACAAGTTGGTCTGCCGGCTATCAGTGGTTGCCACTTTGAGCTATTAAGGCTAGAAGGAGCTTCATTGTTGCAAAAAATAGAAAACGATCTGAGAAATGGTTAGTTTTAGTACATATTTAAAGTATGGCATCTCCGCATGTGAAACAAGTTGGTCTGCCGGCTGTCAGTGGTTGCATTTCAGAGCTATGAGGCGCGATAGTCACTGCTTAGTTACGAAAAAAAAACTGTAAGCGAAATGGTCAGTTTTAGTACCTATTAAAAGAATGCAATGTTAGCAAAAATAGTATTAATAAAAAGTTTTCTTATTAAGATCAAAAATGAAATACATAATCAGTTTTTACCAAAATCGACGTAGATTTTCTGAAAAAAACCTTTTTTTCTCTAGAGGCGATTTTTTTCCCTACAGTGCGGTGGTGCGCGGCGCAAGTTTGATGTTGGGTCAAACATACGCAGATACGACAGCGGCTGGCATGAATTAGAAAAATTCGCCTATTTTCCCGCTTTTCAATGTTTTTTTAGACTTTTTCCTTAAATAAGCGACTTACGTGAACGATGATAGCTCTAAAATACAACCACTGACAGCCGGCAGACCAACTCGTTTCATCTGTGGATACACCATTCTTCCAATTGGTACTAAAACTAACCATTTCTCTTATCGTTTTTTTTTTTGTAACTATGCAGTGACTTGCGCGCCTCATAGCTCTGAAATGCAACCACTGACAGCCGGCAGACCAACTTGTTTCACATGCGGAGATGCCATACTTTGAATATGTACTAAAACTAACCATTTCTCAGATCGTTTTTTTTTCGCAACAATGAAGCACTTTCCAGGCCCTATAGCTCGAAGAAGCTACCACTGAGAGCCGGCAGACCGACATCATTCACATTAGGGGACTACTCTACAACCCATAAAAGCAAGTCTATCCGTTTCCCTGATCGTTACGAAAATTCCCGTGACCGCTTAGACTAGCCGGTTTTGTAGTAATATTTCTTTCATCAAAAATAACGTTACTTTTCGTTTTTTTACATTGGTAAAAAAGTGATGAAATATTAACTCACAGTGTAAAAAAGATTCTCAAAACTCAAAACAGTTGAGATAACAATCCGCTAATTTGTTTCCGAAAAATATAAATCTGTTACTTTAACTTAATTAAGGTTTTGCCCGCGACTTCCTCCGCGTTGAGGTAATATTGTGTTTATTATATTATCAAATCTTAGGTTTTAAACAGCTGCGCCAGTTTTTAAGGTGGACCTTTTGCTATACAACTGTAAAAACTGTATCAAATTTCATTCAGTAGTTCATATATTGTTACCTCATATCTCTTATGTGCAGACATAACAAATTACTGTTTTATTATATATGTAGGGATACGATATAAATAAATATTTAGTATTATTAATAGTCACTCGCCGCGCCTGCACGCTTAGATTTTTTAAACTATGCAACTGATTTTAATGCGGTTTTTGTTATCAAATACTTAGATAATTTTTAGATCATAGTTTCCAGTCCGACTAGTAATTTCATAGATTACCACGTTTAAAACAATAAACTCTAGCTTTATCATGCTATCTGAAATTTGCTTCACCACGCGTCAATAACACCTCACTTTACCACCTAAGGCCAACATATACCTTTATAACCTCATTTTATTTGAGTAACAAGACCACAAGCTCTAATCCAAAGCCGTGTGGCCGTCCGTCAGTCCATCGCCAACATAAAAAAATCCATAAAGCCTCATCCACAACGAGGTAATAAATAAATGAAACATATAAATAAATAAATACACAAATAAATCCCTTAGTTATTTATGTCATTGTACACGATCGCTTTTTAATGATGCCCGGACGGACGGATTGATAGTAATATTAGTAATAAAGCTGCGCAAGTGTGCGTTCACCTTTAGAATTAATCCTATATAGGTATTTAGTGCTGTATAAGTTAAAAAGAAGCGATGGACATGGAGTATTTGAAGTTATACTGAGATTGATTGGAATGCAATTTATAGATTTGCAACTCACTCTTGCCTGGGGCTTCGTTCTCATGGGAATTTTGGGAATCCGTTCTAAACGGATTTATCATATTCATTTTGGTGTCGTGCTAAATTATTTTGTCGTTTCAATATCAATAACCTAAAGTTTAAGCTTAGGTTTAAATTATCCTGTGATTTCACCCGCTAATCTATACATAGGTATAATAAAACAGTAAAAATATTTTGTCTGTACATTTAGTACTTTTGACTAAAATGGATAGAGGGACACCTAAAAAGAACAATAGAAAGCAAAAAAAAATTTTTGGAATTTCTTGTCTGTCTGTCTGTCTGTCTGTCTGTCTGTCTGTATGTCTGTATGTATGTACGCGTTTTACGCAAAAACTACTGGACGGATTTGAATGAAACTTTTTTTGTTGTATAGCTATTTAGGCTGGGCAACATATAGGCTATAATTGATTTTGAAAACTGGAACGCCTGATGAAGAACCATAGCAGAACAGCTAAACTATAAGAAATATGGATATAGTGCCTTAACAAAAGTCGTTCAACCTGATGAGCATTTTCTGCTGACGTATAAAAATTAAAGATCTGGAACATCTGACGAAGATCTGCAAGAGACCAGCTACACTATAACATATATGGCAATGGCGCCTTAGCAAAAATCGTTTAACCTGATGAGCATTTTCTGCTGACGTATAAAAATTGAAGATCAGGAACATCTGATAAATACCTCCAAGAGACCAGCTACACTATAACATATATGGAAATGGCGCCTTAGCAACGTATAAAAATCGAAGATACGAAACATCTGAAACAGTTTGGAACACGAAAAGACTTTTCGTCTAAGCGAAAGTCACGCGGGCGAAGCCGCGGGCAACAGCTAGTTATTAATATACCTAGGATTATTCATATTTATAAGGATTAGTAAGTAAGTAAGGAACACCAAACTGCGCTCCTTAACTAAAGTGGCGGATGTAGGTGCAAAGACTGGTAGATTGAAGTGGGACTGGGCGGGACACGTTTGTCGTATGCGGCCAGAAAGGTGGGCGAGACTAGCTACCTTCTGGTTACCGGACGGCCGCAGAGGACGAGGTAGACCTAGAAGGAGATGGCGGGACGACATAGGCAATTTCTTACCTGAGTGGACACAACTTGGGCTAGAGAGAGACGAGTGGAAGAAAAAGGGGGGGCCTCCCCCCTTTTTCTTCCACTCGTTGCCCAGCAGTGGGACACAAAACCTACAGGCTAGTAAAAAAAAAAGTTTATTCACCTGACTTTCTTCATGACACACTCTATCCATAAAACAGGAGCGAAGGTTTATATTTTTAGGTCATAGGTCGATGTGCACTTATGCAAATCACGCAAAATCCACTAGGCGGATTTCGATGAAACTTTGAATACGGGTAGAGCGAACCTGGACGCATATAGGATACATTTAATACCGAATTTCCCATAGGCGCGAAGCCAGTTGCGAGCATTTGTAAACGTTTTGTTGGGACGTCGACAAATTCTTATTCTGTTATACATTTTTATCACCAACGCTTCAAAAATCTATCAAAGCGAGCAATCAAATACATTGAGCCGTGCCTTATCCGAGTCCAATCATTATTTTCTCGATAAAAATGTACTCTCAAGATCACAATTCTTAAAAAGTCGGATAAAATCCCGTTGCTGCGCATTAAAACATTTTAAAATGTAATAAATTACGCCTTTAACGAGTCGACATGAGCTGCTATTAATCATTGGATCTCTTTAATGCTACTTTTTATTACATGTGAATGAGTGAGGCTCGGAGGATGGACCTCTGAACCTGGCTTGGTTGGCCTTGGATTGTTGAGTTTACTCTAGATATGCAGCAAAACAAATGTGTCAATCCACGGGTATCCTATGGCCGTAGGCATTACGACATTGTGCTTATTATAAGCCAAGTAAACTTGTAGCATTTATTTTTTTTTGTACCTTTTCGTACCAAATAGGCGTTTGTCCAGCAGTGGACATAGTCAAATTAGGCTACTCACTCAGTGTCTTGTGCATAGAGCTAGAATTTTTTTTTAAATTTGTAGTGTATTCATGTTTATTTAACTTTTATTCTTGTCTATTTTACTATTATAATTACTTATTTAGCTCAAAATGTTCTTTTTTTACACTTTCTGTAGTAAAATTTCTACGTTGCTAGGGAATATTCTTTAAACTTACCGCTATATCTTCATTTTTGGTTATTTTATGTTATTTTGGTTTTCCCAATATATATTTCGTGTTTATTTCCACTTTTTTATACTTAATTCTTTAAATTGTGTAAATTTTTACTTGCGTTTTTTCATTGTAAACAATTATGATTGTCAAGCGTTGTCGCATGTCAGATTTTATTTTTCTAAAATTCTATAAATTTCTATGTATACCTTTTCGCAAATGTTCTAATTTCGTATTTTATTTGAAAATTATGAAGCAATACGAAATTCTAAATCGAGGCCTATATAAAGACACTGAATGTCAGAACGGGTCAGTCTTCACTTCTCCGAGAAATCGGAGCGCGGAGCGAAATTAAAGGTCTTGTCCCGGGGCCTGCTGACCCCGGGACCCTGCAAGCCTTCGCGACGTAAAAAAACTATTCTCTCTAAAAAGCTATCAAGAAACGTCGAAGCTATCAAGGACACAGAGGCTATTGTGGATTGAAGCTGTTGCTGCTGAGGCAGTTTGATAACTACTTTAACTAAAAAGCTATCAAGAAACGTCGAAGCTATCAAGGACACCGAGGCTGTTGTGGATTGAAGCTGTTGCTGTTGAGGCAGTTTGACATTTTGAAGTCGGTGCCTCGCGCTTGTCAGTGGAGAAGGCGTCCACCACCCGCCAGTCCACCTTCATACCTGTTGTGCCGCCAGTAGAACCCCTGTCGGAATTGTGCCGGTTGTCCGACTTACCCCGTGTCGGTATTTCCCCGGGTATTCCGTCCGTGATCTCTTTTCGTCTATTCGTGCCCGTGTCCTTCCCAGTGTATTTTTTTAATTTTAAATTGTATTGTGTATTTTATATTTAACTGAACATAAATAACTTTTACTTTTTAAATCTGTTATTTTACTTCATAACAGTTGGCGCCCATCGCATCTTTTGGCTCTGTCTCTCCTC
The DNA here is from genome assembly GCA_018467065.1 of Ephestia elutella. Lineage (NCBI taxonomy): Eukaryota > Metazoa > Arthropoda > Insecta > Lepidoptera > Pyralidae > Ephestia > Ephestia elutella. The sequence goes on along the minus strand of CM031570.1, from coordinate 13,286,242 downwards.
TAAATTCTAAAAAACACACCTACACGTTCTCTTAATTTTGGCTTAGATTCTCGACCTTAAACACTAAATTAACTTCACACTGGTCTCTTTTTCACATTGACTCATTCATACTCAATATTTATTCAATAAATATTTATTTTATTGACTAACTTGACTTGGACTTAGACTCTATAACTCTTTACTAAACCAAGGTACTAAACTTAGGTACTTTACTTTGTACAAGTACTCCTAAACTTCTAGGTACTAAAATGTCTCGTCAGGATTTCTTGCGACAATTTTTTAAACTAATGTATATATTTTATTTTTGTTTGGTCCCATCTTCATTTACTAGTTACATTTTTGGCATTTTCTCATTTCCTTTCATTTTCATTGCTATCATCGGCTCTTAAGCCACTAAAGAACTAAACTTTAATGTTCTTCTACATCTCTCTACACAATCTTGTGTTGAGTCTTTACCTTGCATTACTATTGTGCACTACTCTCTTTACGCAAGTTGCTTTGCGTACTTATTTATCTATTTCTTCCTTTGAGCGGTTGACAACTCGTAAAATAAGCCCTTGTTATACCTAAGAAATACTACTATACTTACATACATTCATTATTTCCTGTATATATTTTCATCATATCTTTATTACATTACTTTCTTTCTAATAAGCGGCTGACTACTCATAAAATAAGCCTTCAGTCATATCATATTCAAATATCATTCATCATCAATGGGATTTCAGCGTGAGCGGATTACAACTCCTTAAATAAGCCAACTGTTACGTAGTACTACTAGGCAGGTACTTATCTTGGAGTAGGAGCCATTGACTGTGAGCCCTACCCCTAAGTTTGATCGATTTTAGTATGAAAGGTTTATTGTAATATGTAAGATTTGGTATGATAGGCTGGTATGAAAGTGTTGTCTATTAACCTTCAAAATTTTCACCTAGTGTTAAAATTTTCAGGGGTTTTGGGGGAAATGTAGTGTATTCATGTTTATTTAACTTTTATTCTTGTCTATTTTACTATTATAATTACTTATTTAGCTCAAAATGTTCTTTTTTTACACTTTCTGTAGTAAAATTTCTACGTTGCTAGGGAATATTTCTTTAAACTTACCACTATATCTTCATTTTTGGTTATTTTATGTTATTTTGGTTTTCCCAATATATATTTCGTGTTTATTTCCACTTTTTTATACTTAATTCTTTAAATTGTGTAAATTTTTACTTGCGTTTTTTCATTGTAAACAATTATGATTGTCAAGCGTTGTCGCATGTCAGATTTTTATTTTTCTAAAATTCTATAAATTTCTATGTATACCTTTTCGCAAATGTTCTAATTTCGTATTTTATTTGAAAATTATGAAGCAATACGAAATTCTAAATCGAGGCCTATATAAAGACACTGAATGTCAGAACGGGTCAGTCTTCACTTCTCCGAGAAATCGGAGCGCGGAGCGAAATTAAAGGTCTTGTCCCGGGCCTGCTGACCCCGGGACCCTGCAAGCCTTCGCGACGTAAAAACTAATCTTTCTAAAAAGCTATCAAGAAACGTCGAAGCTATCAAGGACACAGAGGCTATTGTGGATTGAAGCTGTTGCTGCTGAGGCAGTTTGATAACTACTTTAACTAAAAAGCTATCAAGAAACGTCGAAGCTATCAAGGACACCGAGGCTGTTGTGGATTGAAGCTGTTGCTGTTGAGGCAGTTTGACATTTTGAAGTCGGTGCCTCGCGCTTGTCAGTGGAGAAGGCGTCCACCACCCGCCAGTCCACCTTCATACCTGTTGTGCCGCCAGTAGAACCCCTGTCGGAATTGTGCCGGTTGTCCGACTTACCCCGTGTCGGTATTTCCCCGGGTATTCCGTCCGTGATCTCTTTTCGTCTATTCGTGCCCGTGTCCTTCCCAGTGTATTTTTTTAATTTTAAATTGTATTGTGTATTTTATATTTAACTGAACATAAATAACTTTTACTTTTTAAATCTGTTATTTTACTTCATAACAAATTTTACTGATTTTTTTTTTCTATATTTAAGCTCTTGTGTCTATCGTTTGACAGTTGTCCACAATCTTGGATCTAACATTTCGATTTAAAAAAGCTCTTTTTATAACAGCCCAATGATTTGCTATTAATTACAAATTTTCTATTGTAATAGTCTCGTAGAAGAAAGCAAGCTGATAGTAGCGGAGTGGAAGATCCTCCGGAAAATTCTGGGGCCTACAAAAGATCAGGATAGAAAGTGGAGCTAGGAAGAACTTTGAAATTGAAGATCTAGTGTCCGAATCAAACATCATCGGAGAGGTCAAAGCAGCCAGACTCCGCTGGCTCGGACATGTGGAGAGAATGGAAGAGGATCGTGCCGTCAAAATAGCATACGAGGGTCGACCGAGGTGCTGTCGACCAGTCGGGCGCCCTAGATACCGCTGGAGCGATGAGGTTCTGAAAGACCTACAGAGCCTCAGAGCGGAAAACTGGCGAGAGCTGGTGTTAAACCGCAAAAAATGGCGTCATCTCGTGTCGGAGGCCAAGATCCACTTCAGGTCGCTGCACCGCCGCGGTAGTAAGTAAGTAATAGAGTCTCAGTGTATACAGCCAGTAAATAAAAAAAAAACTTACCTCAGTGCCACCCCTACGTCACCGGAATCAACGTAAATATACAGCATTTCAGTTAATTTTCGCGAGTCGGTGCAAATTGATAATTATGGAGCAATTCGTTCTGTTATACGACATTCATTATCGTTATATACGATAATTCTTCTCACTAATTGTGTGAATTTGTGTGTACTTTACTTTATTTGCGTCTGTTTTGATTGTAAAATGGAATCACACTAAAATTATAAAGAGGAAATGTTTGTAAGTCTGTGAGTTTGTTTGTAGGGGGTATAGATAAAGTTTCTCTGCTATGTAGTATAGTTTGGTTAAGCTATCTAACAACACTATTAAATATTTATTTTCGGATTTTTGAGCATCTCAGATGCAATTAGTACTAAAGTACTCTCATATAGAAATATATATGGTTAAAAAATTCCATGCGAGCAGGACTTGAACCCGCGACCACTTAACATCATTAAATATTGAAAAAAATCTTATACATATCTACCTATAGATCAAAAATTTAAACTATGTTCTCTCACTCTCTCTCAGCCGAAAGACGTCCACTGCTGGATAAAGGCCTCCCCCAAGGATTTCCATAACGACCGGTCCTGCGCTGCCCGCATCCATGCGCATCCCGCGATCTTCACCAGGTCGTCGGTCCACCGAGTGGGAGGCCTGCCAACACTACGTTTTCCGGTTCGTGGTCGCCACTCGAGAACTTTTCTGCCCCAACGGCTATCTGTTCTACGAGCTATGTGCCCCGCCCCCTGCCACTTAAGTTTCGCGATTCTGCGGGCATGTCGGTTACTTTAGTTCTCCTACGGATCTCCTCATTTCTGATGTCAAACTATGTTACGTAATCTAAATAAAAAATGTATATGGAATATCTAGCTGCGCCCGTAGTGTGTGTTTTTCCATGTTTACCAAATCATTGAAATCCGTCTAATAGTTAGTAGTTGTATTCCCGCTGCTTACCATCATTTGTCCCCCACTGAGGGAAATATCGGGAAAAACACAAAATACAACCTTTTTGTTTGAAATTTCCAATATAAGTTTTGATGGTGAAATTTTTATCAGATACCTCGGTGTACGGTTTCCATCAGTTAAGAAAATATAAAAAATAACCATGAAAGTTGCAAATTTTCGTATACATTCATAAATTTTGAATATACTAATCAAAACCTATGGGGTAGTTTTGTCATAAATTTCATTACCTCTACGCGTTGCTGAGAAACAGAGTTTTGACAGATACTTATGCGTAATTTAACCGCCTTTAAAAACAAAAGAGATGTTAAAAGTAAATTTAACTGGTAAGGGAATTAATAAAAACGCAATCAAAATGACCCTCAATCAAACGGCTGGTGTATCTCACGCGGACGGACATTCGCACCTTTATTATAGCTATAAATACTGGGGGACTAAAAGGGCTTCTTTGCTAAATCATTTTTCATTTCCTTAATATTTAATAATGAACCTTATATATGGTAAAATAAGATTCATTTTTAAATATTTAGGAAATAAGAATTGGATCATTTTTTGTGGCCGTTTTAGACTCCTGCTATTCATCTTTACTGCACTTTTACTGCCGATGTTATTAATTTTAATAAAAATTCCAATAATAAGTTTAAGGCCCTTTGGTGTATGTAGGCGAATTGCAATAAATGCGAAAGTTTGGATGAGTGTGTCGATGTATGTTAGTAAATCATGCGAAATCTACTGGACGGATTTCGATGAAATTTGGTACACGGATAGAAAATCAAATCTGTAACTAAATATGATACTTAAATCCCGAAATTCCCACGGAAGCAGAGCCCTGGGGCGTAGCTAGCAATAATATAAATGCGGAAGTCGCATGTTTACAGTAGTATGTTAGTAGTTTGCAGTAGTATGTTTGTTTTTTAGACTTATAAAATATATAAAATAAAACTTGTTATGTAAGAGCCCCTAGCACATGCATATTATTTGCTTAAAAGGAGGTTCCAAAGTCCCAATTGTACAACTTTTTTGTTTAGGTACCAAATTTTTTTTTTCTCTTAATCACTCGAAATCTACTGGACGGATTTTGATAAAAGTTAGTATACAAATAGAAAAAATATTTGGAGTAGCACATAGAATACTGCTTATCCCGAAGTTTCCTCGGGAACAGAACCCTGGGAGGCAGCTGGTAGTATTTGGTTCATTAGGACTTATTCCTGACACGGTAGAGTCGTTTCTTGATCTTCATTGCTAAGTTTTGAGTTAATTTCAAGTTCATCTCTTTCTTGTTATAAGTGTCCGAAGCCTGGCAACACCACCTGACTTGATGTGGAGATACAATGCGGCGGTGGAAGGAAATACAGCAGCCATTTTAGCAATCCTTACGTGGCTCACCTACGGTCCACTGTCACGGATACAATTTAACTTGTAACCATTGCAAAAGGAATACTATTCTTCTAACTTTAGCGCCTATATTTCTATAGTCCATATACACAATACCCAGGTTCAGTGCCAACAGTAAGCTTTTGGAAATATTCATTTCATTTTTCACCCACCCCATTAGGGGTCGAATTTTCAAAATTCTTAGTGCTAATAAACTTAAACGCTATAGGTACCTACATAAAAGAACCTCTCCCTTACCCTAAAGATTCTGCGGATGCATTTATTTTATTTATTTACTACACATAATAAATTGCAGTCATAAAAAAATTATAAAAAGGTCCAGGGTTAAGTCAATTTTAAATTGGGCATACATATTATCATGCCTTTTTCCCGTGGGCGTAGGCAGAGACTAGCGATTTCCACCTGCTACGATCCTTACAGATCTCTCTTGCTTCCTCTACACTCATCACTCTCTTCATACATTAAATAGGGCAGCGTCCAATTTTATATAGGGTATATAGTCCAGTAACTTTATACATCACGGCATGCGTCAAATCCGGTAGTTCTGATTTTTTGCAAACTTGTTTATGATGTTGGCCTAATGAATAAGTAATCCAAGTTTGTGACCTCGAGCGCCGATTATAACTCAACTAAGAAAAAACTTTTTAGGACGTTTTTAAAGTAGACTAAATTTACCCACTAAAATAATAGTCCTAACCTCACTTTGTTAGACCATGATTTGTGTTTATGACCTTTTGTTTTCGATATCTCCGGCATCGTTTGAAACTTATTTATATCTTCGATGTCTTTATTACGTCTCCATGTTTATTGCTTTTTTCACTATTTGTTTGTTTGTTGCCTTGCAGTAAATTAAATTGATTGCTGTATGCTTTGTAAGATGGAACTTTCTATTATAACTACCATCAGTAACTATATCATCTTACTAGCTGCACCCTATGGTTAATACACCCACAACACGGTCCCTAGTCCCCGGCGGCCCCGCTATCCCGGACTCTGGTAGCGGTCACGGTAACGGCGGGGCAGGGGGTGCTAAGAATCCCCGGCAGATGCCAGGCTACCAACCCCGACGACCCTTGGCCCTGGCAACGTACAACACGTGCACACTGCGGACCGACGAGAAACTCGCTGAACTGGAGGAAGAATTGAGCAGGTTACGATGGGATATTGTAGGATTATGTGAAGTCCGAAGAGAGGGGGAGGACACCATGATCCTCAAATCCGGAAACCTGCTCTATTTCCGGGAGGGCGACCAACTGTCCCAGGGTGGTGTCGGGTTTATCGTCCACAGGTCCCTCATCAACAACGTGGTCCAGGTCGAGAGTGTTTCGGCGAGGGTAGCGTACCTTGTACTCAGAATTACCAAACGGTATTCGTTGAAGGTAATACAAGTGTACGCACCGACCGCAAATCACTCCGACGACGAGGTGGAGACTATGTATGAGGATATTTCTAAAGCCATACATAGCTCCCAGACCCACTATACCGTTGTGATGGGGGACTTTAACGCGAAACTGGGCAAACGAAGCGATAATGAGCTGAGAGTGGGGAATTTTGGATATGGAAGGAGAAATGCACGCGGTCATCTGCTGGCCGGCTTTATGGAGAAGGAGGGCCTCTTTATGATGAACTCCTTCTTCAAAAAGCCAAAACAGCGAAAGTGGACGTGGTTGCATCCTAATGGCGTCATAAAAAATGAGATAGACTTCATCTTATCGACAAAGAGGCACATATTCAATGATGTCTCTGTGATCAATGCCGTAAAAACAGGAAGCGATCACCGAATGGTAAGAGGCACATTGAATCTGAGAACGAAACTTGAAAGGTGTCGACTGATGAAGTCTACGCTCTGACCAGCGCCCATCCAGCTCCAAAACCCCGAGAGCTTTCAGCTCGAGTTGCAGAATCGCTTTGAATGCCTGGGAGACTGCGAAAATCTGGACGATTATAATGACAGGTTCGTGCAAATTGTTCAAACAGCTGGGTCTAAAGCCTTCAAAACCCGCTGCTCAAAAGGAACCAAAAAGATCTCGGACCTCACCAACAAACTCATGGAAGAAAGACGAAACTTGGTTCTGCAGTCCTCTGATGATGCTGCTCAGTATCGACGTCTAAACAGACAGATCTCCAAGTCCCTAACTCACGATTTGCGCCAATTCAATACCGACCGTATTGAAGAGGCGATTAAGCGTAATAAGGGCTCAAAAGTTTTTGCAAGGGATCTGTCTGTTGGTCAAAGTCAACTGACCAAGCTGAAGACTGAGGAAGGCAGAATCATTTCGTCGAAGCCGGAGCTGTTGGAAGAGGTTGAGAAGTTCTACGGGCAATTATACGCGAGCGTACGCGCACCTGTCATAAATCTGGCCAAAGATCCAAGAGCCAGATTGACCCGACACTACACCGAAGATATCCCAGACGTCAGCCTATACGAGATTAGAATGGCTCTCAAACAGTTAAAAAACAATAAGGCACCGGGTGACGATGGAATCACGGCTGAGCTTCTGAAAGCAGGTGGAACGCCGGTATTAAAAGCTCTTCAGAAGCTATTTGATTCCGTCATACTCGAGGGACGAACGCCTACGGCATGGCACAGAAGTGTGGTGGTACTTTTCTTCAAAAAAGGGGACAAAACCTTATTGAAGAATTATAGGCCTATCTCACTTCTGAGCCATGTCTACAAACTGTTTTCGAGAGTCATTACGAATCGTCTCGCTCGCAGGTTTGACGACTTCCAGCCTCCCGAACAAGCCGGTTTCCGAAAAGGTTTTAGTACCGTGGACCACTTACATACGCTGCGGCAGATTATACAGAAGACTGAGGAGTATAATCAGCCATTATGCTTGGCGTTTGTGGACTACGAGAAAGCCTTCGATTCGATCGAGACCTGGGCTGTGCTACAGTCTCTCCAACGGTGCCAAATTGACTATCGATATATCGAAGCGCTGAAGTGTTTGTACGAAAACGCCACCATGTCGGTCCGCCTCCAGGATCAAGGCTCGAAACCTATCCAGTTGAAGCGAGGGGTGAGACAGGGAGACGTTATATCTCCAAAACTGTTCACCGCCGCCCTGGAAGATGTTTTCAAGCTTCTGGACTGGAGCGGACTCGGCATCAATATCAACGGCGAGTACCTCACTCACCTTCGATTCGCTGACGATATCGTAGTCATGGCTGAGACCTTGGAAGACCTAGGCACAATGCTCGATGGCCTCTGTAGAGCCTCTCAACAAGTGGGTCTAAAAATGAACATGGACAAGACGAAAATCATGTCTAATATCCGTGTCGCACCCACTCCTCTAAAGGTTGGAGACTCTACACTCGAAGTTGTTGACAATTATGTATACCTGGGACAAACAATTCAGTTAGGTAAGTCCAACTTCGAGAAAGAGGTCAACCGTCGAATCCAACTCGGCTGGGCAGCGTTCGGGAAGCTTCGCGATATCTTCTCGTCCAAAATACCGCAGTGTCTCAAGACTAAGGTCTTTGACCAGTGTGTGTTGCCAGTAATGACATACGGAACAGAGACGTGGTCGCTTACTATGGGCCTCATAAGAAGGCTCAAGGTCACCCAAAGGGCGATGGAGCGCGCTATGCTCGGAGTTTCCCTGCGTGATCGAATCAGAAATGAGGAGATCCGTAGGAGAACTAAAGTAACCGACATAGCCCGCAGAATTGCCAAACTTAAGTGGCAGTGGGCGGGGCACATAGCTCGCAGAACAGATAGCCGTTGGGGCAGAAAAGTTCTCGAGTGGCGACCACGAACCGGAAAACGTAGTGTTGGCAGGCCTCCCACTCGGTGGACCGACGACCTGGTGAAGGTCGCGGGTTGCGCATGGATGCGGGCAGCGCAGGACCGGTCGTTGTGGAAATCCTTGGGGGAGGCCTTTGTCCAGCAGTGGACGTCTTTCGGCTGAGAGAGAGAGCTGCACCCTGGGTATCCGTTTCCGTGGAAATTTTGGAATAAAAAGTACCTTATGTCCTTCTCAGTACTTCTAACTATGTGTATGCGAAATTTCAGGAAGATTGGTTCAGTACATAGCGTGAAGAGGTAACAAACCAATTATCAAACTCACTTTTGCATTTCCACATAATGGACTTTATTAGTTGGTATTGGGATTACTAGCTGGGAATGCAAGTGCAAGCACCAGGCGGGTGGTGCTTTTCTTACTCTGGGATCATTAACATCCTATAAAAGCCGCTTTTTGCACATCATATTTCTTTTTTTTTTGTTTTTCTTTTAATTTACTGTTGTTTTATTTGTGAAAGCTCGCTACACCGTATAGACCTCATCTCTGTCCTCGGGCAAGATTGTGGTCAAGAACAAACCCATCTTTTATAAAAAAAAGGTTATCTATCTATGTATCTATCTACTTAACATCCATTTTTTTAAGTTGTTACTTAAAATTTCACAAACTTTTTTGGTTGACTTTCTTCGTAGCTTCGCCCGCGTGAATGTCATCACCTTAGGGGTGGAATCTCCTGACTTCCTTTCATAGTACTCAACTCAGTAGTATAAAGAACTTCTCAAAATGTCAAGTTTTTACTTTCAGCGGTTTCGCCTCTGCTGGTATATCAGTCAGTCATTATCTACACAACATATACTATGTTTAAACGAGCTATTGACAGCGTTCAAGCGCACAGAGTACAGAATCACGTCTTTATCCCTTACGGGACAGACAGAGCCAAGAGTAGCAAGACTCGAAGGATACATTTAGCTGAATATTGGGCTCATTGATGGAATGGAGATTCAGGTATAGTGACAGATTGCTAGTACATCGCCTATGAGTGGAGGGATCCCCAGTTTAAAGCCCTTTCCCTCGACTGACTTTTACAATTTGCGCGGGAAGAGAAGCAGCTGGTACGTTCTCATGTTATTTTTCTCTCCTAGACCAGCATTAAGCGTTTGTAACTCTGTAACTATGACGTTGGAATTCAGAGACGACGATTTCATAGATAAAATCTTTTTGTTAACATATAACTTAATAAAAAATTACCCAAATTGAATTAACACCCGATTCATATCTCGCATGTCTTCCATAAAACCCGATATTAATTAGGTATCAGTGGGCGATGTGGGTGAATGTATAAATCAAACGGACGGACGGACGGACAGACGGACGCAGTAAATCTAAGCGGACGTGAATCACTCACTCGGCGTAAAGAGGTTTCACAACTGAGGGACTATTCTGGGAAGGGCAGGCGATGTTGTTTCGATATTGTTTTCGTATCTCCTTTTCGCAGCCACTTTAGTGAAAATTAGTATTTTATAAGTGTTAAATTTTTGGATTTATTGTAGGTTAATAACTTGTGTGTGTCTGGTTTGCTTCAAATCACTCTTAATTTTACTCTATTGTGTTTTTTTGAAAGGACGAAAAAAATCGAAATTTTCGAATTCTACACATTTGCTCTACACATTTTTATGTAAGTCCCAGAGATCGCCAAAATCCAAACACAAGAATAAATAAGAAGCAGGTATTTCTTTTTATTCTTGTCGAATAGGTAGAGATGGCTTTATTTTATATTACCTAACCCTAACCAATAAATATGTGGTCACGATGTTCGTACTGATTTTTATAATTCGTACCCATTGCTTTTGCAGCGTAGGTAAGTCATCGCTGAAGTAATATTAAAAACTAGTGTACTACAATTGTATTGTAGTGTTTTTTGAGTCCCTGGCTCATTTGCACTCACCCAAAAATGATATCTTTTCTCTCTGCATCACCTCTTGGTTGACTGGTAGAAAAAGTCTCCGGCTTTAAGTCCTCCATTCACATTTTTTTTTGTAAAGAAATATATAAATTGTAATATTTAGTGAAAAATTATTGCAAAATCCTATCACCGCGTAGTTTACAGAATATACCGTTTAATCTCTGCGTGTGGCCTCAAACACCAGTCTATGGAGTACGAAACATGGATTTCTACAAGTATCATCTAATTTTATATACACGTAGGCACGAGTTATCACGCTTTATATAGCAATATTTATTGCTCATCTGTTCCAATTACCCTTTATTTTGAATTTTGCCGATTGTCTTTTATTACTTATTACTTTATTTATTGTTTTATTTTTATGATATTGATTGATATGTTCGCCTATTTTGGAAGCTCTACCCATAATTTTTGTAATAAAACGTAGATAATTATTGTAAAGTTAACAGACAGACGCATTTTTAATATGAGTATGACGATGTAAGATTTCATCATCATTGTCTTCAGCTTTCTACCACCCATTGCTGGGTATAAGCCTCCCTCTATCTACGCCAAGCTCCTCTATCCTGGGCCATCACAATCCAGTTTTAACCAGCAATAGGTATCTACCTACTCCTTACATCGTCGACCCACCTAGCAGCCAGATATCTTACGCTTCGCTTTCCGTCTCTCGAATACCACTTAGTTACAGCCTTACCTACTCCACCTATCATAGATTTAGAGTATCCTTAGGTATGTACTAGTACTACTATACTGCGGCGCAGTAACCCGAAGTGGATCTTGGTCTCCAACACGAGATGACGCCATTTTTTGCGGTCTTGCACCAGCTCTCGCCAGTTGTCAGGTCTGAGGCTCCGTAGGTCTTTCAGAACCTAGTACCACTGTTAGAGATCAATTCAGAATAGTTATTCTAAATTACATCCTTTTTTAAGGAGTAAATAAATATCTACTTTCTGTCTAGTTTTAGGTGATAGGCCTCTCTCGAAGTGCGTCGAAGTGTGTGTGAATAAGAATTCGTGACTCATCTGTGGTATTTCCAAGGAGAATACTACCAGGATGTTTCCTTGTCTTGTCTAGGCCTATAACATATTTTAACACCTTTGGCTTGAATGGCTATCCAATTAAATTGAAATCATTATTGGTTCTTTAAGTTTGATAATTAGATTTTTGAGGAACTAGTCTACCTATATGCTATTCCAGGCTCTACTCTATATACCTACCCGTATACCAAATTTCATTAAAATCCGGTTAGCGGTTCCTGAACCGCTGAAGTACCAATGTATTTTTTTTGTACATAAAAAATACATTGGTACTTCACTGACTGATAAAACATTGAAACAGCGGTTCAGCCATGATTGAATAGTAAACACCAACACACAAATCCAACTTTCGCATAAACATACCTAGCTTTTGCCTCTGACTTCGCCGCCACGAATTTTGTTTATTGTTGAACTACTGATAAATGTAATTGTCCTGTCCATGGTCCAACCGGGTAGAACTATGGATGGTTTTACTTACCCGTGGTACAACTTGTTGGACATAGCGGTTGGACCACAGGTCGGGAGCTCCTTTTCACCACCTTAGGGGTGGAATATCCAAAATTTATTTCTTAGTATACTCTTAGGTATGCTAATAAAGAACCTCTGCTAAATTTCAAGTTTCTACGTTCAGCGGTTTTGTCTGTGCTTTGAAATACTAACCAGTCAGTTAGTCAGCGTCCAATTTAATATAAATAGATATAATTATTTTATATAAAGGTGAGTGTAGAGGAAGCAAGAGAGATTTGTAAGGATAGTAGCAAGTGGAAAACGCTAGTCTCTGCCTACCCCGACGGGAAAAAAGGCTTGATAATATGTATGTATGTATGTATATAAAGGTTAGGTACGTCCTATTTTACTTAAAAATATCTTCTTCTTCTTCTTCTCTCAGCCGAAAGACGTCCACTGCTGGACAAAGGCCTCCCCCAAGGATTTCCACAACGACCGGTCCTGCGCTGCCCGCATCCATATTACTTAAAAATATATCGCCACACATCATCATAGCAAATCCCAACACGTTCCAGAGAAATCACACCACACTCAACAAATTGCGTAACATACTTACCCTTACTTTAAAATTGAGCCATAAATAAAAGGTAGGGAGCACCTTATCGCCACAACAAATGAAAGAATACCACCCCTAGCCACCCTGTGGCTGTCTCGCTCTAACAACCAAGTAAAACTGTGTTTTACATTTATAACTACAAGCCACATCGCTATGTTATTCCCACTCAATCGAAATGCAACTTTATTTTTGAGAAGTTAGAGGTATTTTTCGCGTATGGGTAGAAGTAGAGATTTCGACGGTTGTCATGGTTACGAGGGGGTAAGCGTCATGATTTTTGCCCGGATACCTCCTTCGATTTTCAGGTTTTCTGATCGTTCTCAATGTAAAGGCGGCTATATACAACGTAATAGGTGCGGGGTGTTCGATAGGGTACTCGTATAAATTGAAGGTACGACGTTTTCGAATGTTTTCTAGACACTTTTGAAATGATATCGCGCGATGTTGCGGTTGTATTTGAATGGAAACTTATCTCTTTGTTTTGGTGGCTATAGATTTTTCTTTAAAGCTGCTGTCATTTTTTAATGACTTTTGTGAACTTCTGATCTAAAATATTCTAAGTTTTATACTGGTGTGGTTAATCAATTAAGTAGGTATATGTTTTGGTTAATTAAAATAGTTGATAATCGAAAGAAAGAATGCCTTTAAATCCCTTCTTATTTCGCATATTTTTTTTTGTTCCTAATATACTTTGGCATAACTATTTTTGCCATAAAAATGGAAAACTGTTTTGTTTAGCATACCCGGTTTTGGACTATTTTTAGTCGCGTACTATTAAATCACATAACTATTTGTTTATAGTATAGAGTCGATACGTTAGTGTCGGCATTAAAATTCTTATTAGCGGTTATATTGACGGTTATGCTAGTAGTTTGTAGCTTTTAGATTAATAATAGAATACAATACAAAAACTTGGTTTTGACGTGAAAAAGTGCCTGTAAAGGCCAATTTTTAATAAGGTATCTATTTTTGAAAACAATGTTATAAAGAGAAGGAAATAAAATACCAAAAAATCTCTTTTACTAACTGTTTATTCCAACCACAATGTAGAATCATCAATTCATCTTTTATGTTATATCTGGTGGGTAAATGTCAAGCAAACTTGTGTTTGTGCATACAGGCGATCATTACATAAAGCTCGTTCACTATATATATTTCTATTCATAAATTAAAACTTACACGCAATACTTGAAAATAACTGTATTTGTAAGCGTGATTAAATTAATTATGAAATTTGTAAAATAATAGGGCTGAACACATCAGCTAACTAAAAAACAAGAATATGATGATTTAACAGTGTTATTTTTTAAGCCTATTTAAAATAAAAACAATTGACTTTGACTTGACTTTCAGCTATTCACATTTAGTAGGTACCTACTCAATATTATTGTTTGTTGCATTATAATTTAGATTCTAGTTAACAACGTTCTTTAAAACATTCTATAAATCTTAAAAAAAATCTTCTTTCTTTTTATTTCGAATTGCAATAGTTCTTTTTTATAAAAAATTAACTGATTGCGTGTAAGATCTAAAATTTGTGGATGACAGAGGTCAGAGCTGCAGAAATCAAACTATGCACACAAATGCATGTTAGATGACAATTTAGCTTCAAACTCATGTAATTACGGAGAAGTTTCAACCCAAAACTCTATACGGAATTAAAATTGAATTACCTATGTTATGTTGAAAATGCGATATTACTAAATTTTCTTTTTGAAAACAAATATGTTATTAAGAAAAGAATTCTTTGTTCTTTTGAAAACACATATTTAAAAAAAAATTTTCGTTGTTACGAGTAAAAAAATTTTTTTATTTGCATGTAAATAGTGGCAATTTTGTCATCTGCAGCTCTAAATAGTTATTTTTTGCGTGGTCACTACTCGTTTGGTTATGTTACTTGTAAATTCGTTTAAATATATATTTACAATTTATCACTTAAATGTAAAATATACATATTGCCCACAAACGTCAACATTATATTTTATGACATTCGATAAGTTACGGTAATTATATTTACAATTTTTTGGACACTTAATATATTTACAATCAAAAATAGTCAACTACGACTGGCAAGACATAAAAAACAATAAAAAAAAATTAAAAGCTTTTCTTCGTGGCAAATAACTTTTTAAAATTTATTACACATGAAAATCGATGAAATACTTTTATACATCTGATTTCCTTACTTACTTAATATTGAAGATTCAATTTATTATTTCTGTAAATTGAAAACCAAATTGAAATCACTACTTATTAGGAAAATTGGCACCGGGAGTTTTAGATAAATGTACATTAGATATACTTAATTACCTTACAAAATACACTTAGGTATCATGTAAAATCTAGCTATAATAAATAACTTATCATTTATCACATGACTACTTAAAATAACTATATACAGATTAAATAAAACGCTACTTTCAATAATTATTCATTAAAAGTGATAGTATGCAAAATTTATAGGTTGGTTATCGTCAGGGTTTTCATCACAATTATTTAAAGTTTCCACATTTTCAACTTCACTATTATTTGCCACCCTATCATTATCATTACCGAGATCTTCAAATTTAGAACTTCTTACGTGCCAGTTGGAGAGATCGTAAGGCGCTTCTTCATTCGATTCTTTGCAAAATGTTCTTGGCGTAACATACTCAGGGTAAACGTTACCAAAATTCAAATAATAGCCATTTGAATCAACATTTCTTTCTGTATTATACTTAACATCTCTAGCATAGTCCTGACACTTGCTCTCGTCTTTGTAATTGACGAATTTGAATTCATCGTAATCGTTATCGAAACTGCGAGTGCTAACACTATTATCGTTATGTTCCGAGTCGATATCGAGTTCTTTAACGTCTTTCACTTCACTGATTTCACTGGTACAGGCTTCGTGAGGTTTGTTGACCTCTGCGGTGCCTGTGGGATGGGATCACTGGCGGTGATGAGGTATTTGGTGATGAGGGATGTGTTGGTGATGGAGATCGAGCCTGGGTCGCTTGGCATCGTCATCATCACTGCAAGGGTCATTGTCGTGGGCCTCCTGGTCATCGCATTCCTCGCCGAGCTCCTCTTGTTTGCGTTTTGCGGTCGCCATTTCGGCGGCGTGCTTTTTCCGCCATTTTGTTCTTCTGTTTTGGAACCATACCTGTGAAAAGGAAAAGTCATCATTAGTTTTTTTTCTTTCGATAACTGATTTATTTACAAGTGACAGATGTAGTATTTAAGAATAGTAATATACATAATTTTAGTTTATAACGTAGAAGAATATGTGATAATGAGGAGGAAGAAAATTAAAATTAATTGTCAAAAATTATTCAGTTCCATCCAGATGATCAAACACACCACACTGCGAACTTTTAAAAAGATGATAGGTAGTCAGATTAGAAAACTAACGGTTGGAAAGAACCTTTACGTCTAATGTTGGTTCGTCTAACTAAATCCAAACACAAGGTGTAATACGAGTTTACCGTAACGATATCATTCTGAAAATACGCCACTAAATTCCCTCTCAATGTTTGTGTTCCTGAAAGCCAAATATAAAGAGCGGGCAAACAATTTTCAGCACCATGTGAACCTAATCTGCTCGAGCGACATCATAATGCCTCATTAAATACCGCCTTTTGAGTCGCAACGCAGACTTATACCTCACTCCTTCCCTCGCACTAGATATAGCTACAAAAGATAAGGACGGCGATGGTAGCCATGTTCTACGGTAATTAAGGGTCGTTTTGCAAATTACACGGTACTTAACCAGCCATATAACACTCATTAATCACAAGCTTGGGGTATACTCTGTCTCGTTCGTTCTCTGGGTATTTTTGTATCGTCTATCTCTTTCTTACGGGCTTCCGGGCGGCAGACACGAGTTTAATTAGGTCATAAATACATTTTCATGATTAGACTGCCTTGAGTCGTCGATTCTCCTGAATTTTCGGGCCCGATTACTCGAGACCAGATGTCGATGTTATTATAAAGGAATCCTCGAGGTTAAAATTAGGTCGTCTGGCCTCGTTATGTTAATAGCGTCAAAACTTAATGGAATAAGTTTTTTAACCGCTAACAATGATTTTTGACAGTTTGTTACTTTGGATTTATGTGTTCAATTTACGCTTCTACTTTCGTTACAAGGATAATAGATAATGGTCACCTAAAGAACCTACTTACGAAGGTTCAATCTTATTTACGGTGTTGCTCTACCCATAGATGTATTTACGTAAGTGTTATACTAGATCTATGGCCCTACAAATTATATCAAAATTATCTTTACTGGAATCTTATTTAAACTTTTCGTTAACAATCAATCAGACATGATTGAAGTTTAATTTTGATCATATAGACGTAAATTTTAGCTGAAATATTAAATAATAAATTATTTTTTTAAGACCATCGTCATTAGATTAGGATTAACCGCAAGGTCCTAACAAGATGCAGTAAATACTTTATTAAAATTTAGATGTCTGACTTGGTGGTAAGTGAAGCGATATTTTTTATCATATATTACCTTCAATACAAACAAAATATCAACGCAGTTAGTATCATAGAGATTATAAAGCTTTTCTTTTTAAAATAATCTTCTATATCTACTTCTGAATATAGGCACAGATTATTTATATAATATACAACCTGACTCTCTTCAGAACCAGAGTGAATAGGCTGCTTCTGGGTAAGCTCGCTACATCGTAGACCTCATCTCTCTCCTGGGGCAAGATTGAGCTCAAGAGCAAACCCATATTTAATTTTAAAAAATTTATTAAGATTATGAGTGCGAATGTTTTGGACCTCAATCTTGCCTGAGTTTGTGAAAGCATAGATGAGGTCTAGGATGGTACTCAATCACGCAAACTCTAAAAGAATGAAGATTGTGCGGTCAAGAGCTAATAAAAAATATATAATACATCTATCTCTCTCTCTCTCTCTCTCTCAGCCGAAAGTACATATAATACTCATATAATACATAGGTAACTAATATTATAAATTCGAAAGTGAGTTTGTTTGTTACCTCTTCACGCTTTATCTACTGAACCAATTTTCCTGAAATTTTGCATACCTACACATATAGCTGGAAGTACGCAGAAGGACATAGGGGGTACCTTTCATCCCGGTAAAAAGCACTGTTCCCGTGGGAAATTTACGCGGGCGAAGCCGCGGGCGAAAGCTAGTTTCTTATAAAATTTTCTTAAAGTAATTTTTTTTAACTTTAAAATAAACTAGTCAAGTGACTACTACTCAAGTTAGTTCACCACTGCCTAAAACTTTCGCTTATTACAATTTATCAAAATCTAATCACCAAGGTTTTCCCCGCTCCCCGCTTCTCTAAGCACTAAAACGGCTGCTTAACAAGGGATTAGTGTTGTAACAACACCCTGTAACGATATTTTGATGGCATCCAACTTCGCGTTTATTAATTAGCTTTTATGAGAACCCTGCAGTGCTATAAATACTTCAGAAGCTAAAATTCCAGCAGTTTTATGACTAAATAGCTCTTAAGGCGTTGTCGGACCCTTAATATTAATAAGGATTAAAATCTGAATAGTAATGTGATGTTATGATCATCAAAGCGAAGTTAAGTGATGATTAAGTTTTTAGAATTATCAACTTTATTTATTACAATAATAGAGTGTAATTTAAATTGTTAGTGTGAATGCTTGGGATTTAATTTCTTTACGATCTTAATTTGCTTTTATGCTTCTTCGAAAAATAGTGCAATTTGAACTATTTTTGAATTATTTATGATATGCGAATTCATTTCAAAAATAAAGAAGAAATTCATTAGATAGGTTGGTTTTTTCAGGAAATTAAACCAATAATAAATCGATCTTAATTTAATTATAAATTCAAGTTTATCGAGTTTAGTATCTCAAAACACAACAAATAGGCATATTCACTATAAATAGGCACCAATAAATGTTTATATTTATACAGGGCTCGTAAAAATAAATCTGCCAAGTCAATATTGCCAGCTATAAAAAATTGGGAGCGAAAACTAAACAAGACATCGTAACGCCGAGTTATCATTGGCCCATTTGTTTTTATTGTGGAAACTCTATATAGTTTTTTTTACGCAATAAGAAAATTATATATACAACTAGCTGAGCCCCGAGGTTTTGTTTCTGTGGGAATTTTGGGAAAAAAGTAGGTACTCTATGTTTAAACTGTGTTCACGTTTTATTTATCAGTGTATCAAATCAAAAGTGTCACTTTCATTTTTATAAGGTTTTTTTACCCTATAAAGCATACAGAAAATATATGTCAAAGTATTGGCAAAACTTTTTGCTAGATTTTATTGATCAATAAATCCCATCTTTATACCATGCTAAACCAAAATACAGGGAAATATAACCCAAAAAGACATTTCACCGATTATATGACCCAAGGCCTGTGTGACAAACACACAAACACCCTGACTTATGTTCATTATATTTACGAGGCGACTGAACTACTTGATATCCTTTCACGCGCAAACATAACTGATATTATTATTTTCTAGTCTTCCTTTATGCCCCAACTTACCCCTGTATTCAATTACTTAAGTGCTTGACGCGAAACCGCGAGAGATATGTCCATCTCTTTCTAACGTATGGCGATGAAGTCTTGATAGGGGAGATTGGGGTAATTATGTGAGTATCTATTATTTTTCATGTAATGGCTTGATTCTAATGCGTTTCAGTGGCGAATGGCGTCTTATTAAAGCCGCCATCTTGGAAATTAATTTGAATGATAAGTTGAAAAGGTTCATTCTTTTGTATGCTTATGAGCCGTGAAGTATTATTAGAAAGTATTTTGGAATATAAAGGATTGTATTGAATAGATACAAAGTTAATTAAGTGGATTTAGTAACTTGTTTATACGTTTGTTAAGACAAGTTTAATGCATGTCTTACACTGTTGTGCCGTGTTACTAAACAATGGTGAATGCTTCTATTATGTTTTATATTGTGTAGAATTATAAAAAAAAAAAAATAGTTTTCTTTGTAAAAATCTCCATTTTCAAATTAAAACGTGAACTCCGTTTAAAATTGTGCAGTATGTACTCTAAACAAATTTACCATATTTTGTATCTCTATAAATACTTATAGATATAATATAGTATACATATATGTATACTTCTTTCATAATTATACTTTGGCTTAATGATTTTTCATAATTTTATGTTGGCATAATTTTTTTTTGGCATAATTGCAAATGTTAGGTTAGGTTTTATTTTTTATGCCTAAACATTACGCTTTACGAAATTATGATTAATAAAATTATGCGTAAGTGAATTATGCATAAAGATATGTATGTAAGGGTATGTATAGATATTTAATATAATATGTAGGAAGTACCCGTTGTCAGTTTGTAAGAATAAATCAAACATCTCATCTTGTTCCCAAAGTTTATCCGCACGAACGTGAGTCGGTTGTATGATATACGGAAACATACATATATGTATAATTATATACATTTGTACAGTCAGCCGCAGAGACCCCTGAGATAAGATACGGTCAGTTTTCTATGCAGCTAGTAGGTAGTCAGATAATATGAAAATACTATAAGGAATTATATAAAAATTGTTGCATTGAAAAACATATTGTAGCACAAAACTGAGTTTCTTTTTGCACAAAAATATTGAATTTTAGTGACTCTTATGGTGTATCAACTTAGTGGTCAAAACCCCTGCAAACTTCGATTCTTTGGTTAAAATCTAAATAAAAAAATAAAATACTACTACTACTATAAATTACTAATATACCACAAACTTTTATGCAAAATATAAAGAAACGGAGCCATGGAACTCCGGAGCGCAACTATAGTTTACAAGTTTCGGCATTTCTTCTCAGCAGTGGTCGTTCCGAAATGCTAGTAGTTTGTAGCTTTGAGACTGAGCCTTTTACTATGATTCAATAATTAGTTTTTGACCTGAAAAAGAGCCTTGTTTAAAGGCCAAGTTCCGATAAAGATTTTTTGAATTTGATTAACTAATTTACAGACAACTAAACAACCAAATTTTAGACAACGTTTTGAAGCAACTAAACTAACTAACTAAAAATATTCAACCCTATACCACCTCGGCATCATTAGGCCGGCGGCAAACGTTCATTTGTCACCATCCGACTTATCGCACCCTTTGCTTCGGTTAATAGTCGCAGCGATTTGTCGGCTAACGACTCGTGTGTACCGGCCTTAATGATCGTGCTCCGTTTAGCCTGGGATTTCTGATTTGATTTATCTTGACACTTTTTACTGTTAATCGAGGATTTTAATATTTCTCTTTAATGCAACACTTACATAAAATATTCAGTAAAACGAACGATCTGGTTGATAAAATCTAGAAAACATATATTCTGAAAATGAAGCTTTCGGTTGAACGTCACTGGGGAAATCAAATTCTATAAATGGTGACTTGCATAGGTACCTAGAGAACTCTAAATATGTTTTTCTATCAAGGTACATCAAGTTCACAATACGTAATTTTTCACCAATATACTTAAAACAAATATAAATATTACCTACACATCCTTGTTTGTCTTGACGACATTGTAATTTAACTTATATTCCTACACCAATTTCCAATTTTTTTCATATACACATCCAAATAAACACTTTTATAGTTTCAAAGTAAACCGAATTCTCAAAGGCGAAGTAGGTTTTCGTAAACTGGTATCGAAAACTAATCATTTCAAATTCTTCCATTACAACTTTTATAAGTATAACTAGCAAATTGTTATCAGGTTATGATGATTGGTAATTAAATAGGTAATGGATTGAAAAAAAAAAATACTTGGCTACATACTTTCAAAAGAGACGATTTAACCACCCAAAAAGTTATTTATAGCCTCAAAATCAACATTCTAAACAAATTAAGTGGATATAAATATAGCTTTGCCTCTATCAGACATGGGAAGCGATTTCTCAAACGCCACATTAATTCGTAATTGAGGACAAGACGGTAGGTTATTATTAAAAAATAACAAATTAATAATTATTATTATTCACGCTTCAGTTGGCATACTATAGATGCGTATGCGCTGGATTATGATAGGTGGACAACTAATGTGGTATGGTATAAGTGAACAATTAAGAGCGATTTTCCTCTCGTCGTTCAAAAGTCCCGGAAAACACAGGTACTAAAAGTATTAATTATTTTATTTTATAAAGATACATACAGATTAACAGTACAGGACCAAAACATCAGCATGCTGATAACAGTTATACACACCAATATGACAATCTTAAAACATAATAAATTAAAAGTAAGTTTTCATCAAGTTAAAATAGTTTCAGATAAATTTTATAAAAATACGTGTGTTTCATATTTAGTTATAATAGTACCAGTTAAGTTTTATAAAACTGCGTGTGTTACTACTTCGTAAGTATACCTAAATACTTTCGAAGAAGCAACACAAGCTTAAAAGTTTTTGTGCCTAAAGCTGAAGACACAAAGACCGGTTCCGGCACTAGGTGATCCTAGTGGAAAGTCTGCTTTTTTCTTATAACTTGCACCACACAACATTCATTAATAACAAATTTGTGCAAACCCCGAGTTACGTGACCGTGCAAATGTATAAATTTAAACCGAGTGGTAATTATCGTCTCCATTACATAATTAAGTTACCTACTGCGTAATTACAGGATGTAAATACCATCTATTTTTGGATATACAATAATACAAACCTATGTCTATGTTTATTGTCACTATGTTTGAAAATGATTTAGAATTTTTATACTATATAAATCAATACACTGTTACATTTTTACAATTTCAAAGTTGCTCCAATTAAAATGGACATAGATAAATGCAAACACACCACGGACAGGTAGGTAAACCGCGTGACATCCAGCACTTTTGGCAATTTATTTTTTATCTGTTTTTGCATCCAGTCGTTTTGAAGAATTTGTGGCTGATAGGTAAATTGGAATTGTGTTTTTGATCGATGGCCGCTCACACACTAATGGATACTGGCTGGAATTAAAAAAAACAACGAGTAACGAGTGCGCAATGCATTCTACGCGATCGTTTTAGAAAATATTGATTGATGATTTTCAGATACTGGCACGAAACACTCTATTGTTTACGGAAATTAAAAAGAAAAAGGGTTGTATCAATAAACCGGGGAAAAAAGAAAAAACTTCATTATCCTGCCAGCATCTATCCGCACAAGGGCTATAAATCATAAAAGGATTAGAGGAAGCGGCCCCACTGCTACAAATTTGGCGTTATTAAAAAAACTCATTTGCAAATTTGGAAAGACAAAGAGATATTAAAGCGATAAAGTGAATTATCTTCAATTTGGTCGGTCCCCGGTGGGCGATGAAAAAATACACCCCTTTCTGCGCTTCTTTACTTAAAGTGAATATAAAAATGTTAATGCTTAACATTTAGTGCTGGCCAGGAGGCAGTAAAGCCAGGGGGTGACAACCACTGCGTAGTTATAATAACGTTGTTTTCTTCTTGAACTTTTACATTAAAAATAACTGGTTTATCTTCCAAACTAAAAAGAAAATAAGATTTAGCTATGAATTTGATTTCAAAGTGACGTGAGTGTTTTTGTTAGTTTTGTAAAATCTTTAAATATTTAATTAGCATATTTTATTTTTATTTTAAATCTAATTTAAAATTAGAATTAAAACCACCGTTGTTTTAGTCCTAACAAATTAAATGTTAACAGTAAACAGACTTCAGTTTCAAATTCCAATGTGTAACTGAAATTCTTTATTCAAAATTTTAAACAAACGTCAGTCGGAATAGAAGCGGAAAAGGTGAAACGAGTTTTCCAATACAAATCACTGGTACGTTCCGAATCCTGGACAAAGTAAACGCGGGCGAACGTTCTGAAACTTCGCAAATTAAGAAAATGTAATTAGTCCGTCCCCCCGGACATAATTAAAGCGAATCTTGTTGTAATTTTGACATTTAATTTTTTTCCCGCCGTCACATCTCGCCCCCATTAATTAATTTAGAAAAAGTGCCTTTAAAATTTAATCTGTGCTTCTTTTTAGGCGACATTTTTTTTCAAACTTAATGAAACGACCAGATTTTTGATACGCGAGCCGGTGATCGTTTTTTTTTAATTTTTACTTTTAAAACTTGTGACTAATGGAAGTCCTTTCTTATTAATTTTTGGTACCTACCCTTGCGATGTTTTCCTTTTCAATATTGTGTTACGGGGATACGGTTCATGGAACTATAAAAAATACTGCATCAAATATTATTTTAACAAAACGTGTTTTTTTTTCCAAGTAATTTTTATTTTTTCCAATACCCATTCTTTTTTTTATTCAAATATTATTTACAGACAAAACAATACTTAAAACTCGGCATAATCCCGCCAAAACCCGGATACACTCAATCAGATACGGTAAGCCCAAATTTTAAAGTTAGGGTGCGTACACACGCCCCCGCATGTAAACCCGCCCTTATCGGCTTGTAAGCCAGTCATCGAGGTGTAAGCTAGGCCTAAAGCCGATTTCGTAGTTGCTACGTCATCCTTCCTTTTATAGCGATGTTAACACAAAAAATAGTACTGTGAAATGTACAGAAATTACTTTAAAATATGCTGAACGAAACGTGTTTTTAAAGTATGGTATTGTTGGATTTTTATTATAAAATCTATCCTGAATTTTAAGTCATGTAACAAAATCTTCATGTGTACTGATAATAATATAATCTTTGAAAAAAGTCTTGTAACTTCCTACTGCTGGGCATTCTCTCTAATCCACTATTCTTATTTTTTTAATATTTTATGGTATCTACCTTGTTAGTACCAAATTCCATCCGACCTCTTCGTAAAAAAATAAATTATTATTAGTTTTTATATGCTGGTAATATGTAAAATAATTTTAAAAATTCAGAAGCGAAACCGCGGGCTCAACCTCTACCATCTCTTTATTACAAAAATACCTAAGTATCAACACAGAATACAAATTCAAAGAGCGATAACACAAAACGCGTGATAATACAAACCAAAAAGAATGTAGATATGTACAATAAAACTCTTCAATTATGAAAGCAAAAATTTTCCATTCCATCAAAAAGATAATCGCTCCATCTATCAGTGAGTCTGAATTGTAATCAAAACATACAAGGGCGGTAACGTCGTGTAGTAATGATGTGGCCGATCTTATCTGTGGGATTTAGACGCCATTTAAATTTAAATTGGGAATTAGTTTCTAACCGGCCAGTAATGCCGCCCTTATCAACGTATGAAGGGTGCATTTTAATTTTTTTTTCTGCATAAATGGAGAGGAGACAATTTTATTTACATTTTATTTGAATTTCGAAAATAAAAATGCATTTTTTTAAATAAGTTACTACTACAACAACAAGATGAATACTTTAACACACAAGAAATTACATAATTAAGTAAATAAGTTATTAATAAGTAGTTAATTTATTAAGTAATGCAAAGTAATCTGTGCTTGGCATTAATTTAAAAATATATATCTATCGAACAATATGAAACATTGGATTATTATCAGAAAACATATCGGATCATAGTAATTATTCAAGATCCCTCCCATTTATTAATGTAACTTATGGTCATAACAACGTAACTTCCCCACTTCATAGCGACTATAACATACGCCTCCGGCAACTTAAGACGAAATTATGACGTCCCTCGCAAACACGATTAATTTCAGGGCCAATTCCATCGAAACAAACACTTCAATTGCTCCACTATCAATAATGAAGGGTCAGAAAAACAAGAATTGATCTGAAATCCCGCAGAAGCAATCCAGATAAACCGAATCACCGCCGAAACAAATTGAAAAATCCCCATAAAAACCGCCTATCGCGCCAATATCGCGTTCGGATACACGCACGAGTGTTTTATTATTTATCAACCTTTTAATCCGGGAAGGTAATAAATCTGCGAGGACAGAAGCCAACATGGCGGCAGTTTTTTGGCGCGGAAAAGAATCGGCCGCGGAAAGCGGGAATGAGCGGGAGATTAGGCCGGGATAAGTCTACGTTATTAATGGAGCCGAGATACACACCAAATGGATAACAAATGGATGTGCTCCCGTGCTCGTTTTTTTCCACGGAATTTGTTTATGGCCTCAGTGTTATAGGTGTTATCAAGGTGTTATTCATTCAGGATGGATGACAGGTGATGGATATGATTTGCGGAAAAATATAAACAGAAAAATAAAGTATACAGTTGTGTCCACAAAACTGACGTGACACGATAACACACACACTTAAAACACACTTCAGTGTGAATTTTCCGTCACATTTATACAACTCAACTTTAATTAGGTACAATCATTTGAGATCAATTGCAACCTATATTACAACCTATATAGGTACCTAAGTAATCAAATTATTTTAGAATAAGGACCTTCCGCATTCCTAGTAATACAATTACCTATTACTTCCATGGTAACAAAAATGTGATAATTCTTAACACTTCTACCCAATTTTTAGACATATAATCATCTTAATCCAAATTGTTAGAACTTAATCATAACAACAAAATGAAGCCAATAAAGTATAATAATAGCGAGATATGTCCAGTGTTGCCAGTAAGCAAGTTCGGTGTCGCGATGGCTGTCTCGGACGTAAAGCGTCCATCATAAAATTGTTGCTGACGTGGACATTGTCCTTAAGGGCCGTGCACACGGGATACTTTCAGAAACTGCGACTAAAGAAAGAAAAACTTTTTTCGGCAAAATCCTATTACATATACAATTTTATACATTTCTGCTTATTGACATTATTACTATATACTATCAACCTACCAAGCTCCTAGAACTAAGCACTAAGAACCTATCCAAGCTCAGCTTTGTGACTCTTTCAAGATTTTTATTTTATTTATCTTTATGTGACAGGTGTCTTATTTTAAATGTACACTTATTTTACACTTATTGTTGTAAATATATAGGTAGATCAATACATATTTGTAATTAAAGTACCCATAATACACATTCCGAACGAAGGTAAGTAAAAGCCATTATAAAGTAGCTTGAAGTATGTTATTTATACACATGTATAATATTGGAATGTTTACACACACATCTCCGAACCTAAATATTAATTTGGTACTTATAACTTTAACCTTGTCGTGTTTTTCAAATATTTCTTTTTATAGGTCTTTTTTTCTTATCAAAAGGAGTTTTTATATTACGATATTCATAATTATTTTACAAATAGGGAGGCAAGCTCTTGTAGAGAAAATATGTCCAGCTTCAGATAAGTGGTTGATTTTTGTCGCTCGCTAGTCGCTGTTAAAAGTAGCTCATCTGCAAAGATATAATATTGTTGTAACTCCGGTCGTGTATCCAAACGTGTGATCACGTCGTTTCGTTCTATTGTTTTGTCGATGTCCTTTGTAAGAAAAAAATGAGTAGATAATAGTAATGGAGATAAGCAGACTAGGAAATATTATATTTGGTATTTTAGATGATAATATTTTACTTCTAATATGAATTTTAGCTATTATACTATTTTAGTAGGCTATATAATAAAAGGCTGTATCAAAAAAGGGGAGAAAAAAAAACATTGACTTTTTTGTGTCTATGTGCTGTATAAGTACAGGACTTAAGTGAGACTAAAAAATAAAATAATAAAAATAAAATAAAATTTCTAGCGAAAACCCCGTAAGAAGCTGTAAGTTAATTCTGATTATAAACCCCATTATACCCCATATTTTTCCTTTATATTTAATTTGAAGGACTAAGTAATAATAACACTGTTTAGGATATAAAAACTACATAGTAAGGCACTCAACAAAGTTTTCCAATAAGTGCTCTTATTTCGATACACTGGCGGGCAAGGAAAAAGAGCAATGCTGGGATATAAAATTATCTAATGTCTGTGACAACATTGACAACCTAAAGCACTGATGAAAAAATAATCCATACTTGTTTCCTAACTAATATTATAAATGGGAAAGTGAGTTTGTTTGTTTATTTATTTATTTGTTTGTTTGTTTGTTACCTCTTCACGATTCATCTACTGAACCAATCTTCCTGAAATTTCGGATACATAGATATAGTTAGAAGTACGGAGAAGGACATAGACCCGGAAAAAGCACTGTTCCCATGGGAAATTCACACGGGCGAAGACGCGGGCAAAAATTGATAAAGAAACTAGAATGTCAAGGAATTTTGACATTTATTTCTAGCCATAATTGTAAATATATATTTCTTCTTCCATTTATTCGTATCCTTTCGATTTTTTTCATACTAACTACTTAATAGACAAACAGGTATGGGGGCCACCTAATGGCAAGCGGTCACTGCAGCCTATGGACGCCGACAACATCATAAATAAAAAATTGGACACTTTTTGCCGTCCAGTAAATTGCATTTAAGTACAGTGGTCCACTTAGTAAAGTATACCTTAAATACGATATGTGTATATAATAAAAAAGTGGTATACTTTTCCATGTGGCTTGCTGTACGCAATGCAAGCACTATTTACAAGTTACAACAATGTTAGTAGAGCTTTTATGTTTAGGGAATAGAAAATATTTCCCCACCGTTAATATTTGAGAATTTACGTATCTAATAGAAACAAATGCAACTCGTAAAATGCTACTTTTACACCTGTATTAGCTTAGACGCTACATTGTTGAGGCGATAAGTTGCATTTAAGTATAAGTTTATCACGTGTTCTAAAAGTTACCTTTTATAGAGTTTATTTTGGAAAACAAAGGTTGCTTTATAACTTCAATGTATGGCAATTTAATACTTATCACAAGAAAATAAATTTTGTCTGTATTACTTTGTTCGCGCATGAATCAAAAATTATATTCGTCTTTTCGCTATCAAGTCGACTCCATGCGTCGCATATTCTAAACAATACTTCGGTATTTACAAAAACTTTTACGACCATTTTGGTATTTTTTTCTTTCTTTTATGTATGTCTATGGAACTAATATAACAAATTTCTTACAAAACAAATACCGACAGCCGTGTCATCACATTTCCACAGATGACATGATTATGATAATAAAACGATTATAATGAACATGTACTAGGTAAATTACATGGAATCGAAAAAACATAATCACAATAAACGAATTCATTATTCGATTCATTCGATTCCGATGCCAATATATATTCATGAATCGATTGGATCCATTCGGATGTCGACGGACGTTCGTAATAATATCGATATGATGGCGCATCAAATTTCATGTGCCTATATTTGCTGATGGTACAGAGATTTTTTTATAGACACTCCGGATATAAGGGTTTATTGGGTGGAATATTTTGACCGTATTTGTACGCGTTTGTGTTTGAGGCACATTTGAAATGATTCTAATATTTTATGTTTTACTTTTTAGTATCCTTATTGATTTCTTTGATAGATAGATATATCAACATTTTATTGCACCATTTACAGAGAAGAAATACAAAGTAGTAACAAAAGTAAATACATATATAAATGAGCGCAAAAGCTTATCGCAAATGCAATTTCTTCCAGCCAACCTTTGGGTGGAAGGAAATACACGTGAAAAAATGTAGGGTGCAGTCAAGTAAGGTAAGAATAGGGGTTTTATCAAGTTAATAATTTTAAAATTTATTTATTTAGATTTGTTATTTGAATAGGATTCAAGTTTTTGAATCATTGATCGATTCACTAATTTAAGTTGTAATATTATCTTACTAATATAATGAATGCGTTAATTATATATCGCGATGCACTTTATCGCACCACCTTACTACTCTCTGTTTGGTCTAATGGTTGACTGGTAGAGAATGCCTTATGGCGTTAAGTCCACCATTTGTACATATATTATTTTTTTAATTTTGTGCAATAAAGTTTTAAATAAAAAAAATAAATAAAATGTTCGTTAAGTTAACTAAAGTTTTCTAATCACCTATACCACCTACTTCAGAAGGCGCATAAAGTCGTTTGTGTCGCCGAAATGGCGCTATCGCCATATTAAAGAAAAAACAGATATTTAACCCACTTTAAAAAGATAATGACGGCCAGTTACCCAAGAAAAGACAGACTCCAACAACCCTGTGTTGTTATATTAAAAGACCAGAAAACAAAGCGAATCTTAAAAGCATTAGCCGACATCGATTCCAGTCGCAGCTACATGTGTCTTGGCGAGTACATCTTCCCCCTAAGGGGGCGAGAGGGGGAAAGAGGGGGTAAGATAGACAACGCAAAGTCAATATGTGGAAATAATAATAAAGGAACGCGCGGACCGCATACGTATCGCTGTATTATCGTTGTATTATCGCTGTAACAGCGGTAACGAGACGATATCGCCGATAGTAGTTTAACTTAGTGTTTCTATTGCTTGTTCTATTGTTTATTGTGATTGTTTAATTCTGTCTGAAAGTTCGGTGTGTAAAGGTTTAATATACAACACATTACATTATTAGGTTCCTCGAGCTCGTTTGTGTTTCGGAAGGTAAGTTAAGCTGTTGGTCCCGACTGTATTTGCAGTCGATAAAACCCACCAATCCACACTGGGTCTACGTGGTGGGTTCTTACTTTCTTTTTTTTATACACACAAAACTGGACTAACGCACCCAGATCTACAGACAAGATCTGAGAAAACAATGGCATGAAATCTCAGGTTTATTGATTAGACTCATATTGTGAGAGAGATGCAAATAAATTAGTACCTACTGGTGTCAACCTATTACGGACAATGCATATCGCTATGTGAAATGTGGAAAGAGACAGAAGACAAAGGTAGGGACAGAAGCAAGGCGAAATGAGGAGCTAAAGAACGATGGCGAGAATAACAAATTTCTAGATGTTAAAAACTAAAGGAATAGGTCTGACGCAGACGATAAACTATTCGTGACGCACTTTTTAATCTGTGAAAATTGAACCTATGCAATCAGATGCAGTACCTAACTAACGCACACGACACGCGCACACCAATTCCATAGTTGATGGCAGACTCGATCGAATGATCGATAAAATGTGCGTCGTCTGTGTCGGGCCATAATTTGATTGGTAATTAATTAGGACGTGATATATTTTTTTAATGTGTGGCCCTAGAATAGCACCAACCCATCTCTTCCCGTGGGTGTCGTAAGAGGCGACTAAGGGATTAAAAACACCGGAGGATGGGCAGCAGCATCTTTCCGCGTACTATGCCATCACACTGCGATCGCCAACCCGCCTGCCAAGCGTGGCGATTACGGCAAAACCCCCCACGGATAAAATCCTTGGGGGAGGCCTTTGTCCAGCAGTGGACGTCTTTAGGCTGAGAGAGAGAGAGAGACACAGACAAATAAGAAACAAACAAAACAAAAGAACAACATAAATCCTCACACACAACTCCACCAAAAAGCTTGCTCTTGAATTAACAAAGGTTATTGTTAATTGTGCCACTCTAGACTAGAACGTACTAGACCGAGAACATTGGTGTCATGTTGAACGTATCCGATATTCAATAAGACGAGGGAGATAATACAATATAGCGTGTCGTGTCGCGCCGCGAACATCGCTGAAGATTGCCACGGACAGAGGTGCGGTGGAGTTGTTCTTAAAATATTTATAGAGGGAAAATTATTGGGATCCTTTGAACGTCACCATACACAAGAAATTGATGGTACATGAAGAAATGTAAAAGTCTGAAGGTAAGATTTTTTTATTAAGAAAGAAAGAAAATTTGTTTATTTGACATTTCACAAACAAAGAGAAGAATAACATAAATCTTATACAAAACAGGCACATAATATTTGTGTAATATCAAAAAGGCCCCCTCTCAGCATATTGTTGCAGTAAAAACCACAACGCTGATCTTCCGAGGGCACCATTAAAAATAACATAGATTTAAACAAATACAAATACAAAACAACATACAAAATAAACGCCACACTTGTAAAACTATCATTCAGAGGCGACGCTTCACCATCTCCACCATTTACACAGAAATAACACACAATTTATCTGGATGGATTTATAATGCCAGACTTGCTTACCCTGGCAAATAGGTAAACCAACGTGATTTCTTCTAAAAAGAAGACATCCCCGCTCCACAGCATTCCCCGTTAGAGCCACGATATCGGGCTGGCCCGCGTCGTCGCCTCATATGAATAATGTTTTATCGATTGTGTGCGCGTCGCTTACCAAGGAAAATGTGGAAATCCACGGTCCATATAGTATGTTTTATAAAAATATAGTTTAACTATATGGAAGGCTGTATTAAAGTTGTTAGAATCTTAAATACCAGAGAGTGATTGGTTTTATTGATGACTTAACTTCTGGTGATTAAACTGAGAACAATTTTTGATGACGACAAAGTTCTGATCTTAGGTACCTAAATGTAATGAGTAAAATCATCTAACTGGTCATGGAAATCAGTATAACAGCTAAAGCTAAACAGAAATGTATTTCTTTCAAAAAGTTACTAAGTTTCTATTATAATGACGATAGTCTTTACAAGGGTATTAAAGAGTTCAGGTTTGTCTCAATGAGGAAGAGAAACACATTCTTATTGAACTTTATTGCATTAATACTGAACAACACAAGGTAAGTTCGAAAGAGGCCGAAGGGAACGGAACACGCAATAAAAATAATCTAATCCTACTCTTAAATCTCTGACTCACGCTCAACCTCGGTGCGTATCTCCCAACACGTGTGAACCGAGTCACGCCACGAATCGCGCCTTCAAAACGTCATTAGATAGAACTAATGACATCAATGCAATCGTCGGCAGCTACCGAACGGCATTCCGCCTCGACAACCCGAATAATTACCATTTTGACACCACAATCGACCATCTACTCCATTTCACTCTCTATTCCTACTCTATCATTCAAATTTAAACCCTATTATTTAACTACTAGATAAGAAATTACAACGTAATTATAGCGAATGTTTAGAACATTTCCAAAATCGAACACGACCGACATCTTAAATCATAAAAAGAATTTAAACGTCATAATTCATAAAATCTCTACACAGTTTTAGACTCTGTTGACATTGGTTTAGATATTAATTTCTGTTGTGACACTTCAGTAGCATTCTCGATTTAGATAATTATCGATGGTTCTATTTAATTTGTCCGAGGCGGCAACCTTTCATTTGTCAGACGGACGGACAGCCGAACAGATTGTCGTGTTATGCCTACCGAGTGATATATTAAATCTAGATGGTATTAAGATAAAATGCCGGCATCTATTATTGGTAGGCAGTTAATTTAGCCGTTTAGACACGGATCGATTTTAGTTAATTGATTTGATAGTAATTCGGTGAGAAATATTGATTGGGTTTAATGTTTTTCTTATTGGTATAACTGTTTAGAGAGTAAAAGGTTCTAAGATAAATTTGTGAGTTCAAAACTTAAATCTGCTAGACATAATTGCCAACGTTTTAAAACTTTCTTCTTCTTATTTAAGAGCCGCGCTCTTTTCGGTGGAGTATACGCCATACTTCTCTGTTCTCGGCTTTACGTTTAGTCTTGATACGACACGACGCCTGCCTTCTCTTTAAGTTGGCTTACATAACTCTTTCTCGGTCTCCCTGGACTTCTTCTTCCATTTACCTTTCCTTCAATCAAATTTCCTTTCTTTAAAACTTAGTTCGGTAAATCTAAAATAAAATACTGAGCATTACCAATAAATGATATCTGCATTAGTTAGTTAAAAACGGACGTTGTTTCTAGTCAAAAGATAAATGAAGTGATTAGAAAAAATAAATAGAAAGAGCTCACAAAATAAGGAACAAGCTCTTGTCGTTATTCATGTAATGTAAAGATATTAAATAAACCAACTTTTGAAGCAAAATAACCAGGCTCTAATGAAGCAAGCTATGAAATTTGACGCCCAACAAGATAGCAACAAGGCGATCAATGTCAGTAATTAATAAAGCCGAGAACGGGACAAAAACAGAAGACCCCGGATAAATTGAGCTTCTGCCTGAGGACCGAATTAAGTTGATTGCTGAGATTTTGGAAATAGAGACCAGTGGTGGTACAATTTTGAGACTTATGACTAACTAGCTTTTGCCCGCGGCTTCGCCCGCGTGAATTTCTCTTCCCACGGGAACAGTGCTTTTTCCCGGGATGAAAGGTACCCTATCTCCTTCTCCGAACTTCCAGCTATGTGTATGCGAATTTTCAGGAAGATTGGTTCAGTAGATAAAGCGTGAAGAGGTAACAAACAAACAAACAAACCAACAAACAAACAAACTCACTTTCGCATTTATAATATTAGTTAGGATCAAAATATGTGAGACGCGTGATTTTCATTTGACTGTCACCGTGGAGAATGAAATTCATTCAAAATCATTTGAAAATTACTTCTGTCACTGAATTTTGATCAGTCACACATTTAAATAATAGCATCACATGTTGTAGTTGAAAACTGTTTGCACTTTTCATTGAAAGGGTTGTTGTTATAACAAGTTTCAATCTTTAAGTCGATTTTTTATATTAATTTATTTTTAAAAAAATAACCATTAACCATCGCGGAAATAAAATCTATAGTGCAGTTTGTTTCATAGTTTTCTAAACATAGGATAAAATAAACCTTACATACTTAGTGATAGGAGATATTATAGATTTAATCCTTAGATAAACAAGCTAATTATTTGAAAAAAAACACGACTGACTACTTAGATAGCCTATGTCATTCGGAGGAATGCAAGGAATCTAACAATACCTCTCACATCAAAATCTGTTAAGCCATTCAAGAATTATGTTTGGAATAAAGAAACTTACATACATACTTACAAACAGGAACCCTGAAAACATAACACTCCTTTTTTGGTCAGTCGTGTAAAAAGAAGCAGCTCCGATCATAACAATAAAAATCTGACTATAAACA
Source organism: Ephestia elutella (assembly GCA_018467065.1). NCBI lineage: Eukaryota > Metazoa > Arthropoda > Insecta > Lepidoptera > Pyralidae > Ephestia > Ephestia elutella. Next base: position 13,251,737 of record CM031570.1, on the reverse strand, counting down.
AGACGATCAATGTCCTTAAATTCCTTAATTAATGAACTGCTTCACATCGGTCGCAAAAACCGGGCGCGTATGGCGGTGCGGTTCGGTTATTGCAACATTAATTATAATATTAATTATTAGCTAACTCGTGTCGCACCCTTAGGGACGTGCGGATTACAAATTGTACGGCCTGTAATTATAAATACAGTTTACATTTTAGGAAAAATAGAGACAGGATTTGTGTAATTGAATTATGTTTGGCTTTATAGTACAGAGAATAAGTTGGACAGAAAAGAAAACAAACGCAGAAGTACTAGACCTTGTTAATGAAAAAAGAACGTTATTAAAAGTTATAGAATCAAGACGTGAAAAGATGTTCGGCCCAAGGCCATCTTGTACGACATGACGATTTAATTTAAAACCTCATAGAAGGGAAAATAGATGCTAGAAGAGGAAGAGGAAAGCCAAGAAGGGCTTATATAGACCAAATAAAAGAGAAGGCAAAAGTTGTGTCGTACAATGAGGTCAGGGCGATGGCTGAGGATAGGAGAGATGGAAGGAACTCCACAGACAAGAACAGTGTTCTTAAATTTAAATGAAAATTAGAGGACATTATCGGAAATCTGACTAAGGTGATCTATAGGTATACAATCTATAGGCATGAGAATAGTTTACTAATCCATTTCCATCACGAGGAAAACCGGTACTTATCCTATACGGAAACATTTTCACGTTAATTAAAAGGATCGCTACCAAAGGCCCGCTCAATCATGAAAACAGACTACGAATCAAAATTTTAATTACAATCAAAATGGTCTCAATTCCAACAAACCGGTGTCCAATAAACCTTGAAATCTATCTGATCAACAGTAATTGGTTTTGCCGACGGTACTTTAAACTGGCACATAAGCTCGAAGACGCGAGCGACATCTGTCGCCGTAATTGAGGGATTAGGCAGATAATTGAAACTGCGCGAGAGAGAGCAATAAACGTGATTGAAGTAGGAGGGAAAGAGACAGACGTGCCGCACTCAGCGCCTCCGCTCAACGGAACGGTTAACAACGTGTCTTCTTGTATATTGTATTATCTTACGTTTTATGCCCTATTAATCTTGCTCGACTGTGGATAACTCGCTTTAAGCGACATGACGCCTTGAGATTAAGGGGTAAAGTTCACTTTGGCGTGAACGTAGCGTCTGAAGTATAGGGTGTTCGGTTGTTTTCGGTGCAATAAATAATTGTTTGCGCGCGTAAAACTGGAGTGTTGTCGTTTAGTCGCCTGTCAGAAACCTCTCGTATTGTTTTATTTGAAGACGTTAAAGGTAATCTGGGATAACGAGGCAGTCGCAAGTTTAGGAGATTCGCTCATAAACGCGTTGTCATAATTGATAAATCCGACTTGTTTGCTGCAGCTCTCAGCTGAGCTAGCTTGGATTGTGACAGCTCTACGTTATGGATACTAACTCTGAGTGAAATAAAACTTATAAATCAGACATTGGCTCAAAAACAAGCTCAAGTCTTTTTTATTACAGTCAACAACTTTAAAATAATATATTTTATAGGACAAAGTATAATAGTACATTACGAAACAAGTGTGCAAAGTTGGTCATTACGCACAAGAGGCGCACGCTGCAGATGGTATATCGCCATACAGCCAGTGCTTGGCTGTATAAAAATTATTATCTTTGCTTATTTAAAAACTGTTGTTATTTTCCCTATTTGATCTTATATGTGTTATGCGGCTAAATTAAAAATGCTTTGTGGAATTCATAACACGCATTAGTTTTCTATCTTTTGTATAGCGCAGCATGGTAATTTTTATTTCCAAACACCTCCGTAATATATTCGTAATACCTTCGTAATATATGGCATTATGGGCCTAAATTCGATGTAATAAGACCCACTTCACGAGCAAGTGTGTTGAAAAAAAATCCTGGCAAATAAACAGAAAGATACTGGACATTAAGTCGAAATCATCTAACAAAAAAAAAACTCAGTGAACATTTTCACATGCTCTACTTATCATCATAATGTTATAAACTCAGTAGGCGTGTATAATTAAATTATAATAATTGTATTAGTTTAATTAACTTCTGTCGCCGCCGAGTGACGTTTCCGGCTCAGCATCAACTCGATGAAACGCTCGATTTAAATCGACTGACCCTCTATTCGATTTTTCATTACATAATCACTCCCACTTTGGATCTTTTGTCAAATGCTTTTTGTATAAAAATGTAGAAAAGATATATAAGATGGTGTTAACCTTTTCAGGTAGTATTAGATCGTTTGTAAAATACATACATATAATCACGTCTTTATCCCTTACGGGGTAGACAGAGCCAATATGTTTATTTATTGTAAAATACAATAAATGAAATATTTCGAATGATATGATACCCCTTAATAAGAGTAGGTATTATTTTGAATAGGCAGTAGAAGTAATAAAACGAAGAAAAATACAAAATGATTATATGTATATTACTTATTACCCATTTGGTTAGGCATTGAAATTAATGTACCTAAAGAATCTTGACATAAGTATCTTTTGATTGAATTGTGTGAAGATATTAAATTACACTTTGTAAATTAAATATACCTATTTCAAATTCACATATTTCAAATTAATTATGAAAGTATTATGTTATGAAATAAGTAATTTGTAATTGTGATTTGCAAAGATATTCAATAGTCCGTATATATTTATTTATTATTTACTAACTGTTGCCCGCTTCGCCCGCGTGAGTTTTGCTTAGATGAAAAATCTTTTTGTTTTTCAATCTGTAGTACCCTAAACTCCAGTATTCAAAATTTCAGCTATTTGGTTATCCCCTGTCCCGCGGGAACTAATTAGGTACTCGGTTTCAATAAAACGCCATCTGTTAAGACTTTTTATACTGTTTTTTTTTTCTTAATTTAGCTGTCAGAAAAATCGCTCATTGTCCCTCTATCCATTTCAGTCAAAAATACTAAATGTACAGACAAAATATTTTTACTGTTTTATTATATGTATAGATTATCAAGATTGTTTACCTTTATTTAAGTACCTTAAGAAAAGAACGTAAGTTGAGTAAACGCGTCTATTATTTTCCGAACCTATTTACAATAGTATACCTATTTATCCTACCACATAATCTGACATTATTATCACAATTTCTTACACCGACATCTTGATGAGGGCTTGACCTCACACCCTAAATGTAGTCTTAAGTTAGCTTCTGTCTACCCCGTGAGCAATATAGACGTAAAAACATCTTCAAACCAATACAAATTCAAAATCCCACGTCATATTTGTAACAAAATCGAGCAAGATTCCTTGGAAAACAATAAACGGTGGGATCCCCCGGAATCCCGCAATAATAAGGAGCGTGTGATTGATACAACAATGAAATCCCTCGTCGACGCTGCCATTTGCATTTTTATGGGCGCCGCCCTACACCCGCCCGCCCTAGACACACCTACGCTGGTGTAGTGTAAGAAAATTGGTTAGACAATTCTTAATAAATTATTTCGATTAGACTAAAGATCAACTGCCTAGAATGGATCGCGGTCTAATAGTACTCCATTAGGGTTCATACGTCAACGCAATCAGGAGATATTACCGAAAATGTAGCGATTTTTTTTGCGATTTCAGACAGCTATTAAAACCTATGGGGTACTTCCGTTGACCTAAAATTATGAAATTTGGCCAAAGGCAAGGTCTAACAGTACGTATACAGGAATATCTGAAAATTGTAAATATGTTGTTGGAAGAAAAAAAAAATGTGTTAAAAACATATTTTTGCACTCGATGCAGTATGAATCCTAGGGATTGAGCTGCAAAGTTAAATTTGTTTTGAGACTAGTTGGTCTTTTAGTTAGAGCTATAATATGAGATGCTTTGCGTATACGGAATCCTTGGTGCGCGAGCTTGACTCGCACTTGGCCGGTTTTTTTTAAAGATATTAACGTTTTCTTTCATGTTTTTTTTCGTTTTATAGAAGCTATTTTTTTTTACAAGGTTTAAGTTGAATTTTTATTTTAAATAACCAGCCAAAAATGGTGCTGTGATTGTAATTTAATTATAAGTTATCTTTCATGTTGATTTTTTGTTTAGTTTAATAGAAGCTACTTTTGTTTATAAGTTCTAAATAACCAGCCAAAAATGGTGGTGCTATCATTATAATTATGAGTGTGAATAATATTATTTCTGTATTTAAAAAAATACAGGAATAACAACATGTCATTAGAGAGGAAAAACACACTTTGTTGACGTAATTGGAACCAAATAATATGAGAAAACGTACGTAAATGTAAATTTCTCGACAACCCGAGAAGCCCCGAGAAATTAGTCTCGAGAATTCTCGAGACCCGAGAAATTGAAAAGCTCGAGAAATCATGAACCCTATTACTCCATAGATACATTTTGCTAAAAAATCACGAGGCTTTTCTACATTGTAAGTTAATTTAAAAAAAAATTACTAAACTATAGCTTTATTATTATATTTATATACATTTGCAAAAAAAATCCTAATCCTAACTAATATTATAAATGCGAAAGTGAGTTTGTTTGTTTGTTGCCTCTTCACGCTTTATCTACTGAACCAATCTTCCTGAAATTTCGCATACACATAGCTGGAAGTACGGAGAAGGATATAGGGTACCTTTCATCCCGGGAAAAAGCACAGTTCCCGTAGGAAATTCACGCGGGCGTAGCCGCGGGCAAAAGCTAGTAATATTATAAATGCAAAAGTTTGAATGTTTGTGAGGATGTTTGTTACTCCTACCTACCTAAAACCTACTGGACGGATTTCGGTGAAATTTGGTTTACGGGTAGAAAAATACCGGGAATAATACATAGCGTACTTTTTATGTCGAATTTCCCACGGGAGCGAAGCCCCGGGGCGCGGCCAGTCAATATATATAAAATTCTTCCGTTACTGGCTGACTGAGTGAATAACAGACAACGCACAGCCAAAACTACTGGGCGTAGGAAGCTGAAATTTGGCATGTAGGTTCCTTAAGGACTGTAGGGTACTAAGAGAGGATTTTCCGAAATTCCCACAGGAACAAAATCCCGGAGCAATGCCAGTTATTACTAAATACACTTTTTACTTTTTTACCATACTTGTAACTTTTATGTTGTACTGAATTTCTTAGTCTGTGGCTTTCACCACTCGGCACAAGTTATACAATTGAATATGCGTTGAATCGTGTACCGTTGTGAGATCTCCATATACTGGGTACATGTAAAGGTACACTCAAGCAAGACATATGCTCATATGTACCTTAATGTAACATGCGAATCGTGGTATAACATAATTTACAGTGTGTAAATTTAGTGAAAGATGTGAATCGTTACCGTAATTTAATCGATGATTATAGTTAATAGTGATAAGATGTAAATAAAGAAGTACTGAAGTTGAAAGTAAATATTTTATTACTAGCATCGCCACGAGGTTGTCGATGACGATGTTTCCGTAGTATATTCGGTACAAAAAGTACGCTATGCGCGAAATTTTATCGAAATCCATCGAGTAAAATTGATCGGATATTATCCGTGTAGTTTAGCTAGCAAGTCGTAGTATGCTACGACTTTTCGTAGCGCTCGTAGCACTCGTAGCACTTTCGTAGCCTAAACATTTTTACTGGTTGATTTACTAAACAAAAGCTATTATAACTTTAATTACTTTTAAGATGACATGAATCCCAATACTTTTATTAAGTTAATTTCAAATACATACAAAACTAATCCAAATACTTATATAAAGTCAATTACAAGTATTTTTATTTCATTTTTATGTCGATAAAATGACTGTATTTATACATCTTCAACAGAGTGTTTGTCTATCCAGTGCCCTAAAACTGGAACATTTTTTTACAAAAATACAGTCCCCTATTTATCCACAACCAAAACTCATATTAGTCCAAATCAATCATACAACGTCGGACGAATTATTCATCAAAGTGAATTACAAAAGTGTGTGGTAGCATCTGTCATTCGTAAATAAAAACCACATTAGCAATGTTTAGGGTCCTTTTGTGATGATAATGAGGATTTTGAGCCGTGGTTTGCCCCGTGGTGGGTACGCCCACACGACGTTACGCAATAGTCGATGGTCAGAAACGATTTTGAATCGATTTGACGCGCTGACAAGCTTGATTATGTTATGTCAAGCCGAGAGTTTAAAATTAAGAATAGAACAAATACAATATTTAACTGTTATTTGTTTTATTGATAAGAGTGGCTAGAAATAAAAAAAAAAGATGAGCGATTTTCTGACAGCTAAATTAAGAAAAAAAAATCAGTATAAAAAGTCTCAACAGATAGCGTTTTATGAAAGCCGAGTCGTAATAATGGCTAAACCAATATGATGCGCTTTTTCTTGTCAACCAGAGGCAGAAAAAAAATCACCTGTTTGACATTTGCACAAATCACAATATTGATACTTTTTAGTTGTTTTTTTTTACTAAGTTTTATTTTTAAAAAATGCCAATCCCGTTAATTTTTGCTTTTTGTATGGAACTTTTTCTTTTGCCTTTTACTTAAGCGCCATCTATGAAATCATCTGGAACTTTCTTTTTTTTTAAATTTGTGTCTCGGAAAATCCCTCATTGTTTTATTGATAGGACTGGCTGGAAATAAAAAAGGACTCTTTTTAAATTTTGTTAAACCATTTTTTAGGGTTCCGAAGTAAACAAGGAACCTTTATAGTTTCGTCATGTCTGTCCGTCCGTCCGTCTGTCTGCGGCTAATCTCAGAAACTACTACTACTAGAAAACTATAATTTGGTAGAGATATATATATATGTATTACGCGGAGCGAACTGTAGAATAAAATTAGGGAAAAGTTTTTTTTAGGGGGCCTCCCCTACACCTGAATTGGGGATGATTTATTTTTCTCTCGATTATACCATCGTGTGAGGTATCATTTGATAGGTCTTTTAAAAATATTATGAGTGTCTAAAGAACATTTTTTGATTTAGGGATCCGTGTGCAAAATATTTAACTTTAAAGTGATAAATTTTGTTAGAGTCAAGTGTCCCCCCCCCCCCTCGAACAGGAAAATGGTGGAGGGTGGATACGTGAAACAAATTATGATAACTAGCAAATATAAAGAATTTAAAAGGAAAATTATCACGGCTATGTAGACTTTACACGTTAATGAGTAATAGACGATAAACTTGCAAAATTGATTTTAGTATGAAAAATATTCGTAGGAACAATTTTCATTCTATATGATGCTATATACTTAGGTTATTTTTATTAGTTATATAATAGTGAAAATAAATATAAATTTATTTGTCCGCATTTCTACAGGATCCCTACATTGCGCGTGGCCCGACACGCACTTGACCAATTATTTTAAATATAGATTGATGTCGGAAATATTCGAACTCTTTCAAGTTTTTCATGAAGATATCCAAATTCATGATGGTTATTGTTATTAGTTACTAGTTGGCGCTACTGGCGAGTGAGGTCTGTCAGAAGGTACAATACTGTCATCAGTTGTCAAATTCAAATGACAATAATGTTCCATCTGAGCGCCAATTAGTGAGCGAATAACGATAACGATTAAAAAGAAGTCAGGCAATTTATCAAACAAAAATTGAAATAAACTATTTAATTCTTAAAAAATCCTATCCCACCAAGGCTTAGCCACAATATTCCTTTTCTCTAACACCCTATAAATATCAGTGATCCCTTCGCGAAATATTCCAAAGAGGCTTCCAGTAAACAAAACAATATTTTTCGTGGTTTGCATAAGCAATGTGCGGACATCAGCTGGTTCCCTTGATCGATTTCACTTTGCACCCACTGAGCTATCATTTTAGGATTACAAGCTTATTGCTGACTTACTCGATTTTAAATTATGGTTTGCTGGATGTCCTAGGGTATTGTTCCCGGGAATTTGTGGGTTAATAGTACCTACATAATATCTGTGTAATAAATAATGAAATCTATTCTGTTGTATTTTAGAGGTAAAGTATACGTAGGTATACAGTTGTCTTCAAACATTTTCCCTTTTTTAAATTAATGTAACTCTAGCGATTATTTGGAACTCCGCTCTTGTGGAATATTTGGAAATTTCTTTCTTTATTCAGCTTTTATATAAGCAAAAACATGAGTTACACATATTTCTGTAATTAAAAACTAAACTTAATTCATATATTGTTTACCAGCTAAAAGTATGCGAATTTAATAGAGGTCTCGGCTTCGATCCGAAGTCAGGTCAAGATGGAAAAAAGCACGCGTTGAGGGTAAATGCACTACTTCAAACGCTTCGTGTTATGAGGCGTGCAATTTTTTTTTACCTAGGTTTTTAGCCTAGGTCCCAGATTTTATGTAACCAATCAATTTAAGTAACCAGTCATAAAATATGGTATCGTTAGGTGCTTCTCTTCCCGCGAATATTGTAAAAGTCAATCGAAGGAAAGGGCTTTAAACTGGGGACTCCTCCACTCATAGACGATGGGCTAGCAACCTGTCACTATATCTGAATCTCCATTCCATCAAAAAGCCCACTATTCAGCTAAGCGTGGCCTTCGAGTCTCATGACTGTTGGTTCTGTCTAGCCCGTAGGGGATAAAGACGTGATTTTATGTATGTATGTTTGTTTTAAGTTATATCTTAGAAACTACTTTGGGCCTAGCTCAATTTGCGTGATTTGTCTAACGTTTTAATCAAACGCTCGCACTTTGCTACTATTAGTACTGCAAACATAGTCCGGGAGCCCATCAAATTAATTTATTGTCAATAAATAAGACCATTACAAACGAACCCCAAAAATGGCAGTTAGCAAGCCAATCAGGGTGGGTTCCGTAGCTTAGCGAGGGTAAACGAAGGTATTATTTAGTTTGTTTATAGTTTGGACGATTGTTATACAGAGCGGATAATAATTTTAAAAAGTAATCAATTAATACAATATATTACGATGTTTAGTTTAAATAGACCCCTCTTCAAATTTAAATCATTTTTATAACGCAAACCCGTAAAAAAAATATTTGATATTTTTGAGACACTCTTTTCAACATACTTAAACGATCCTGGTCGTAAAATCTACTCTCCTTAACTTACATTACGTAATTCGTAATACATAAGTAACTGTTACTTTCATTATATTGTAAAACACATTTACCATTTTCAAAGACTCGATAATAAATTCGATTCGGATCGATGCAGTGAAACTGGCACGCATCGACTAATGAGCGTCGATTAACGTTCGCTCTCGACTGTCATCGAAACATTCGATTCCACAATTGAATTACCAGTCTCGACTTTAAACTCACAGTAATATCGTTCAATATTGATTATCAATCGAGTATGGAAATAACAAACGCCTGCCGAATAGATTTAGCCGGATTTTAGGCCGATCTGCGTCGTCGAATGCTGTCAATACGAATCGTAAATATATCACAACCGAGTTTGACAAATTGTGGTATCGATTTAAACTGTTCCGAGCATGACAGTCGAGGAAGATTACGTCACTAGTTCAAATAGAATTTGGTAGTTCCAAATTTGAACTTCTGCTTGTATCAGTTTGTGAAATATGAAAGTTGGTAACTCTTTTATAGTTTTGCTGGTTTTATTTTACGTAGAGCTGATTGTTCGATTGTGGAGTTTAAACATATTTTTATAAGATTTATTTTGTTAGAATGTCAAAAAGTGAAAATTAAATTATTGAATGTATACCTATATTGTTATTTATTTTTATATACTTATCTATATCTTCTATATCTTCTATATAAGTACTTTTAATATCAGATTGATTTATTAAGAAAAAAACCCTAACATCTCCCAATTTAAATGTCGTTACTATTATGCCCTTTCTCCTTTTAATTATTTACGCTCTTATACAAAATAAAAAGCGTATAAATTTTAGATCGAATGATTGCATTTGTATGACCGAATTTACTAGTTAAATGCACATTGTCAATTCAAATCAGAGCACATAAAAAAAAAATTATCGAAACAATCGATCAAAAAAAAAATTAAAAAAGAGTGCATATCATTTCATAATAGGGTATTTGACAAGGTGTAATTTTTCAACATATTTTTGAATAAATGGAAAGATCATGTACAAGTTTTATAACAAACTGTTTTTATTTTTTTAATTTTCGATTTAATTACCTAGTTATTTCAAATTGAAAATTCATACCAACGGAATACGCCGAACAGTTACCGAACACTTCCGATTAGCCCGGTGACGTCACACAGGTGTTTTCCCTACTCGGTGCGCCTCTCCCCGCCGGCACGCAGGCCCGCGCGGGTGTGGAGCTCGGGTTTGTTTCGTGAACTGACAAGAAGGTGATCGGATTTTTTCGGGGCTTCGGATTTTTTGGTACATTTAATTAGATATAACTTGATAATTAGGACGAAATTTAAAAAAATAAAAACAGTTTGTTACTACACTTTTACATAATCTTTCCATAAATCAAATAAAAAAAACCTTGTCAAATACCCTATTACGATAAAGCATAAAATATTCAAAAAGATCGCCATTAAGCGTTCCGCGATTTAGCATTAATAAAAGATGTGTTTTATCATAACACATTAAAATTAAATTATAGTGTCATCCATCAACGTAATTGAATGCTAGAGTGTTGCACAACATCGTGATGCGTTCGCCGCGACCCTCGACGAGCTAGGGTTGGCGCTTTTTATTATTGACTACACATCCTTCGTATTTGCAAAAACTGCTTTAGTATTTTTTAGGGTTTCTAAAAAAAGTAAAAACGAAATTGTTATAGGATCACTTTGATATCTGACCGTCTGTCTGTTAATTTGATCAGAGTTATTTGTTGAGCGCAAAAAGTATTATTAAATAAGTTACTTACTTATTGACTTTATATGATTTGACGGGTCACTGAATGTAACAAAAATAACTTAATTTAGTATAACTGTGCCACTGTGCTCTGCTCTAATCCTGATTTTAGGTATTGTATAACAAACAGTAACCATCTCTTATTTATGCTAATTCATATCCTACCCATGTACAATATTTCACCAAAATGCTCTACGCGACTCTGATTGATGCACCATCATTTAAACTATTTATTTATTTTAAACTTTAATGCTCGAAATTACAAAAATAATATACAAATGGTGGACCACCTAACGCCATATAGCATTCTCTACCGGTTAACCATTAGACCAAACAGAGAGTATATAAACTCCATTTTTTCGTACTTTTCCTATTATGTAAACTATTTTACCATGTCTTTTTATGATTTTACAACAATATGAATTAAAATAGACTTTTTAGGAAATTGCTTTCGTGGTTAATAAATGTTTTACTTTATAATGTTTAGGTTTGAACTAATATTTGATTTATTTTCAACAAAATTCAACAAAAAGTACAGTGAAGATTGTTTACATAAGTAAAAAAAAACGGAGTTTAGTAACTGTCGCACGGCTTAGTTTTTGGCAGCCCTGTATTTACCCTTATTACTCCAGCACCGAATCAATAGTCATCTACACGGCTTTAAACTGTCGTTTATCTTATCTACGAAGTCATTACTGCGCATAACAACATTAAATTTTAACCAAATTATTTAACGTCCGCGATTGCGTGCCAAAACATGAAATCACAATGGATGTTTTATTTTAATAATGAGTTTTAATGCCAGGGTGAATTATATGGGAAGATGTAAAAATGTGGTTACTCTTTTTTTTATTTGCGTAAAGATAAAATACTGAGCGAGCGATAGAAGAGTTGGAGAGACAAGGGGGAGGCTTTTGCCCAACAGTGGGCAAAATAAAAAAAAATAGGAATGAACAACCCATGTTTTGAATGAAGCTAGCAAAAAAAATTTTTTCCTATGTCTATGATGTATATACTGAAAATAAATGCAAAAGTTTTAAGAAGTTAACATTCCGGTGTTGTTCTTTTCTTAAATTTTATCCTGTCGACCGATTCATAAATTAACTTTAAGCAGTATTTAAAAAGTTTTCACAAGATTTTAATTTCAAATCTTGTAATATGTTGACTTCAATAGTGAGCTATGAGGCGACACTTAGAATAATAGGTATAACTAATGTTTGAATTACTTGGTCTGTCTGTCTCAAATGTACGCTTCACACAGAAACTACTGACGGATTTGAAAGAAAATAGCCCATATTACATGGCAACATATAGGCTATAATTGACTCCTTGTAACCTGCCAAACCTGATTAAATCCCCTCCAAGATAAACTATAAGAAATATTGAAATCCTTTGCAAAAGTTATTATAATTTAGATGAGCATACTGTTGACGTATTATAATCGAAGATCAGAAATATCTGACTGACAAATTCATAATATAATTATACTATAATATATACTAAATGACATACCTACTAAATGACATACCTATATCTTTGAGCATTTTCTGCTGATTTATTTAATGATGGATTAGTGCATGATTGATATATTACCTATACCCATGTAAGTAAATATTGTAATAAATAATGTAAAATTGTTTTAGACATTTAAATTGTTTTAGATTTTATTTAGGGCTAAGCCTTTCTTAGTTTTCATAATCTAATAAAGGTAAATTTTTGTATATAGAGAGATGATGATAATGCGCATGTACATTTGTTCAATAGGACAATTAAGCTAAATGAATATGAATATGAATATAGGAAGTTAATTTTAGTGAAAAGCATTTTTTTTATATTTCCTAAAAAGTTGTATTGTAAAATGTAAAATTTAATCATAAACGTCATTGGATTTCACAACCCGAAACAATGTCAATTCATATAACTTCATATACTAGCTTATAATTATAACTCATAAAATTACGGCCAGTATACCAGAACTTTACGGCGGTCGTAAATGCGATAGCGACACATCCACCTATCCTTCAATTTGCATTTTAATCACGAGCGAACGCATTATACTCAGTGTTACCCTAATCTTAGCGTTTTAATTACGAGCGAACGCATTATTGGTTGTTTTACCCTAATCGTGTGCAAACCTCAGTCTGCTTTTTTTTTAGGTTATTTTCATTAGTTTATTATTATACTTGATACTTGATTGTTATTGTGGCGTCTCTCTCCAGATTATCGGCTCATAGACGCGCGTGCCCCCTTTCCACCATCGTATCCAGCTGACTGGGCTGACCTACGATCGCACATGCGCTAGAGACGACATAATGCTTCCTTCTCTTTCTCTCACATACACTACATCCCTTCCTTATTTTAATATTTTTTGTTTAATGAAGCCATTTTCAAATTCTTACTTAATCAATTTATTATCATCATGACTTCTAGTCACATGACTGTAAGTCAATTATCAACTACAATTAATTATTTTAAATCGTGGTTAAAGACCAAATTTCTGATCATCTTTTATCTCCTCTCCTGAACGTTCTTGTACTACCATTTCTAAATTCTGTTCTTTCTAAATTCCATTTCTAAATTCGTTTCCTTATTCATAGAATTCCATACTCCCTTCACTTATTCTTTAATGTTGCGTCTCAACTGCTATTGTTACAGCGTAACATGTAAACCTTCCTTTTATATTTTTGAAAGCTGTCATAATAAATAAATCAATAAATCCAACAACATCGATACAGAACAAGACGTATTATTTGCATTTCATTAAACCTATAACTAACTAGACCAGCAGTCTCTTCCACTGCGTATCGAAGGTATAACCAAGACTCCCGACGCCCACGTCGATGATTGGTGCAGGTAGACAGCTATCCTGTATAATTGTTCTGTACTTCCATATCTCTTGTTTCATCTATTTGACTTCCGCATATTCTCCGTTTTCAGACATAACCGTGAGGCGCTGTATCAAAATTAAGACTAAGCTTTCCAGTTTTATCGTAATTTTACACACATTTCATATCTCTTACTTGTATGTCAACATCACACGCTCTCATCGAAATACAAGTACATACATAATATCTCGATGCATGCTCTTTGTCTTTTATCTGTGTACGCTCTCCCTTTTTCATTTTTTTTACGTCTTCTGCAATATCTACCTATCGAATCTTGTATCTAAATTTCCTTTGTAAGAATAACTCTACCTGTTTCGCAGTTATACTATATGGCGTGGTATCACACATATTCAAGTAGGTACTCAACCAATGCTTCTTTCCAGCTCTTTCTTTCTACTTGGCATAATAATAAAGTTATGAAAACCTGATGATCATTTGCTGAAAATCTCTTACATAAGCGAATCATCGCCTTACTGCTTATATCTTGACATGCTTTTATTTCTTTGCATCGAATAAAATCAAACACAACCAGGTAATGATTACTTGATTGGGATATCAGAGAATTGGGTAGGTGATCCTTTCCTTTTGAGTAGGTGTGGTGAATTTGGTGCCAGTATTAGAGTACATTGTTTACAAGTCCGTATTATACTTCATAAACTTCATATGTTCTTAGCCACCACCAGAACTTTGCTCTAAATCTTAACTTCGTTGTGGCCATTACACGATGGCCCTCGTTTTCCAAATTTAGATAAATTAATAGAACTGAATTTTGAGGGTTGATTTTAATGCGCTCATGTCAGAACTACTGGTCCGATTTGAGAAATCCTTCTGTATATGATAGCAACATTCGTCATTCAATCATTCAGTAAGGCTTTAGAATATCCGGACTTTCCACGGGAGCAAGGCCATGTGGCAGAGCTAAGCTAGTTTATATATCCCTTTACTGTATCATTTCACTTCTTGTTTAATTCGCCCTATTTCAGTTTTTTTGTATGCCAATGCTTTGAATGTTTTCATTGCCTTTCAGTGATACGGCTTTTGGTCTAACATGGTCAGGCACGGCATATCGTGGATTCGTGGGTGAATATTGTATATTTAAATACTTTAGTTGTAAGAAACATGCCAATTATTATTATTTATTTATTTTTTTGTAATCTTTATAAGTAGGTACTTAGTTTTATCGTGGTTAAAGTATGTACATTTTTAAAGACAATAATGCATAGCTAAATTTGTCTGTACAAAGTCCTACCGGACTTATATATATAAATAACTGCAATTGTTTTAACGTCCACTTTGTGGTAACCCAAATTTGGCATATTTTAAATTTAGAGAACTCTTGTCCAAATTGACCTGGTTCTTGAATATTTTATTTTTATTTTAATTATTAGGACGACCAACAGCTGATTACACAACAAATACTACTATTTATGTATATGTATAGGAATATGACTTGATATAAAATTTTGCATCTCTGAGTTAGTATCCTTGAGCACCAGTTTCGAACTAACTTTAGGTCTAGCTAAATCTGTGTGATTTAATTTATGTCAAGATAAGATAGTCCGAGTTTAACTACGTACTGCTGCCGTTATTTTACATTATAACTTACTTGTCCTTTTGTCTATTACGTAAAAGGTGACGTTTTGTGGTTTTGATCCCACACGTACATATTATATGTTCATCAATAGATTTTAAAAGAACGACTACTATTCCATGAGCAACTTTTTTTTTTTTTTTCATTTCCTATCTTTAATTATTTTCCATAAAGTAACCATTAACCATGTCGTCCATTAAATTAAATCCTGAATCAATTAGCATCTTTGCTTGAGTTCCACCACTAAACCAACGCGTTCATGTAAACATCAATTAGAAATCATTTTAGAAAACATTAAAAAACGCAATTAACCTTATCTTCTATCGCATCTGTCTCCTTTATATCTTCAATTCAATTCTTTGATCTATTCGTATCTATGCTTCTTACCCCTTTTCTTATTTTCATTCTTTATCTGGACACTTCGCATCATAAGATAGACGGTTCCAGCTACCACATCGGAAACACGTCTTCTTACTGAATGTCTTTCCCTTTACTTGTGTATCTTTTCCTTTATAATTGCCTTTCCTCTATCTCTAAAGTTTTTGCTTCACTTCAGATAAGGCATTTTTTTTCCATTTGCACGCAATACTTTCCTCATGAGTTCTTCCGATAAACACCTTTTTCAAATTATTTGATCAATCCAGATTCGTAAATTTACATTTCATAGCTTGTTATTTAGTCAAACTAAATACATTACAAAGTTCTCGTTTGGTTCCTGTTGAATTTGTCTAGGTATCTCTCATACAGTTTTTTTTGCGCTTGGATGCAAAGTATTCGACTAACTCTTTATTGCTACTTCAAACAAAAACATATATGTTAGAGTCATGTCATATTTAAACAGTATTTCTTGGAGTTCTTGTCCTCCTCAAAACAACAAACTTGTTCCTTAGAACTAGCATTTAACGTCAGCAGCTTCCAGTAAATAAAACTCCTTTTTCAGCAATCCCATCTAGATCCAATAGATCCTGCTTCACCATCATTCTCAATTTTTTCCAAAGACACAAACTTTACATCATTAATCTATAGGAAACAAATAAAGTCTAAATTTAGGCATCAAATGGGCGCTCATCCTTTTAACAACCCGATACATTTATTATTTATTTATTTTAGCAATGTTGTATGAATACTCTTTTTACGTAAATGGGCGTTACCTCGTTCGTATAATGGTTCTCAGGCGTTCATATAATAGGCGTCACCCATGTAAAACTTCATATAACGGGCGTCACCCGTGCAAAACTTCATATTATAGGCGTCACCCATGTAAAACATCATATTACGTCACCCGTGTAAAACTTTATTTAACGGGCGTCACCCGTGTAAAACATCATGTTACGTTACCCGTGTAAAACTTCATTTAACGGGCGTCACCCGTGTAAAACTTTATATTACGGGCGTCACCCATGTAAAACTTCACATAACGGGCGTCACCCGTGCAAAATTTCATATTATAAGCGTCACCCATGTAAAACATCATATTACTAGCGTCACCCGTGTAAAACTTAATTTAACGGGCGTCACTCGTGTAAAACCGTGTCCGTGTACAACTTCATGTTACGGACGTCACCCGTATAAAACTTCATATTATGGGCGTCACCCATATACTTAGTACATTACGAAGTCCTTACAGGCGTCACCTGTTTCGGACTACCAGGCATTATCTGGTAACATCATATGTATGTACAGGCATCACCCGTACCAACAAGGTAAGTTACAAAGTTCTCACAGACATCACCTGTTTCGGACTACCAGGCATCATCTGGTAACATCATATGTATGTACAGGCATCACCCGTACTAATAAGGTAAATTACGAAATCCTCACAGGCGTCACCTGTTTCGGACTACCAGGCGTCATCTGGTAACTTCATATGTATGTACAGGCGTCACCCGTACCAATAAGGTAAGTTACGAAGTCCTCACAGGCGTCACCTGTTATGGACTACCAGGCATCATCCTGGTAACATCATAGCTAGACACAGACGTCACTTGTTCGTGTCCAACTCATCACGCTGATTATGTAGATATAAATGGATCTAGAAACCTGAAATAAATGATTTTTTAATGACTTGTGTAACAGGCGTTACCTGTTATTTAGACCGTAACAGAAGGAGACTCATATTCTCCTTTGTACGAGCATCATTACTTGCTTAACAATCTAATACCTATTGACCGGATATGGAAGTCAACACGCGTCTTGTTCTTATATTTTGATGTATATATTTGTGATCTGAAAATATATTCAATTCAGCCGGGAATCGAACCCGGCCTGACATTGTAGCTTAGAGGCAAAAATTATAAATAGGCAAGTACACCTTGTAAATTTATTCGTTAATCCTTCAAGAACCATGATATCTCATGCTTGAGATAGCGAGCCCATAGCAAAATAACCAAAGCGTCGTGATTGAAGGATTAATCGTATGATATTCTATTTTGCCACAAGAAATAAATTATGCATTTAGACTACCGCATAAACTACCATACAATACGTATAAAACACAAAAAATGTAAACAAACGTCCAAACATAAAGTTAATATTTGTGCATAAAGCCAATAACTCTATGCGTCCAATCGAAAATAATGTTTCTTTATTTTTTCTCTGTTGTGGTAATAACTATTTTTTTTTCCATGTATGCGTTCCGCATCAACAAAACGTCAGATACCTATTGCTTTTTTCTAATGACTTTGTGTGTCTATGTAGAAAATAATCATCTATAGCATAAAGCAAATAAAAAGTTTTTTTTTTTTTTTTATAACTATTTCAGTATACACAACATCCCGGTACTGGCAAAATTATCTCTTGGCTTAGCCTTGAAATTAAAAACTTAAAAAAAAGGAAAATCAGAATGGCGGTCATTTTGCATCAGCTAAAGTAAATAAATAAACAATCTCAGTCACAAATCAAAAGCACACCTTCTCTCCTCCCTTTTTATTTTTACGAATGAAATTTAATAATTACTCACTGGGTTCTGATAGGCCTCGTCGCCAAAATGTGGCGTCTCTCTCCAGATTATCGGCTCATAGACGCGCGTGCCCCCTTTCCACCATCGTATCCAGCTGACTGGGCTGACCTACGATCGCACATGCGCTAGAGACGACATAATGCTTCCTTCTCTTTCTCTCACATACACTACAGTTATTTTTACTATTAACTAATTTCAATTATTAAGTAAATAGTGTGTTGTTACCAAAAAAAAAGGGAAAAAATATAAACATATTTTACCAGAATGAGCGATTTTCTGACAGCTTAATTAAAAAAAAACAATAGTGTAAAAAGTCTCAACAGATAGCGTTTTATGAAAGCCGAGTCGTAATAATGGCTGAACCTATATGGTGCGCTTTTTCTTGTCAACCAGAGGCAGAAAAAAAAATCACCTAACAGTTTGACAGTTGCACAAATCACAATATTGATACTTTTTAGATGTTTTTTTACTTGTTTTATTTTTTTTTAAATGCCAATCCCGTGAATTTTTGCTTTTTGTATGGAGCTTTTTCTCTCGCCTTTACTCAAGCGCCATCTATCAAGTCATCTGGAACTATTTGTTTTTTTAATTTGGGTCTCGGAAAATCCCTCATTGTATTTTTTCAGCATATTGAAAAGCCAACAAAAAAATTGCATTGCAAGAGATAAGTTAATTTAAATGAAAAATATATATCATTTATTTCACATTTTATTGAGGACAGTCAAGTTTTGGATTTCGTGGCTATAAATTTTAATTGATAAATTTTTATTTAAAATATATTTTGTCACGACACTTTTGACTCTCCGGCTGACACGAAATTATTTTCTTACATCCTCCACCCTCCAATGACTAAAAATATCACCTACTTTACTTAATAAACAGTTTAATATTATAAATAGAGCATTCACAGTCAACAATTAATTGCATTATGCATTCCCGATTCCCGATGCACCGTTGCAGGCGTCACATGTGTAAATACAGTACCCCTCTTTTTAATCTTCCCCATGGATTAATTTTATCGAATGCTAAATGAGCTATGACATCCATATAGGGGAATTGAAAGAACGTGCAAAATTAACACGAGCAGTCATTGTAATCTTTAAATCCTAGTTCATAGAGTCTATTTTTTATTTTTTTGTTGAGTTGGTAAATTGGTTAGGGCAATCGTCCCAGTACATTGCCTTTTGAGCTCAATTTGCGAATGAAACCAGTCATTTGTTGGGCTACAGTTTAGCTGTAAAGGATTATTGGCGGGATTTAGCACTGAATTGTATAGAAGTAAAATATAGTTCATGATTTGTATGTGTAATCATTATACTTTTGTTGAATTTATTTCTATGCTAATAAAATAATTTTTATCTATTTTAATGCAACAATAAAATGCAAAAATCGTCTTGTTACTTCTCGTCCCCAAGAATTTCTAAAATCTTTCTATTTGACGTTATTTCACAATACTTTGAAGATTTTATGAAAATAAGAGTTAGGTAATATTAAGTGTACTTAAATGTTAATTTACGTCCATAAAGAGGTTTTTTTAATATTATTATATGGCTCTGTTCTGTTTTATAATAGCATTGACTATGGCATTAAAATTTACTGAGAAAACAATAAAGACATTGTCGTAAAACATCTTTAATCAGATCCACCGACGCATCCATCAAAACAAATCAGATATAAGCGTCTAATGACAAGATTACAAGTTGCCACATCACTGTCGCGGCGATCGGCAACAGTCGCGCAACTGTCGCGCAACGTCGCGATGTATCGAATCATTAATCTGCTTATTTGCACTTGATTTCACTTGTAAGGGGTGTATCGATATTGTTCTATAGCGAGGATTTTGTGAACTGTAGCGTAAATATTATTTTATTTCCATAAATTGATTTTTATTTTCAACTCTAAGAAAAAAAGGACTTTTGAGGAAGGGATATTATGAACCTCAAAGAAAGATAGTCTTAATTAATTAATTTATTTATAAAAAAAAAATACTTTAAATATTTGGCCGTAAGCTACTATAAAAAGAAATACATAATTGAAAAATATGTTTAATGTATGTATATGTTTAGCCCTAAATGAGGCTTAAATAATATGCTTACTATCGTGTGAGTGTATTATTAATTAATCCATCGTTATTTACTATTAGTAGTGCAACAAAATGATACCCATCATTATCCTTCTTCCACATTTACTTTCTGAAACGGTTGCCAAAATAATAAACTTCTGGTGGTTACTTCAAATAATGGCAACACTTCCACGACACGCTCCGCACACGTGACCCGTGTAAACAAGCCTTCAGACCAACTCAAACAACCGACCCATTAGGCAACGGTCCAACTCTCAAGTCTTCACTTCGAGAATTTCTTAATTTTATTTAATCTCATAATTTTTAGATAACATTCAAAGAGCATTGTTTTAATAGCGGAGTTAAAATGTTCCATTTCTAAATTGTTTTTTTTTTTTATTTTTATGGTCATTTTTAGAAGAGGAGCTCTTTTCTTTAAACTTTGATTTAAATCGCAATCTAAAGTTATTTGTTTAGGTCAAATCTTGCTAGCTCTATCGAAGTTGTTATTTTTGTTTGATAAAATGTTATACATTTTTATACATCACTTGATTGTACGTCCAGAAACTCAACTATCTAGAAGAGTCATTAAATTTTCTACATATTTTTAAGTCCAATAATAACCCTTACCTACTCTACATATATTCGCTTCCTCTACACTCATCACTCTCTTCATACATGCTCACCTGTTATATATAGGTGCTCCTTATATCTCCCTTTACTTTACCTACTCTTATTTTTTTAAAGAATCAGAGAAATGCAATATAATATCATAAGGTATCTATTTAATTCTAATCTCATCATTGGAATCTCGCGTCCCCTAACGACACGTATCACTTAGTATAATATAATTTGGACCCCTTGTCTGTTATGATGTATAAAGAGGGGGTAGTTTGCACGCTCGTTTGTTTTGTTATGCGTTTTGTTTTGAAATCTGTGATACTGGAATGCAAAATTTAACTGATCTCCCAAACTAAAGGTGGGAAGAATGTATAATTAACTTATTTCAATTTCTATGGTATAATTTGTATTTTTATTAGCTATCTACTGCTAGTAGTTTTAGCTTTAAGAATCATAATATAATATTTTTTTTTTTAATTTTGACATGAAAAAATGCCTGTGATAGTTTTCAGATTAAACTAAAGTCTCTCTCTGTTTAAAGTCATTTTAAAAAATGCAACAATATCTGTAGATTAATTCCGTTTTATTCAATGGGATACAGATACCTCTATGGTTTTACTACTGTCACGAAATCGGAAAACAATTTTGAAATCATCAATTTCATTTTTTTTAAATATTAGATGAACAATGTTATTAAATTTTCCAAAAAAGGACCAATGAATGGCCTTCAAGGATCGTAAAGAAAAAATGAATTGAAATGCGATAGCTCAGTTGGAAGAGCAAGGTCGTATAAAGACCTGGTCGCGGGTTCAAGTCCTGCTCGCATGGAATTTTTTCACCATATCTTATTTCTATATGAGAGTACTTTAGTATCGTAAAGAAAAGTTAATAATAATGTAGCAGATTGTGTCCAAAACGGCGTGACCACAGCCCGCCACAGTTGTCGCCTCCACGTGGCCCATATGGGCCACGAGGGACCATGGGCCCTGGATGTCTATACACATTTGCTGGATTAAATTTGAAGTTCAATGTTAATTCAAAATCTTGCAGGGCGCTAATCAATCAAAACGTATAACAAAACAGAAAAAACGTGCATATTGAACATTTTAATAAAAGGTATTTCAGGCGTTGAAAAAACGATAAAAATTAAGAGAGAGAGATAAGAGAGTGTACACTACTTCTTTTGTTGTACAGTTATTGAGCCTAGGCATTTATTCATTCATTTTGAAAACTGTTACACAATGGTGTAAAATCTTAATCGGCCAGTTTAACTATAAGAAATAAGGAAAACATTACTACGCTCTGTTTGGTCTAGTGATTGACTGGTAGAGAATGCCAAATGGCGTCCACCTTTTGTACATAATTTTTCAATTTGTGCAATATTTTTTTTAAATACCTAAATAAAACATTCAATTCTAATATTTAGCTTAATAATAACAATATTCTAGAAGCAAAAATGCACGGAATTGGCATTTCTTTAAAATAAAACGTAATAAAAAATGTCTAAAAAGTATCAATATTGTGATTTGCGCAACTGTTAGGTGATTTTTTTCTGGCTCTTGTTGACCAGAAAAAGCGCACGATATAGGTACTTTTATGTATGACTCGGCTTTCATAAAACGCCATCTATGTATTGAGATTTTATTACATCGTTTTTTTTATTTTGACTGAATTGACTGTCCAGCGCATACATGTCACTGTTCGGACATCATCGGCAATTCTCGGGGACCCTCGGCGAACCCCTGCCCTTGCTAAACGATCGACGAGCAAGGGTGCAACCCTAATTAGTTAAAAATAAAATGCGCCCTTTACGCCCATTTAGCTTGTTCACTTAATTGAAACAAGTTTTCCTAAGTGTCATTGAGTGTGGGCGTTTGGAGTCAAAACTTAAATGAGTAGTTTATTACTAAAATATTTCTACATTATTGATGAAAAAAAAACCTTCTTTTTAGACAGTACCATTGAAGTAAAATAATTACTTCTGTGTTACGTAACTTATTTAGGTTGGTATAGAAAAAATAATTATTTTATAAAATTGGTATCATTAAACACGTGTTTTATATGAAAGGATACTAAGAAATATGAATTTATAACATATCGAAACATTGAAATCACGGTCTCTGAATAAAACAAAACTTTTGGGTTCACACTTCAGATAGAATCATTAGGTATTATGCAACCATTATCCTAGTTAAATAGCACATAGTTTTATTGGTTATAATTTCCCGTAATCCTCAGTTACCGAAACGCCTAGTTTTCTACCAAAACCTCCAAAGAGTAACATGTGCGCAAACTCATAGATCCGCCTAATCCGTGTAATAGACACCGTTTGACCACGCCGCTGCCACTGCGCCGCTAAGTGATTGACTTTTCAATCTGGGTAATCCGCTTATGTCAGCCCAATGCTCAGATGTATCGTCGTATCGCGCTAATTGATTTAGAGTGTGAGATTTTATTGATTGGACTTATCTGTGATGATCGCTCGGTTAATTTTGTTGTAAACAAAAAAGAGTAAAGCGTTTAGGTTGGTGGGTAGAGACTGGCAGTCTACAAACCTTTTTTCATCAGAAAAAAAAAAAATCTAACTTTATGGTCAGTACTTATAAAAATACTGACTATCTTTCAAATACTCGTATTGTGGCTATTATTTTTAGTCATTTATATGTAAACAGAGCATGAAACATTTTTTTTATGATCGGCAAAACTTCTAAAACATCTATTGTGGTGTAGGTGGCATACGCTGCGGTAACCAACTTTCCTTAAGGTTACAAAATGGCTCCCTGTTACTTTACAGATGAGGCAACCGTAAAATTAGATGGCTATACGATCTGACTATCGCACAATGACTAGAACCTCGTACTCGACAGAAGTGAATTCTAAACATTAGGTAGAGCAACACAAGACAATGATTTCTCTACGTCTATAAGCAACACGGACCAGTCCGCGCGCGGAAATTCCTATTGCTCGAAGATTCTGAACTACAGATAAGATAAGAGATGACATCTTTGTGCATCAAGATAGTTAAAAAAATCAGAACCAACCTTGACTTGCGACTCCGTCATGCCGAGCGCGTACGCCAGCTTCGCTCTCTCCGGCCCCGCGAGGTATTTAGTCTGTTCGAAGGTCTTCTCCAGCGCGAAGATCTGCTGGCCGCTGAAGGTTGGCCGCGTGTGCTTCTTCTTGCCGTCCTTGTCTAGCCCGCCCTGGCCGGCGCACGCGCTGAGAGCGCCGTTGCTCACTGCGAAAGGAAACTATATTATCAGGAACTAATCATAAAGTTAGATTTTTTTAAGAATAATTTATTTTTTCTATGTCTAAGCAACTAATATTATAAATACTAATACGAAGGTATCCCAATCCTATCCTAACTAATATTATAAATGGCAGAGTGAGTTTGTTTGTTGGTCTTTTTATTTGTTTGGTTTTTTATTTGTTTGTTTGTTACCTCTTCTCGCTTTATATACTGAACCAATCATCTTGAAATTTTGCATACACGTAGTTAGGAGTAGTGAAAAGGACATAGGGTACTTTTTATTCCAAAATTCCCACGGAAGCGAAGCCTCGTGGCGTAGCTTGTTGGGACATCACCTGGAATCGTCATATTAAATGGATTGTGTAAAGATGACTGTGTCAATCCTCAAGATGTTACATACACGTGAAACTATCGAAATCAAACCTTTTCAAAGTTACAAAAATATCCTTGTTTTGCGTGGTTATAGTTCATCTACTACAATTCTAGATAATGTACTTACGAAGAAGCTCTAAAGACAAACAAATCGTTTACGCTCTTCACAAATGATCAAACGCTAAATGATACATTTTATTAATTCCGTCGTCCGACGTCCCTCGCGTCGACGTTTTTATCATTATTTTCATTTCATTTTTTCCTCCCCCTCCCGCCCCCTAGGGGGAGGAGGATCACCATCTTGTTCGTTTTTTCAGGACAGTCCCGCTTTGATTCGGATTTGTTTTGCTAATTATTTTTTTCTTGGATGTCGCGATTTTGTCTGTGTGAATTTAATGGATTCTTGTCATATAATTAAGCATAAGTTAAAATCTTCCTTTTTGTTTTCCTAGAAATATTATTTAAAATCTCCTAAAGGTACCTATCTAACATGATGCTATCCTAAATGCCATGCCAGCCGCATTATTCTAGGAAATAGCTAATAGCTAGTGTGTCTTGCTAGTGTGAATATGCTAGATGCTATTATGATTTTAATATGGACACTCACGCGTATTATTAGACGGGACCGACTATTTCCGACTTCATACGGAAGTCATTTTCAAGGCGAGAAAATGACTTCCGTAAGTCGAAACTAGTCGGCGATCCCGGCTAACACGCGAGAGTTTCCGATTATAAAATCATAATAACTATTTCTCACGTTAGTTTAAATGAAATTAATGCTATGCTAGATACTCCTAGACTCCTAGATGTATGGAAGATTGGTGGCAACTCCACCGTTCCCACCTCTTCAGTATTGGCATGTAGAGGCACCGGGGTGTTTTTAGTGGGTCCAAGTCCCACATGCCGCTTCACTGCTCGACTATCGAGAAGTAAGCGGTATTCGAAGGTATTTTCACCACAAAAAAAAAATTATACTCGTATATTTTAATGTACATTTTTTGGCATATTATGCACTTATTTTTACGCAATATTTTTTATTCGTCAGTCAAATATTAAACTGTTTGTGTGGTGATCCTACCCTCTTCCCTCGGGAACGTCATGTCGCCGACCGTATCGCTTCATCAAAACATTTGCGCGATGAAAAATATCGCGATGGGATATGATGGCCTTTTGTTTTGCTTCATGTGGCTTTCATTTTTCTGTTTCATCACGTCAGAATGTTTGGGGAAGACTCCATATTGGATTTAAAATTATTTTTAATTCCGCTAATATTTTAATTAAATGCTAAAGTTTGGATGATATTTGCTACTCAACCACGGAAATTCTACTGGAGGGATTTAAATGAAATTTGGTGCACAGTTAGCACATAACCTGGAATAGTACATGAGGTACATATTTTCCAAAATTCACACAAAGCTAAGCCCTAGGTCCTAGCTTGTATTAAAATTAGCATTGTTTTTACATTATGAAATTAACTAATGGTAAAACTATTAACGCCGAATGAGATATACAAAATAAAAATTGTGTTAATTAATGTTTTCATAAATATACCTTATACTTACCTACATGTTCTGCTACATCAAGAAATTATAACAGAGCGTAAATCAGTACAGAAATAAAGCTGAATAAAACAAAACAGCGCCGTGTATATGTATGTGCTCATAAATCTCTTACAAATAGATATATTCGGTACAAATATGTCGTAAACATACCTCTAGCAACAGCATAAATAATAATGGCATGGAAATAACATTTCATAAAATATAATTTCATTTCATCCCACTATATCCTAACTAATATTATAAATGCGAAAGTGAGTTTGTTTATTTGTTTGTTTGTTACCTCTTCACGCTTTAGCTACTGAACCAATCTTCCTAAAATTAGAATAAATTAGATATACTTAAATTGCATACACATAGTTAGAAGTACGGAGAAGGACATAATATAAAACACTGTTCCCGTGGGAAATTCACGCTGGCGAAGCCGCGGGCAAAAGCTAGTAACATTATAAATACGATGGGTGTATGAGTGAAGTTTGTTACTCAATCATGCAAAATCTACTGGACTGATTTTGATGAAATTTGGTACACGGATAGAATAGGTATGACCTGTGGCACAAAGGGTACTTTTATTCCAAAATTTCCCCGGAAGCGGAAACCCGGGACACAGCTAGTCGCTGCAAAATTTTTGCATTCAAAGAAAGCGTCATTATATTCAATGTTTTTACAAGCTAACTACCATACTGATTTTTTTATGATTTCAATACATTTCATGCAGTGCATGCTGTCGCAGATGCAGTGTCTTTTTCTTCTGTTCTTTCCATAGTTTGTACTTTTAGCAATAAACATAAATATTAATGTAAATATTAACCCGATGTCCGCGGTCCTCCTTATTACTTAAGTACCTATGTAATAAATATTTATTGCTACAATTCATTTATTATAATTTACTAGGCATATAGTAAATCATAATGTGTTTGCTTTTTTATATAAATGGAATCCACTATTCATATAAATGATCTACAATCCTGGTTTTGCACATTTATTGATTTCATCTACACATATAATAAGAGAGTAAAAATATTTTGTCTGTACATTTTGTATTTTTGACTGAAATGGATAGAGGGACACTTAAAAAGAACAATAGAAAGCAAAAAAAAATTTTTGGAATTTCTTGTCTGTCTGTCTGTCTATCTGTCTGTCTGTCTATCTGTCTGTCTGTCTGTCTGTCTGTCTGTATGTATGTATGTATGTACGCGTTTCACGCAAAAACTACTGGACGAATTTGAATGAAACTTTTTGTGTTGTATAGCTATTAAGCCTGGGCAACATATAGGCTATAATTGATTTTGAAAACTGGAACACCAGATGAAGAACCATAGCAGAACAGCTAAATTATAAGAAATATAGATATGGTGCCTTAACAAAAGTCGTTCAACCTGATGAGCATTTTCTGCTGACGTATAAAAATTGAAGATCTGGAACATCTGATGAAGAACTACAAGAGACCAGCTACACTATAACATATATGGAAACGGCGCCTTAGCAAAAATCATTCAACCTGATGAGCATTTTCTGCTGACGTATTAAAATTGAAGATCTGGAAAATCTGATGAAAAGCTCCAAGAGACCAGCTACACTATATCATATATGGAAATGGCGCCTTAGCAAAACTTGATTTATCTGATGAGCATTTTCTAGACGTATAAAAAGAAGATCGAAGATCTGAAACGGTTTGGAACACAAAATGATTTTTCATCTAAGCCAAATCACGTGGGCGAAGCCGCGGGCGACAGCTAGTACATAATAAAAATCTTAACTTCGTATCTACGAGTAAATTAGTTCTTCCTCGGGCTCTGTATGATTTATTTATTTATTTTTATAATCTTCCTGAACGTATATAGAAAAATAAAATGAATTTTACCAGCAGGCTTCAAGTTATGCGTTAAAATTATGATAAGATGAATGATGGTAAAATTATAACGCCGAATAAGTTATAAAAAAAATGTACTAATCAATGTTTTTATGACTATACTTAATACTTTTACTTTAGCAGAACATGTAGATAACATGTTCTGCTAAAGCAAGATTTGTCCCCAATTTATATAACATTAATTAGGTATTAGCAAAATCCTTTGATTCGTTACGTAAATAACAAAAACAGTAAATAACAAACACTCCTCACAATGATCAATACTCCGTTTACAGTCATTAAATAAGGGAAATGTATCTGAAAACAGGAAAACAACACCATCCAATCCCATTGAAACTCTATTCCGAGGTTGTACGGTTGAAATTACTTCGTCGTCTACATCATACAGTGTGTAACCGACATTGTCTGGGTCAACTGCATTTGAATATCAACTCTGTTGCTTTAAATTAAGTATTATATTCGTTTGTGGACGGTTAGGTGGATTCAGTTAGTATTTGATCCTGTATTTGCTGTAGTTCAGCAACCTAATATAATGAGGACAATTTATACGATTCAATGTATGTAGCGGGCATTATTCTGCAAACGTACTTACGCATCTACCCAATGCATGCATTTTATTATATGTAGATAACTATTTTATATTAAAGTCTTTTGCAGATATAAAAATGTGTTGTCATAAAGAGTTTAAACCTTTTTAGAAAAATACATGTTTATTTGTAATAGGTAAACTACTTAACCGCTTGTGATTCCTACAGACTAAATATTATGTTTTGTGTATGTGTTTATGAACAGTCGTTCCTCTTGCGACGATACCTACTTATGAAAATGTTATCTTCGAAAACCGGTGACATTAACTAGGAATGCTATCTGCTGACTTTCAGTATGAGAATGCCTTTATAAGTGATACATACCTTCCATGCTGGTCTGGGAGCGAAGAAAAAACATAGAACGTGCCTGCTGCTTCTCTTCCCGCGCAGATTGTAAAAGTCAATCGAGGGAAAGGGCTTTAAACTGGGAATTCCTCCACTTATAGGCGATAGGCTAGTAACCTGTCACTATATCTGAATCTCCATTCCATCAGAGAGCCCACATTCAGCTAAGCGTGGCCTTCGAGTCTCACGACTCTTGGCTCTGTCTACCCCGTAAGGGATAAAGGAGTGATTCTATGTATGTATTTATGTATGTGATACATACTAAAAGTGAGCTCCTTAAGGTGTACAAGGACATAGAAACAAACGCGTCTTTATGCTTTTTTTTTATAACATAGGGCGGCAAACTAGCAAGCGGGTCTTTTTCTACTAGTATAATACGTCAGTATTTTTTTTTTTTTTATTTAAGATGGGTTTCATTGCTTAGAGTGAAAACCTCGGATGTGTGTTCTTTGGCAAAAGAAACATCCGAGGTTTTCACTCTAAGCCATCGGTTTGCTCTTGATCACAATCTTATTTTATTTTATCTTATTTTACTTTATCTTAGCTTCTACATACCTATAGTTTTATGGAAGGTAATACCAATGACTCTCCCACAATACCTATCGAATAGGGTCTCAATTATCGCGTTCAAATATTCCGCCAGATGTCAGCACCTATGAGTGAGGGCAGAGTGCAGACGTATGTCAGATGGTGAAACGCTGTCAATGTCGATGTGTCAAAATCAAATGACATATTGTACCATCGACATGACCACATTCGCCAGTAGCAAAGAAAAAATACACTAAACGCGAACCAGTAGCGCAAGCCAGTGAGCTTGGGTAAATACGATAATCACGACTACCACTTAACGAAATACGTGAGACTACAATTTTATTTTCATTTGTTTTCTTTAACTTGTAAGCAAATTTTTTATTTGTGAAACGTATCTACAAAACTGTCCACAGCACTACAAACAGTACAACACATGTCTGTATATGTCCAATCCGGTCACATACACCTTTTAATCTCTCTACCGTCCCCCGCAATATGCCGGCCGCATTTTTTGCAAGCAGCGCCATACTGCGCATGCATTATGCAGTATCTGCGAATATTGTCTCTCAAAGTTGCAGTTTGCAATAATATCCGAGAAACGGGTTGTACTCGAGTTTTGTATCGATTTATTGGAAAGTTTGTGATAACTGGGGACTTCCTTGGACTGTATAATTTTGGACGAAAGTTCTATTTTTTTAAATAATCACATAATGTCTTCTATTTACATACATATTGTTAGCATTGATTCAAGTATCAATCTTAGAAGTCATTGTTGTATCAATCAATCCATAAAAAGAACTTCGTTCTAGTCGGTGAAGTAATTTCCATGTATGCCAGTCTTCTGCCATCGATTTGACCGCTCTATACATTGTTGTATATCCTTGTTTTAATTATTTCTCTCTTTCAATTACCAATTTTCTCTTGTCTATGATGGAGACATATTTTAAAGCAAAGCAAAAGTAAAGAGCTGGGAACAACCTGGCTCAATGGATCGGCATTGCCAAATTGACATTCAACTTGGTACCCAGCCTTCTGGGTACCTTATATGTATATCGGTCGGATAGGACCCGGGTTCAAATCCTATCTGTGTCACATGCGTTTGTAGACCAATCTGACTCATGTATGGTAGTTTTCATAGACCACCACCTGCTTCCGGTGAAGGGAAACATCGTGAGGAAACTTGCACATTGGCTAACTGTTCAGTTTACTAGTGTGTATACGGCTACTGCCACTAGCTTTAGGCGATTTGAATAAAAAAATCTGACACCAGTGTGAGTAATAACGACTTAGGTGACAATTCACACACTTGATAAAAAAGAAGGACTGTTCCTTTAACTAAAATAAAGAAATATATACGTAAGATTAAACTTGACAAGTAAACTCGGAAAGTGTCATAACAAATCTTGTTCCATCCCAAGATATTTTCAAGTATAATAAACAAAGAACAATAACAGAGAAGCGACATTATTTAATTTAAGTTTATTGTTCACGTGTAGGTTGCTAGGCTGCTACACATCCCAAAGTACGCGTAAGGAAATCCCACACCAAGAGTAATAATTAAAATTGCTGTGTGTATGAACAACCACAGTGTAAAGATACTCAGTAAGCAAGTTGTTACTGTCTTTTTGTAGATACCTAATAAAATTCGTAACAAAATAAAGTGTCTATGGAAAATTATGGATTGCATGGGCCACCCTCCTTACGAAAATCTCCAATCCCCTTTCCGAAATTTATCCTTTATTTAAGTTAGATATTATTTTTTTGAATTATAATTCATGGAGTGAAATACGTGTTATTAAGTTGTATACAACTTTTTTGATTTTATTTGACCTTGACTACAATCTTGCCCGAGGGCTATGAGGTCTACGTTGTAGCGAGGTCTTATTAAAGTCTAATTTAGTAACACACTTATAAAAAATAAATAAATAAAAATATATTAAATATTCTCTGAATAAATTATTTTAATTTAGTACTTTGACGTAATTACACATCTCTCTAGCCACCGATTGCTTACTGAGGCATTACAAATATGAATAAGTACGAACCTGTATTACTGTACGTGCTTATACTATGGCATGCCTCAGTACGCACCTCAATTATTCTGCGGTCACTTTCAATTTTCAACTTTATATGTAACAACATAAGAAACAAAAGTTGTTTGGGTGAACTCCCTCCCTTCCCGGGGGGAGGGTAAATGAGGAGGATTTATTTGTACATGATAGAGCGCAGATTTCGTGTGGTGAGGCGTGTTTGTGCCAACGATGAGACTGTACAGTCAACTGCTTATAGTGTACCCTATATGGTTCTCTATGCGGTGGTAATGGAGGCGAATTTGCCATGATTTTGGATAATTTGTTGTGTTGTCGAGTGTATTGTGTTTCCTTATTGAATTATTATGGCGGTTCGTGAGTGCATTCTTGTTGGAATAGAGGTTTTATTTTCTTTTATATGTAGTGTTGCTACTTTCAGTACCTATTTGCCAGTTGGGCAGTTCTATGGTAAATAAGAATTTGGTGAGTCCTTTAGTACCATATAATAATAATAAAATATTGTTAGATGCCTTTCAAGTCAGACAATCTGACATCAGTGTTAGTAATAACACACTCAATAAGAAGAAGATTGTTATAAGTATGTGTTATAGCCATATAGTTATAAAAAAAAAAAATCTATGACTAATCTTGCGATCAGCCCTTTTGGCTATGCCTATTGCCTATAGTCAAATAGTTAGTGTCATTTGTTTTTGTCTATAAATTCAGGAATAATAAAAACATATCCGATCATGGCATGCCTACATTTCACAAAATACAAAATAAAGTCCCCTGCCGCGTCCGTATGTCTATATGTTTTCACCAATGAACTTCGATGCGGTTTATTCATATTATTTACACGGGCAAAAGAATAAAGTTGTGTAAACTGACGATTAGGTAAACTCTTATTCCTATTATTCTTACTTACCATAATCAACTTTTACATTTACCTACTCTATTTTTACACGACTGAC
Source organism: Ephestia elutella (assembly GCA_018467065.1). Classification (NCBI taxonomy): domain Eukaryota; kingdom Metazoa; phylum Arthropoda; class Insecta; order Lepidoptera; family Pyralidae; genus Ephestia; species Ephestia elutella. Next base: position 13,219,319 of record CM031570.1, on the reverse strand, counting down.
CAAAAAAGGAGTGTTATGTTTTCAGGGTTCATGTATGTATGTATGTAATTTCTTTATTCCACCATAAGTCCTGAACGGCTTAACACATTTTGATGTGAGAGGTATTTTTAGATTCCTTGCATTAGCCCGAATGACATAGGCTATGTGAGTTGTCAGTCGTGTTTTTTATTTTTTAATAATTAGCTTGTTCAACACATTACAAGATGACTTCTAAATATAAGCTTTGCCCTTTAGGCCGCCATTTGCACATGTTTCTCTCTTTTTTTAGCATAGAGCTAGAATTTTTTTTTAATTTTACAGATTTTTTTTTCTGTCTATGTTTTTTAGTCTTAAGTTACTTTATGTATCTATACCATGTAAACTTGTCTGCTTAACTTAAGAAAGAATTATTGTTTAGTATAACGCCGACAATTCAAAAACGGCACCCCTAAGCAACCACATCTAAAGCCTACCCTTCCTCGGAAGGAGAGGTCCCGAGGGGAGGGGGTAACCGCACTCCGCTCAGATTCCGGACAGCCTTCTAATTGTTATGTGCTGCTTAATGTTCGTGCCGAATGAAGTATGAATTGGGCTTGTTGGTTTTATATGATCACTAGCCGCGCCAAGGGCTTCGCTGCCGTGGAAATTTTGGGATAAAAAGTACCCTATGTGCTATTCCCGGTATTTTTCTACCCGTATACCAAATTTCGTTGAAATCCATCTAGTAGATTTTGCGTGATTGAGTAACAAACATCCTCACAAACTCACATTCAAACTTTCGCATTTATAATTAGTAGAATTAAGGATAAATAAATAAATATATACGGACAAATCACAAACTGAGTTAGCTCCAAAGTAAGTTCGAGACTTGTGTTATGGGATACTACTCAACGATACTATATTTTATAACAAACTAGCTTTCGCTCGCAGATTCGCCCGCGTAAAATTCCCTCTGAAACAGTGCTGTTCCGGGATGAAATTAATTATATCCTATAGGTATCCTTCTCAATACTTCTAACTATGTGTATGCCAAATTTCAGGAAGATTGGTTCAGTAGATAAAGCGTCTAGAGGTAACAAACAAACAAACTCACTTTTGCATTTATAATATTAGTTAGGATACATAAACATCCAAGAAGACCCAGGCCAATCGGATAAAGATCATTCTTCATCTTGACCCGACCGGGGATCGAACCCGGGACCTCCGGTGTGACAAATCGTTGAGCCACGAAGGTCGTCTTCAAGGCGAAGGATGTATGCTATCTGCACTCCAGGGCTTCTCTGCTTCCGTAGGAATTCAGAGATCATCGAGACATGTCGAATTGAAATGGCTAAATCAGATTATTTTTGCCTAATATTTGGCCACGTCAACCGCCCTATCAATGGCCTCATTGAGAACTACTTTTGTACAGGAGAAAGGGCAATTCTGGCATGATAAAAGATGAGCCATAGCCGCCAAAAGGGCAAAACTCATAAAGAGTTTGCTTGATGTCGTCATGGAGGATATACGTGCCAATGGCAAAATTGACGACCTCCGTGGCCCAACGGTCATCACGCCGGACTGCCACACCGGAGGTCCCGGGTTCGATCCCTGGTCGGGTCAAGATGGAAAATGATCTTTTTCAGATTGACCTGGGTCTTGGATGTTTATCTATATATGTATTTGTTATAAAATATAGTATCGTTGAGTTAGTATCCCATAACACAAGTCTCGAACTTACTTTGGGGCTAACTCAATCTGTGTGATTTGTCCATATATATTTTTAAAAAAAAATGGTCTCACAACTAAGGTTACCGAAGACCGTGCGAAGTGGAGAAGATAAAGTAGAAAAGCGGACCCTGCACCCCAATTCTGCTATTTTATTTTAAGCCGAAACGGATCTGAAACGCATTGGAAACCACTTTTGGTATTCTACTAACAATTTGTCAAAACGAAGCCGTAACGCATTGGTTACGCAGCCGAAACGGTTTGGTTGTCGTATTCTGGTAAAGGACACGTAACGTTTCGTTACCGGATCAGCTATTATTTCGTATTCTGATAAGTTTTTGACAGTTGGTACGGCCGAAACGCTACGGTTCTGCGTTGGTTGAATTGTCAAAATATGCGGTTTTGCATCGGCAGCAAATTAGTAGCTTTTAGCCTTTTGCTTGCGAATTTTGTGAAAATTTGGTTTTACAACTGTTTCTTTTATAACCTAGCAGTCATATTTGTACTCTTGCAGAAATAATGAGCTCATATTTAGCTTGGGATATGATGCTGAGAGCGTAGCTTCAGGACATTGCCCGGACTAGAAAACTGCCGCCGAATAGAAGATATCCTTCTGCTACCGTTAGCTTGTGCGGAAGAGTTTTGTGACATTTTTATCTACGATAGAAAATTTATATTAAGATGAATAAAAGAAAATATTACAAGATAAAATTCAAAGTTGATAAATTTTAATGTTGGTACCTATAAGTACTAAGTACTAAGTAGGTGGTGGCGGCCTATAGCCCGAACCTCTTCGAATGAACACAGATCCGTCTCAGCAGTAGGACATACATCGTATTTATGTTGTGTTTGGTTGTGTTGAAACTAACAATAATTTATAATAATCATCGAGATATGATGTACTAATGATAATAATAAAACATATAACTTGCTCTGTGAAAACTTTAACTTGGCGCTTCGTCGCGAAATCAAAACAAAACAAACCTGTCTTGTCAATGTCAAATCGAACTACGTACACTTTTTTGACACTGAGCAAAGATACTCATGTCATACAGCCAAAAATCTTGGATTATTGCCTTACAAAAGCAGCAATGTACGCGCAACAAAAAATTTTTTGAGTTGCCACACCATAAGCCCTCCATAACCGGCTCTCTAACCAACCGTTTGTGTTTCGTTTGGGTTTCAGCTGCCAACGTAAAGTTACTGGAATACCGTTTGCTTTTACATACGCAACTGTAACGAAGGCGAACCGCAGCCGATCCGTTTCGGTTAATAAATAGCAGAATTGAGGTGCTGGACTCCGACGCGTACGCTGAGGATGCAACCGGGAAATGAGAGAGAGAAAAGATGAGCCATAGATTGGACAGCTCCACAATCTCGTAGGCTATCAGACGAGTACCTGACTCGGTTTTCGCGATATCCCAAAACATAAGAGATTAAAAATAGAGACAATTAATGTTCCGGAACTAGACCACCTGTCAAAAAGCGAGAGCAATGCACTTCGAGTCGAGCTCGCGCTCGGGTGCAAAAATACCCTGCATGCTGATCGAAATTCTATCATACCTGTTGTGTAAAGCTGTCCAGTAGATTTTGCGAAACCTAAGTAGAGCATATTAACAAAATATAAATATGTGTTTCTTCCATAAGACTGTTCAAAAATGCTGACAGATTGGAATACGTCTAAACTCGTATAAATACATCGAGATAACATTTAATATTCATATCACAGCAAGAATCGTAATAATCATACGATACTGTAGTACAAGCAATTGCGAACAATATAGAGATAGCAACTCCATATGGGCGACACGTGCGACACCTGTCGTCGGCAGATAACGGGGCGCACGCTTGCGATTAGTCGCAGGCAGGTGAAATGCGCGGAAAACTCATAAGAAGCAAGATTAGTCGCGGGCTTCACGAAGATAAGACCGTATTAGTCTAGAAGTAAACGTTGAAATGACAAATAGAATGTGCTTGTTGCCACAGAAACCTTCTACTTAGTTAAGCTGAAGTTTTAATACAAACTTGGAAAAGGCTGGTTGGTAGTGGCTTTATTTATTTGTAGATATTTTATTATAAACGTAACTCGCTCATTTAATTTATTATTTTTGGCATAACGCGAAGCAATTGAGGTAATTTTCATGGAAATTTCGGAATAAAAAGAACCTTAGGATGTGCTATCCAGGTTTCTACCACCGAACAGATTTTATCGAAATCCGTTCAGTAGATTTTGCGTGGTTCCGAACAAATCATCCAAACACAGATTAGGTCGTAGTTAATGAAACTGTAAGCAAATTCGCCCAAAATAAAGTCGTAAATGTGCGGGTCTCCTCCCCGGAGCACCGCGAATGTACACAATATGGCGGCGACATTTGTTCATAACCTATATTGAATGTAGCGGAGAACATCAAAGATATTGTACAGGCTATCTCGTCTTTGTGTCGTGTTCTATTTCCGTTATTTATTGATTTCAATTTTACTTTATTTAGAAGATCATCAACCATACCGGCAGAAAAGGTAAGTGCGATAAACAAGTGGTCATTTATAGGTCCTCCCCACAGATAGGTAAGTCGCAATTATCATTTTGTCTCAAAAAGCAAATACCTTCTATCTTGGTAGAGTTTATGTCCATACATACATACATAGAATCAGGTCTTCATCCCTTACGGGGTAGACAGAGCCAAGAGTCGTAAGACTCAAAGGCCACGCTTAGCCGAATAGTGGGCTCTCTGACTGATGGAATGAACATTCAGGTATAGTGACAGGTTGCTAGCCCATCGCCTTTGAGTGGAGGAACCCCCAGTTTAAAGCCCTTTCCCTCGATTGACTGAGTGATTGAATTTATGTAGTATTTGCAAAAAGTTATATTATCTTATGCAAAGGTTTAGGTGGATAAATGGCGTGATTGACTACGCGTATGGAAGTATGTAATTGTCAATGTAAAAGACAGTTTAATCTATAGTTAAATTAGAGAAACTAGCTTAATTAATCACGATTACCAAAACGTTCAAGGGGCGTACGTTATATTACTTTATGCTTCCCAATACGTTATGCTATGCCCCGATGCTTCGCTCCCGTGGGATTTTGAAATTCTTAATAGCCTTGCTGGTGAATGTGCCTATCATACCTTCCCACACCATACCTTTACTTACCTTTCACGCCTTTTCCCTGGCGGTAGGCAGATACGAAATTAGCGATTTTCACTTGCTACGATCCTTACAGATCTCTCTCACTTCCTCTACACTCAATACTCGCTTCATACATGCTTACCGGTTATGAATGCTCCTAATAATTCCCTTTTTAAGGAGGTCCGCAATCTAAAAAGGGATCAATATTTTTTCTAATAGACTGTTTGTTCCAAAGATAAACGTGTTAAAACCAACTGTTCAGCTTTATTATATTAGTATACATTATCGAAATCGTCGCAAACGACCAACCCGAGTGCAGGTCTCATCCCTTATAAACTATCATAATCAAAACGATGGGCCCGCAAAAACGAGAAAGTTATCAAAGTGATATTAAGGACCAGATGCGCTCGCAAAAACACGCTGGCCTTATGAACAGGCCGGGTACCACTATGTATTAATATTTTAATGATAGCACGGCTGATAGAAAATTTGTAACTTGTAGTTTGTATTCTGTTTTTGGAATGGTCATTTGCACACACGCTTTGTAATACTCTTCTTTACTTCAATACGTAGTGTAAACAAGCTAATTATTAAAAAACAAAAAAACTCGACTGACAACTCACATAGCCTTTGTTACTCGGAGGAATGCAAGGAATCTTAAAATACCTCTCACATTAAAATCTGTTAAGCCGTTCAGGACATATGGTGGAATAAACTTGCATTGCATACATGAACCCTGAAAACATAACACTCCTTTTTTGATCAGTCGTGTAAAAAGTAGCTTCCCTCGTCTGTAGTAACTTTTCACTATAATTTACATAATTTATTCCAGATTTTTTTTTTTTTTTTTATTAAATATGGGTTTGCTCTTGACCACAATCTTGCCCGAGGACAGAGATGAGGTCTACGATGAAGCGAGCTTACCCAGAAGCAGCCTATTCACTCTGGTTTTGAAGAGAGTCAGGTTGTATGTGCTCGGAAACACAGACGCAGGTAGGGAGTTCCAGTGCTTTGCTGTGCGCATCAAGAATGATGACGAAAAGCGCTTGGTGCGTGCGGGGGGAATATTAACTAAGAAGGGATGATAGCCCGCAGTGCGTCTGGTTGTCCGGTTGAAGAAAGGGGCGGGCGGTATGAGCTCATGCAGCTCATGATGAGATGGTTTATCTATAGTACATACCCGTGCAAAGCTGCAGCAGGGGCAAGTATAATAGATGTATTTCTAGTACGAGTATATTATAAACCTTTATTAGTAAAGCGAGTATATAATGTACGTTACTATGAAAGCAATTAATATCAAAGCATTTAATTCATAAATTATCTACAAAAACGACCCGTACAATTTAGCAAATCTATGACAAGTGAATATTTTTTTTTTAATGGCAGAAAATTATAATAGCTAAATTGTAATGATTTAGGCATCATACTACAACAACTTTCTAGTAACTTTAATCCTTTTTAGGATCGTTAATTCAAGTGACAATCCAGAAGAGGCAAGCATTTTTTTTTTCAAAAAGCTATACCTTTACCTTTTTAGGAAGATAAAAATATTTTTTCATGTAATTCACGGCATAAAATCCATGACAAAAAACTAAATTCTTAAACACGAATATAACAAGCATATCGCATTATCTAAGTCGGTTAAATAGGCCTGATAGCAGAAGTGGGATCAACGAAATTTATTAAAACATTTTATCGCTAGCGACGCCATCCGACACCCCATTTCACTCATTTGGGACCCGACAACCATTCGTCCCACTCCATTGGGCTGTGTACTATGACGTCATTGGTATGGTAATTAAAAGATCAAGCATCTTAGTTTTGCATTATCGCGACATGAAAACATTACCTCCTGGTTTCTTTTCGTTTCCCGAACACAAACACTATCAAAAATATTATCCCAAAAAGTACAATAGAATAACTATTGAACAGAATTACGGAACCTCTAAAATAGAATCTTTCTAGCAGCCTTATGCTACCGACCACAAAGAGGTAATCAGGGGAGAACGCAATTAAAAAAACCTTCCAATATTCAAACCATACGAAAACTTTTACGAAATTCACCAACTGGAAAACGTACAACTCAACCAATAATATCCCAAAAACTATTGAACATTGAGGAACCGAATCTAAAGGAGTCGTTTTAACCCACCGTATGCAGCCGGCCACAGGGAGGGAGTTAGGGGGGCGTAATTAAAAAAATATGTCCCACTTCATTGCGGCACCGCAGCGCGTGTGCCTTATTTTGCGAATTCGTAATGGCCGCCGATTTCATACACTGCCTTTGTTGCAAGGGCTGGGTGCTTTTTAGGGTTGTTTGTTAACGTAAATACTGTTTAATAATTAAATGCCTACTGTTTAAAAAAAATTGTAACAGGAAGTTGGTTGACATGTCGTCATTTTTATATTTTATGCAGAAAATACAAAAGTGATTCCATATATAAAAGTACAAAAGTGATCTCAAAGCGTTGCATTTATTTTGAGGAAAGGCAAACTAATTAACTATTATGGCGCAGTGACCCAAAATGAGTCTTGGCCTTCGATAATAATGATCTCCATTTGGGCCTGTCCTGCGCCATCTACTGCCATTTATTAGCGTGCAGCTCGCGCAAGTCTTTCTGGACCTCGTCAGACCATCGGTATCTATGACGGCCGACCGGTCGCCGACCTTTGGGCTTTCCCAGATACGCCTTTTGTACACCACGGCTTTCCTCCATTCTCCCCACGTGGCCAAGCCAGCGAAACCTGTGGGCTTTAGTCTCGCCGATGATATTTAGCTCTGCCACTAGCTCCTCTAGTTCCCTATTCTTTATTCTTCTCCAACTCCCATCGTCATTCCGTGTTTTCCTCAGAATCTTTCTCCAGATTTTCCTCTCCACCACGAGGAGTTTGGCTTCCTCTTCTCCAGGGTGAGTTTCCAAGTGTCACCGTACATTCACATCAGTCATACATTAATATAGGTCTAACTATTGTTTTGTTGATTTGGATTTTAGTACGTTTGCAGAGAACTTAGACACCAGGATAAGTAAAGCAGGAAAGGCATGTATTTTTTTTTTTAACGTTGGACGGCAAACGAGCAAGCGGGTCACCTGATGGAAAGTGATCACCGCAGCCCATGGACAACTGTAACACAAATTTCAAGAGTGTTGCCGACCTTTCAAGAATAAATAGACTCATTTATTGATGTCATTGGAACCATTCCAAGGTTGTTTAACCAAATTTGTTAACATGGAAATGGAATATTTACTGGTATTATAATCTTGTATTATCCAATTTAAAAAAAAAAATTAAAAGTCGTCTAAATGATATGAAACAAAAAGCCAGTGTAGCAATTTTCTAAAAATCAGTGTAAACAATTACTCGGAGCTGTAACCCAAGTAATTATACTTCGGTCGCGTCCCGTAATGAAATTAAATTAAGAATAACATAATACCGCCCAGCGCAGCGGCCACATTTTCGCGTTTCACCCCACTTTGCCCCGTTTCACCCCACTTTGCCCCGTTACACCCCATTGCCCCGCTTCGCCCCACAGCGGGAGGAGTTGTCGAAATTCAGCCGCAAACGCTCCCAAATTTTTTCATGGACTTTGTGAATTTTGTTGCGATAAAATTGTAATGTCGCTCGTTGTCGGCTCACGTTTCGTCATCAAAATATTTTTTTAATATTTTAAAGGCTATACCTATTTCAAACTGTATATCTAGTAGTTTGTAGCTTTGAGACATAATATATTATGATTAAATAATTAGTTATCGACGTGAAAAAGAGCCTTCTTTAAAGGCCAAGTTTCAATAAAAAAATTTGACTTTGACTTTGATATCAGTATGAGTACCTATCTAGTTAGTCATCTATCTATATCATATCATATATATATATAGTCAGGTATCTATATCATAGTACAATTTTAATTTCTAATCTATATAATCTAATACATATTTAAATAAGTGTTTAACAATACTATTTGATATGTCTCGTAAAGTAGTTTCTGATTAAAGGTATACTTAACTCTAGACTTAACTAACTCTAGATAAAATTGTGTTAGTTAAACGCAAAGTCAAGCACATTTTTTCGCCTGACTGAGTATTTCTAATTAAAGTGATATGAATATTAACTATATTAACTGATACACAGCTAGCTGATAAATTCTAATGGTATCCTTAGCTTTAAGTAATTTTTTTAATTATGAACAAGAATTTTGACGAATTATAAGTGCTATTTTTAAGCCTATATAAATAAAAACAATTTGCTTTTACTTTGACTTTAACACTTAAAATGCTAAAAGCAAAGCTCTACCAGCCTTTGGCTCATGCAGAGAAAATATATGGCTGCAAAAATGTATAAACACTTAAATCTTTTTTTAGTTATATGCCAGCACGAATTACCGTTAGAATTCGGACAAAAAATCAACCTGTATATAGTAGTCAAGAATCCAGTGAAGGTCCTGAGTTCAATTCCTTGCTACTAGACTAAAAGACAAAAATGAACACAACCCATACATGCGTTGTGTTTATTTTTGTCTTTTAGTCATGATCACATGATTTTCATGTAAAATGTCACCAAGACGAGCCCTTATGGCTTGCACTGTCAAAAAACTATTAGATCTCATGTAGGTAGGGCCAAGCTTCTTACTTTATACGCCCTACTCTACTATTCTATAAATCTACTAACCCGAACTTCACAGTCTCTACATTTGGATATCGAGGGTTCCGTACAAAACTGTACATACTTATGTACATTTTTGAACAAATACTGTAAGACCAATTGGTGTATATCTATTTTAGGTTTTAAATGTCTCTATGAAAACGCTAAATATGCGAAAATTGGCAACATTTTGTTAAGGGGAGGCGTTTGACCAGCGGTGGGGCACACCAACAAGCTAAAAAATGTAAATGTAAAGAAAACCTGAAAATTAAGCATGATAAAGTATATCAACTAATCATAACTTACCAACTTTTTTTAAAGCTTAAATCGAAAGTTCTTTATTGAAACTTGGCCTTCAAAGAAGGCAAAACTAATTAATATTAATAATCATAGTGTATTATGTCTCAAAGCTACAAACTACTAGCATTTCGGAACGACCACTGTAAAGAAATACCGATCGTAATATGTATGCCAAAGTATATCATATTGGAGCATTATTACTCTAAATAATAGTAAACCTCAGGGAATAGTATTTATTGATAAAGAATTAGACCTAAAACAAAAATATATAAATGATTAGAAAAGATAACACACACTATATATTTAAAACCACTTCCGAAACAAAACTTACCCTTATTCCAAGGGTATTATTGTTATTAGATATAATATTTTAAAACAGATATATTATTATATATATTTTAGATATATTATTTATCTTTACAATGATTAGAGAATAAGTGATTTATATAAACTGGGTAAAGAATGACAACCAAAATGCAGAATCGAATATGAATGAATACAGTTTAAAATTTATGACAGGTGAGATAAGTATGTATGTGCCAGCGCACGCATAATAGATCCAAAGAGGATCAACGCGCTGCCACGTTACAATATCAACTAATTAAAGCTAAAAACATGACGCGCTCGCGTTTATTATATCTATAGCTTTAGTAAAAGCTAATAATATTTACAACGCATCGGAAAACATAATTAAGGTGATAGTATATCTGGAGTGGAGGATTACTCGCATTACGCTAATATCACGTTTAATATCACGATATGAGGCGATATTGGCGCGGCGATAGGAGTAATTTGATTTTACGAAATGTGTCATTATAGTTGACGATGTAACGTAATAGTTATGTCCCGTGGCTTTTTCCGTGCTTTTCTGTGGAAAATTCTGTGGAAAACAGACTTGTTTTCAAGTAAATACGCAGAAAAAAATGAAAAATAAAGAAAAAATTAAAGAATAACTTTTACAAAGATATATTTGTTTTAAAAATACTCATTTTTCAAACAAATATATGCATTTTTGTCTATCTTCTACTTCATATAATATGTCAAATTTCAGCTTGAGTAACAAGTGGACGAACAAGGATATGGGCGAACAAGGAATTTAGACAGTGGTCCATCGGGTAAATGGCCACAACTGACCGATACCTTTCAATGGTTAGTGCATTTAGTCTATCTATAACATGTAAGTGTATAAAATTGAACGATGATTGTATGATTAACACTAAGGGGGTAAAGTGAGTAAATAGCCGAGGCTAAAAGCTAGTAGTGAGTAAGAGATAATTTCTCTTTTTACACGACTAACCAAAAAAGGAGTGTTATATTTTTAGGGTTCATGTATGTATGTTTGTAGTAAGTTAATTTATTTCACCATAAGTCCTGAACGGCTTAACAGATTTTGTTGTGAGAGGTATTTTTAGATTCCTTGCATTCCTCCGAGTGACATAGGCTATGTAAGTTGTCAGTCGTGTTTTTTTTATCTTTAAATATTTCGCTTGTTATGTATTTTCTTGGGGTTTTCCAAACGATTTTAGGACATCTCTCTCTCTCAGCCGAAAGACGTCCACTGCTGGACAAAGGCCTCCCCCAAGGATTTCCATAACGACCGGTCCTGCGCTGCCCGCATCCATGCGCATAGCATCCATATCCATTAGGACATCTATTAATAGAGATTCTAAAATTTCAGCTAACATACATACATACATATTGTCACGCCTTTTTCCCTTCTTTTTCCTTTTTTGCAGCTAACAATAATAATTTAACCTAACAATTATTGTTAGGCGTGAAAAACATCAATTAGGATAGACAATAATTTTGCAATACAAGTCTATGACAATAATGTTTAGCGAATTTAAATTAGAAACAAAAATTTTCAAACAAATCGAATGCACCCATTTTCTTGCAATCAATTTTTACAAAAAAATAACACTTTTCGAGAAAAGTCTTGGGCAGTCATATAATAAATCCTATCATACTATCCACAATAACATGTAGGATTTAAGATCGCATTCCGACAAGCTTAACACAACGTAACATAACGTCGTAACGTAAACGTTATTGTAAAGTACGTGTAACAACGGTTACGATGCCGCAAATGTGCGTAGCGATAACTTAGGGATGTGCTTAGGGTGCCGCCGGGATTCTCCGGGATACAACTTATTTATGTTGGGATTTATTCTAATATTATAAATGCGAATGTTTGGATATGTGTTTGTATCACAAACAAAAAAAACAAAAAAAAAATTGTATACAAAGATCACCTCTTTATCTATTGAGCACCAAAAATGTTTATTCTTTTAAATAAATTTACAAAGGTCTTGAGTACTTACAAAATATATTTACATAAAAAATAAATAATTAAGGTAACAGTCACGCTTGAATCGCTAAGTTAATTTTGATGAAATTTAATACACGTTTAGAGTAAAACTTGTCACATAGGCTACTTTTTATGCTGCAATTTATACGGAAGCAAAGCCTCGTGCCGCATCTTGTATTTATTTAATTAATGCATTGGGTGAGCCTGTAAGATGTAAATAAATAAAATTAAAAAATAATGCTCAAGTTTGTTTAAGAAAAATTATATGACTTTTACTGTCAAATATAATAAAATTACTAAAAACAATTTTAGGTTTCTTTTTACATTTGTATTCTGTATCAATTACATAAAAATTAAATTAAGTAGGTACTTACGTACCTAATTTTTTTTAGCTTCATTTCTTTGTAGGATGTAATATTATATAATTCCCGATTCATTAGATAAATTACTTAAAGATTAAGAATAAAATACATTCTTCTTTGAAGTTTTTGAACTTTTACATATTTACTTAAAATATTTAAAACATTTCTATGTTTTATTCTTATAAACAATTAAGATATTTAGTTTTTATTGCGCCCACAAATTAATTAAGATCATCTACTTTTTGAACTATCACATATTGACCTTAGTAAAAAAAAATACTGGAAATATACATATTAATATGTAATCTATATATTTGTTGTGTACAAAAATTAATAAATAAATAAAAATAAATTAATTATTATTCAGCTTACATAAAGAAAATTTACCCACAATCTGAGAAATACAAATATGATAAAATTGTACTCACCCAGAACTAATTATGATAAAAACCATTCTTTACAATGGCGTAAAATTTTAATAGCCTCCCCAATGATTTAAAGGAAAGTAAAAGCATAAATATTTGTAAAAGGAAATTGAAAAAATACCTATACGAAAATAATAATTAGACTTAAATACTAACACAAAACTACTAACATTCTAAAACATACAGACAGACACACATTTCTTTATTTATTATTTTTATTTCATACACTAAATTACACTGCACTAAATTGTTAATCGTTGTATTTACGTAGGTATTTAAACTTGGATCTACCCTCTAACTTTACTTCTAAGAATATGTAGAACTGTATTGATGTTTTATGAGTGAAAATAAACATTCTTTAAACCGAAAAAATATTTAAAACGTACATACAATATTTTTTATAAACATATTTTATTATACTCATAAAATTGTATCATAGTCACGGTAACATTGTATTGAAAGCTCGACAAAAGCTCGCCGCCCGCAGAGCCTACATCCGGCGGCGACCGGAACTCTACAACGACATACTTCTTATTATTTGCTGAAGCTTTTATCCGCAATTGTATAAAGTTGAATGATTAATGTTTTTAAATCAAAATAAAAGCAAAACCATTTTATTGAAAAAAAAAAAAATATATATTTAGGTTAGCATAAGTACTTCTAAAATCAGTCGTGCAATCATTGTATACCAAGTTATTTTGAAAACTTAGCAATTTATGTGGTTTCAACATACGTTATTATTTTAGTTTTAATATAAGAAGTCGAGATTTATATTCTAAATTTAGACAAGGATATACTTAAGCTATATTTTATATTTATCGAGGCATTGGCCTAGTTATTGAATTGAGATTAAACTGATAATAGCATAAAATAAAAGTTAAGTAAATATATTTAACTGAGCATAGTTTAAATAAAAAAATAATATCGTTTTTAAAAAGAAGATGTTATATATTAATTTTTACGGTTTTCATTGATAAAATATTAGATAATAAAAGTACCTAAGCGTTTATCGTTTGTGATTTATCCTCATTAGAATTTTAATTGCCAATTAAAGTAACCCAAACTTTTTAATATATTTTATTGATGGATGAAATCAACGACGCGTTGATGTCTTTTATTAGCGTTAGTTTTTTGCATTTAAATATTTTTTATTATGCTTATAATTCAACTCGTTTTCTGTAATTTACGTCATTTATTGTTAATGTTATTTACTTAACATTTATTAATTTATAATAATGATATTAATATGACCTAAATCAAAGCACCTAATTTTAAACAAATTCAAAGCAATGCTTTTTATATTGAATGCTGTGCACATCTATAATTTATGTAAACATAAGATTTGAGTTTCTTTTTAGCCTTTTTTTTGTAAATGTTACTTGTTTATGTTGTTGATGTGCCTAATAAATAAAAAAAAGCATTTTAAAAACAACAAGATAGGCAAAACAAAAGTAAATCACGAAAATCATTTTACTTACTAGATTGCAACCGGTCTCTCCACGCCATGGGGTTAGAGACTAATCCTTGGAAGCCTGGCCAGTACAGGGGCTTGTGTTGAAGATAGTGCGCCATGCCTGCTGCTGCAGCCGCCAGCGACAGCCGAGGGGTCAGCAGACCAGCTCCGACGTTACTCCCTACTGTAGGCCTTGACAATATGTGGTCTATGCCATGAGGATTAGGAGCCGGCGGTGGAGCCTCCGCCAATGAACTCAACGCCGCCAACGGAGCAAAACCATTCTCCATTCTCGAAAGAGGCGGCGACCCACGGAGCTCAGACATTTTTAAGTCCACAACACTGGCCGAAAAATCCAATTTTCAATTAAAATATCGAACACGATTCACACAGCCATCGCAGTTAAGGCGAGTCACCTCGCGCCCGAGTCGACACCGAATGAAAACCACTTCTCAAACCAACGCAAACAAAAAAACCGAATAGAGAACGCCGCCCAGTCAATCTAAACCTTATATCGTCGACCCCGCCCATTCAGCAGCCGTAGCGTGAGAAATACGACTGTGTCACTCTATCTGTACTAGTTTAGAAAGGGATAGAAGACGCGTGGTGTTAACACAAGAGCGTAGATTTAACGAATCGCTATTTAATGGCGCTTCTTGTCTCTTTATAATTAAGTCGGGTGCAGTTTTTGCGGTGCCCCTCTCCCCTGCCCCCTGGCTCGCCTGTAACTAAAAACTATTGTGTATGATATAAATGGTTCATATGGGACAGTTTATTTTATGATAATAGTCCGGAAGGTACAGTCATTTGTCGTTTAATAATTTATGTGACAAATATTTTATTAATTGACAAGGACGGGTGGATGCCACTCGATTTGCGAGGAAATAAAACTCCCATACTATTAACTTCTACATCTGCCTAGTCTGTGGTTGAGAAGATATTGTAAAGTTATACTTTATGGTCCATTTATCTTTTTTTTTCTGTAGGATAGGTAGGTAGGTACTACTACCTAGCATGTATCTATTAGGCATTCCGAAATAATGCATATAATTATTTATATAAATTAAAAATAGATACTTTAATGTATTGTATAATCAATTTCAATATATCACCTACTTAGTTGAAAAATTAAAATATGTATACTTGTATACTTATTTAATTTTATGAAAAACCAAGTGTTTAAATTAATGATAAAAAATAATAATAGATGAAAAGCTTGTTTGTATGTTGTATACCTACCTAAGTACTTATACCACCAATGATATCTATATAAACAAAAAATATAGGACTTACCCTTAAACCAAATACAATGCTGTAGTTTAATATATATAAAAGGTATTAAATTCCTGATAACATAAAGTTTAAATCATCGCCAAAGCATCATCAAAAAGCTCAAATCCAATTAAAAAGTCAGCCATATCCGGTGACTTGAAAGCTTGAATGGCAAAGCTTTGTTATACGGAACACCGCAATTTAGAGGGAGCTTTTAAGCCCCACTGATGGATATTACCCCAAATTAGAATCTTTTTAGATTATGGTTTAAAAAAAATATAGCTATAAACAGCAACATACGTTGCTTTTTTATTTATTTTATATTTTTTTAGCTGAGATAATCACTTATTACATGTCTCTCTCTCTCTCTCTCTCAACCTAAAGACGTCCACTGCTGGACAAAGGCCTCCCCCAAGGATTTTATCCATGGGGGGTTTTGCCGTAATCGCCACGCTTGGCAGGCGGGTTGGCGATCGCAGTGTGATGGCATAGTACGCGGAAAGACGCTGCTGCCCATCCTCCGGTGTTTTAAATCCCTTAGTCGCCTCTTACGACACCCACGGGAAGAGATGGGTTGGTGCTATTCTAGGGCCACACCACAGGCCACTTATTACATGTATAAAATCAAAATTGCTTAATCAGATAACTTGTATAAAATAACAATGTTTACATAAAAACAATTTATTTGAGATACATATTCATATCTATCTAGAGCAGAAGGTCAAAGAAATGAAACGACTCCAAAAAAATTGAAATTGAAAATGTCGATAGCATTTTCAAGATTTTTTTATTTCTTACAGTTTTTGTAGTTTTAATACGTAGAGGTTGTTATTTAAACAATGTTAATAAATTAAATTTATTTTCGCTTATTTCACGAATTTACTTCCATACAACATTGAATATTCACGAAGTAAATATGCACCTTAATAAATATTTCTGAGAGTAAAAAAATCATTTTAATCTTAACTTAAGTTAACTTAAAATTATCCAATAAATTCCAAAACCGGAAATCAGCCTTTATTAGGCTCAAACACCGTCTATAACATTGGTCGAAATGATATTAATTATTGAGTTTCCCAAATGCAACTAACATCAGACGTAAAATGACTACAGTCCTTTGTGCGCTAACCGGATACGGCATAATACCCATTCACTACAAGGATCAATTGAGGGTGGGTTCTCAATATCAGCGGAATCAATCGCTTGAAACTAATTACAAAATGCTGCTGCTTTATACTATATAGTTTTATAAGTTTTATAATGGAAGACGGTTCATTTTTTTAGAAAAAAAAAAATTAACCGACTGCGGTGTTTGCTTACCATCAGGCGACCCGCATGCTCGTTTGCCTACTATTCTATAAAAAAAAAAAAAAAAAAAATTCCATATACTCATTAAATATACGAAATTCTATTGATAAGATAACAAATAAGGGTTTTTATCAAGGTACCTAACTATAATTAACCGTTATTTTAATACGAGTAATGTCGTAAAAAAACTAGTTAAGAGTAATGGTAGGAATAAGAAATAAAAAAATAATAATATACGCAAAAAGAATCCTACCAATACATTTTCAAGACGTCACTATTATGGCTTACACTGTCACAAAGTTGTCAGATCTCGTGTAGAGCCAAGCTTCAAACTCTACATTCCCTGAATAAGAAATAAAAAAATAAATAATATACGCAAAAAGAATCCTAACAATACATTTTCAAGACGTCACTATTATGGCTCACACTGTCACAAAGTTGTCAGATCTCATGTAGAGCCAAGCTTCAAACTCTACATTCCCTAACTCTAAAAGCCTCACTTTACAAACTTGAGTCAAAGTGGCTTGGCCGTTTCGTTTCTACAACAACTTTTGTATCACAAAAGAAATGAAAAGTGAATAAAATACATTTTTCGCCCAGATATATTTCCATCTGCACTAAATTTGCATGATAATATTTATTTTATTTAGAAGTTTATTTTAAATTCGCATTCATGACATTTCTAATTGGCTTATATTCGTACTAATCCTATGTGGGTGAAATAATATTTATCCTCTTCGAAACAGTAGCGAAATTGCTTCCCGCTTTTGTAAAGCCGTTCCAAATTTTCTCTTTCTTTCTTTCAATGGAATAAGAGTTTCAGGAGGTATATTCGTCCACATGGGGTGCTATGGGTTAATCACCTGTACACCCGAATCCACTTGATTAAAGAAACAGACATAGAAAATACCCGGACTGATTTTACTACAACGACTCTAGGCATGAAAAAACGGACTCGATTAGGTTTGAAATAAAAAGTGCCGCGTCGGACAGATCGCGATGGAAAAACTTTGTGTCTGCCCTTTGCCCCGACGGGGGGATGTAGGAAAAGAAGAAGAAGATTCGTCCACATATACAGTCATTTAATTGTAAGACATATGATATAAAGTGACGTCTTTGGAGAAAATGCTGCAGTGGAGTTTATTGCGCCGCCTCTTCTCCACTTGTGCTTTGGAGGCAGTGGTAAACTTAGCTATAAGTAATTTTATGACGTCAACTAACTAAAAAACTAGAATGTGACGATTTATAAGTGCTATTTTAAGCCTACATGAATAAAAATGATTGACTTTGACTTTGAGATATTACCGTAAATGTTGCGATTTTTTGCATATTTAGCGATTTCAGAGTGAAACTTTATGTTAAAAACTCCTTCCGCTTATGGCTTCAGCTGTTTAGACCATTTCACTAACAAGAGAAGCCACTTACAGGCATCCCTCTCTGCCAAATTTCATCTGATCATGCTCATATTGTTTGTTATTATGTGCGTTGTGTTTAAGTTAGTGCGTGGGCATTGTCTTTGCGTGTATAAATTATTTCGTCTAAGAGTGCGCATTGCGTTGGTAAACGTATTTTTCACACATTTTTCCATAAAAATGAAAAAAAAATCATGTTTTATTTACTGCGATAGGTATACACAACTTAGCAACATTTGTAATATACATTGCAGAATCTAAATACCTAAATCACTTAATCTATGACTTCCTCACTATACCTGTATCGAGGAAGTCAACAAAAGTGAACAAACCAGAATATTTTTTTTTTATTTATTTTACAATATAATAGACATAATAATATCCTACTTACGAGTAATCTAAAATAAAGTAGTTACCCAGTCAGATAGATAGCGTTCTATCAGAGATATTAATTATGCGCTGGCATCGTCTCTTGTGGGTTAAACGCTATAAGCCCCGCTGTCACTCGCACCACACCCAATCTTTTGCTCCCCAAAACGCCGCAGCCCATTCATCCGACGTCAATTAGCCCAACACCTTTGCTTTGTCCGGGTTTTATCATCGGTTTATTATACCGTGATATTATGACTGATACGATCATTTTCACGCTATTTTATACCTTATTGTTTGGTATTAGGGATGTCGATGGAACTGAATTAGGGGTGGATGTGGTAACTTTTGACTGTAACCAACTAAATTGGCTGCATATTAAAGTTAACTACAATTGAGTAGATAAGCTAAGCATTGAATAATATGTCTGGACCTTAGAGTCCACAATATATCGATAATTCATTTTGTTTTTGTACTTAGTGCATTTTCAGATACAAAATTTAATTGTTTATCCATAATACATATTTTTTCGTTTCCTCTTTAAAATGTACCTACAATAAAGAATAAAAAAACTTGCCTTGGAATAACTATACATATATCTATTAATTTGATACAATAAGCCCACTTTTACGAACAGTTTTTTTTCAAATTCAATAAAAACTGATTAAAGTTGTAACCTAAGTATATAATAGTGTAGCTAAAACAAGATTATTCAAACACCTTCATATTATGTTAAAAACATAATTTCCCAACCGCAATATAAAAGTTGGAAACAAAAAGCCACTTTACATTTAATTCGGTTACCTCCCAAATGAAAACGCTGACTCCACCATATTTGCGAGCGTTCAAACTTTAAATAGTAATAAAAAAATCAACCTCCGGTCCAGATATGAAGAATCGACTACCGTAATCTACGAATTAGAGAGAGAAAGCTTTAAGAGCGAGCGAGATAGCAGATAACGGAAGGACGTGATTGGTGTATGCTGTGGGGGGGACTCCGCCCCTCCCAAAGAAGGGGGCCACGTGTTTTTGTCGGCTTCAGATGAGGCAATGAAACTGAACGGAGCAGACGTGTCGCGGCACCAATGAAACTTTTAGGATCACGTTTCCGACCAGATTGGCAATCTTGACTACTTACTTAGATAATTCTGAAAGTGTGTTTGTTTCACTTTCACGTAAGAATTGTCCAAGAATTTGTCATTTACGCATATAGTCTTCAATGTTTAGGACTGTATTAATTAATATAAATTAACTCAACGATACTATATAAACGATTAACCTACCAAGAATATTTTAACCAAACAAACTATATAAAATATCCTACATGTTGATTAACGAAATGTACATATTTATAAAGCAGAGGTGAATGGAAGAGTTGGCCAGGGTCGACCTCGGAGAACGCACCTTGACCAGATGGAGATATTAGAAGCACCCATAACCAGAGAGCATGTATGAAAAGAGTGGTGAGTGTAGAGGAAGCAAGAGAGATCTGTAAGGATCGTAGCAAGTTGAAATCGCTAGTCTCTGCCTACCTCCACGGGAAAAAGGCGTGATAATATGTATGTATGTATGTATGTTGACATCCTATAGAGAACAGTCATCTCACGAACACCCTATAGGAGATACATACAAAGTTAATTTAATAACCAACACCATTACACAATATCAAAATAACTTCGTTAAACTTTTCATTAAGCCGATGTTTTCAAAACTGTGCTAAATGGAGTGAAATAATTCCTTTAGCACATTTGGTATTACTTTTGATACGCATTGGGGAACCCTAGATAATCGAATTACTACCCTCGCTATACAATGGTACAGAGGAGGCACATGCAGAGACTATGTAAGAAACTTCTTACAAATTCATAAGTATAATAAATGATACAATTTAAATTTTCATTTGCACTAGTAATCCTATTATATTTTTCATGTGATGTGTTAATAAGTAATGAGGTTGAGAATGAGTTTCGTCGTAACTCATAAACTAAACATATCATCATAGAGCATTTATTTATCGAAATTGTAACGATATTATAAGCATAATACCACGTAACAAACTCGCGCCGCTGAATGCAAAATATATAGGACTAGCCGCGCCCCAGGGCTTCGCTCCCATGAGAATTTCGGCACAAAAAGTACCCTATGTATATTCCCGGTATTTGTCTATGCGTGTACCAAATTTCATCGAAATCCATGTAGATTTTGTGTGATTGACACATCCAAACTTTTTCATTTATAATATTAGTATGATTATAGTAAGCCAAGTAGCTCTTGTTCTGGTTTAGTTATAAGACGTCATATGAAAAAAATCACGTATAGTATAAGGACATTTGAAAAATCGTACATAATCGGCATCTATCATCTTAGTAGACGATAAATAAACAAGATAGAAATAAGCAAAGATTATTGTCTCTACCCAACGAAACAAACAAATTAATATGTAACTAAGTATGTTTTCAGCTTTCTCTTCCTATACACAATTTATCTCTGCCCGTACTCTAAGCAAATGATGCAATTGAACATAAAGCTTAGTCTCTGACTACATCTACTGCGTGTTACTACCCTCGCCATACAAGGGGCACTTCGTCATTTAATTTCAGTTTGTTTAGTGATATTAAGGCGATTGTATTGATTTACTGTGTCATATTTTGAGATTAAAAATTGACTTTTTAATATTCGATAGAAATTGGTCTCGCTTCGTTATTTTGCTATTTGTTTAAGTAATTTTGATTTACGCGTACAATAGTCAGTTAAAATTTGAAAGCTTCAGGAATTTATGTAATGAAACATAATTATAAAATTACACTTAAAAATCTCGTACAAATATTCAAAGCAAATCGTCGATTTTATTAAAAGAAAAAGTATATATAAGTATACCTAAAGATTTGCTGTGATCGCGACTTTATTTATTTATTACTAAGAAATTATTTACCAATTTATTTTTAACAGAAATAAGCATAGCATAGAATAAAACACAAATTTAGCTTCACATAAAACATTATGTAAAATTTTTAATTTGTGTCAAGTAAAAATTGTGTAGGTTTTATAATATTATAGGTTATAAACAAATAAATAGGTTATAGGTCCCATAAAACAAATATCAAAATTACAATAGTAATTTAAACTTAGGAGCGTGGTAATAAATATCAAAATAGCGCAAAAGGTGTAAAGGCTATGGGAGCGAACGATAAACATCGCAGCACAGGTGTATCGGTACCTATTGGAAAACTTGCAGAATTAACGGGAAGGGGGCGAGCTAGGGATGGGAAAACTTGAGTTTTCATCGATATCGATATTGTTAATTTCCTTCAATTGACGATTGAATTCGTCTCAATTTTTCAGGTTTTGAAATAAATAAGTTATTTTGAACTACATGAAATGTTACACTACACCTGAAATTATTACACTGAAATATTATATTGTCACTATAATCTGAAGCTCCATTCCATCAGTCAGCCATCTATTCAGCTAAGCGTGGCCTTCGAGTCTCACGATTCTAGGCTCTGTTTATCCCGTAAGGGATAAAGACGTAATTCAATATCTGAAATATTAAATGATTATGTCTGTCGATATTAAGGTGCGATCGAACAAGTTCATTTTTAGGGTTCCGTACAAAAATGAAAAAACGGAACCCTTATAGGGTCACGTTCCTCTGTTTGTATATCTGTCCGTTCGTCTGTCACAGCCAATTTTGGGAAAAGCACTGTTCCCGTGGAAAATTCACACGGGCGAAGCCGCGGGCAAAAACTAGTTGTCTATAAACAAAGCACACCCGCTTCGAGCAACAAGGACTTCCGCGCGCGGAGTCCGTGTTGCTCTATGCACACCCGTCAATAAGCTCATACACAAATATTTTGAGCCAGGGGCATTCACGATACTTCAATGTTCACCCCATCACTACTCCAGCAATTCCTAAACATTGATTTTATATGGAATCGAGTGATTTCCTGCTGGAGCCGACTTCGAGGCTGTTTATTTCAAACCACCTGAATTAAAAACGATAAATTCTGCCGACAATTGGAAGGCGCGATTAAAAAAGTTGAATTTTGTTCAATACAAGAAATAAATAACCTTACTCTATAAGTATCAATTTATTTTTACTTGGGGTGAAAGTTGGGGTGTAAATTGTTCTCTTTTTAACTTTACTTACCTCTTATTTATTAATTAAAAAAATTATAACCAACGAAATTATTAAAATAATAAATGCTTGTTATATTTCGTGGTAAAGCGCTAAAATACTTTGTCTAAATATGCCTACTATAAGGAGTATTTGATATCTTCTATACATTTTATAGATATACACTCTTATATCCTAAAGTTTTCTATCTTTTTAGATATAACCCATAATTAGAAATCCGATGACTGGGCATAGGTTTCTCCCACAGATTTTTATAAACTGATTGGAGGCGATATTATAGTAACTCAAGACTCATCAGTAGGTACTAAATGGCTGAACCAATTTTAATGAATATTACTGCGGGAATAGATAAGAAGTTGAAGAAGGTCATACACTACTATACAGGGATACTGGTAAGTCGACCTACATCCGTTGAGAGGTGATAGTATTGGCCAAAACAAATTGTTTTTGCCCCCTAGTGCCTTATCCAAAACTTAACCGTTTCAGATATATTTCACATTTGAGATGTTTTGAGAAAAAAGGCACTTTTGAGTAGATTTTGTCTTGTATTTCTTTCTTTTTTAATCCTACCTAGTTTTTTAAATGATTTTATTATTACAAATGTTTGATCTAAACTATTTTGTAAAGAAAACTAAAATCTTTAACAAGGAAATGGATAATTTAGTGGTTAATTTACCCGTATTTTGTTAATAATTTTTTCTATGACTTTCAACTTTAGCAATTTTCTTAAAAAAAAAAACAAAATAAAATATTCGTGCTGATATTACAGAAAACATCCTTGCTTTACAAAAAAGTATAATAATCAGGTAAAATATTTGTGATTCCTTTAATTTTCGACTTACCAGTAACCCTGTATATAATGCATGCTGGTGACTAGAAATCATAAAAAAATCTAATAGTTTCTCTAGAAGTATCTACTATTTGAAACTCCTTTTAGGTCATTCAGAATAACCACGGGACACTAATCGTATAATATTTGGGCACCTTGTTAGTCTCGGAGCGCTATTACCCGGCCAATTTCAGAAGACGTAGCAGGGAAGTTACCCGCACATTAACAAGGTCGTATTGAACGTGGCCGGCTAATTCGGACGACGACGGTGTTGTGAAGTCTATAGTAGTTGTTAAGGGTCGACTTTACCAATTCTATTGTTGTTGTGGTTCAATCTTGAATTATTGTTTGTACTGGACCCATACTATCCAAAGTACTTTTTTCAATTACTTATTAATTTAGCTTTCCTTCTTCTTCTGTACCATGGCAATTTTGGGATTCTTATTCTATTCTTTAATCCTTCTTCATGAATGTGTGATAACTACTTATAAATAGATGATAACAACAGTAATAGTTTTTCACATTCAACGGTAATTCCTGAGATTAACTAGGACGTTCAAACAAATAGTCAAACTCTTCAGTTTTATTCATATTCTCATACTCATATTCTATATTTAGGTACGTTATTTGTAAATTACTTACATATATTAGCATAGATACTATATAAACGTTGAATAAGTTACGGTTAAAATTTAGATTTTTTTGAATTAAATCTATTATCCGCTGCTTGTATGGAATTTTAACTTTGTATAATTACTTATTTATTTTTGATAATTTAGTACGGCATGCTCTATTTTGGCTTAATATTCATTTAAAGCTAATAGTTTCACAATAATTACGGAAACTCAATGGTCACTACTCTCCCGTCTATAAATCCTAAAGTCGCATTACAGCCATTATGTCCTAATGAAGCAACTTTAGTGCTAAACAGTCGGACACTGGTCGCAGCCGCAACGTAAATACAACCCTATTATCTACCGCTTAGGACTAGGGGTCTTGCAAGAAAAAGTAAAGACGCTACGCGAATAAAAGAACCATATAGAAAAGCATAAGTTTGCATGACCATAATCAGGTTTAGGTATATTAGTTCTGTAATAATTACGCAATGAATAATTTATTAAGATCTGAAGAGAGAAAAATGGAAGGAAGTTGTTTAGTGGGTGTGAAATTTGAGTGCTTTCGCTGCTCTTCCAAATTTTTAGATGATTATGTAAAAGTTATAGGAGCCTTGTAGCCTAAGTGCTCTGTCAAGGTCATTGGGGCTCCAATATACTATTGTGCCGAGGTCCTCATTGGAGGACCAACGTACGTACGTCAGGAAGTACTTGAATTTAATGAGTATGCACTGCTTATAGTTCTGGGATGAACGTCGCATAAACAGGACAGATTGATTCGAAATACAGTGGAGTCGGGACGTGTCAGATACCCCGATCGTGTCGTATGAACCTTAACATGACCCACGGATTCGCTACCGTTTCATTTAGTTTATCGAAATCTTAATTTAAATGATTAATACAAATTATAAAGTGACTACAGACTATGTTCATCATGTTATATGACATTCTTGTCATCTATTTCAATTGTGATTTATTAACTCGACCTGCGTGCGTGATTGTACCCACTGATTTGCCCACTGAATATTCATTGATGATGATGATAATGACCCCTTCTGATGATCATGAACCTTCCGCTTCGACATACAATAACTTTAGTACTAAAGGCACTTAACCAATCTGTGTGTGTGTAGATTGATTGTGTGAAGATTTTGAGTAGAGTTAAATAGGACATTTGAAAATGGTCAAAATTCTCTAAGCAAAGCCTCCTCTTGACGTAACTAGTAAAAAATAAACCGTAAAAAGCAAAATGACTTACACATTCATTTTCAGCGCGCTCTGTCTGAACTTTCACTCTTAGCCGAAGGGAGGGACGAAATAAATTCAATTTGTACAAACTCCGCTTAAGGCGTTTGGATTGCCGTTGTTCTGTGAAATGGTGTTTTTGTAAGGACTAAAGCTCAGCTGTGGTTAGCCAGAAAAATCTGAAAAAAATATATGTGTACTATCAACTCTTTAAGAACATTTGTTTAGATTATTTTTATTGTAAGATAAAAACTACTATATGAAAAAAATAAAAACGGAAAGACATGCATTTTTATAATTTCCTTACTGTTCCGAAATGGCATTGACGATCGGGAAAATTTTTACATCAAAAGAGACACCATTTATTATACTTCAATCGCTTAGATTTTCGTTCAAATCGAGCAACATTTTTCATACTAATGTTTATAAAACAAAAATCATTCGCCCATTTTTCATAGCGGGGCTCTGTGCGGGCGACGGGCGGCAGTCTGCCACTGGCTTTCAGACGAGGAGGTTGTGTCGCTCGTTTCCGCATCTGTCAATATTCCTGCCGCTTTGTTTACCATGTAGCGTAGAGAAAAACATACAGTAATCAGCCGGCTGTACCTGTGCTTTTGTACATTACAAGAATAAATGAAAGTCACTTCACCTCTGTCTGTTAAACTTTTACTCCTCCCAAACCACGCTATGGATTTTTATGCCAGTTTCACTATTAGATAAGGAATTTTTTGTAGATGTAAATTGATATAAATTTGATTTTATTTAAAGGCAATTTTATTATTTTAAGAGCATTACAGAAAGTCAATAAATATATCCATACATATTCATAGAAATCATTTTCCTCCATTTGACGACCTCCGTGGCCCAACGGCCATCACGCCGTACTAGTACACCGTACACCGGAGGCCCAGGGTTCGATCCCCGGTCGGGTCAAGATAGAAAATGATCTTTTTCAGATTGGCCTGGGTCTTGAATGTTTATCTCACTAAAATATATTTGTTTATTCATTTATTTGTTTGTTACATCTTCACGCTTTATCTACTGAACCAATCTTCCTGAAATTTTGCATACACATAGAAGTAGTGAGAAGGACATAGGGTATGTACATTTCATCCCGGGAAAAAGCAAGGTCCTCGTGGGAAATTCACGCAGACGAAACCGCGGGTAAAGGCTTTGTTATAAAATATAGTATCGTTGAATTAGTATCCCATAACACAAGTCTCGAACTTACTTTGGGGCTAACTCAATTTGTGTGATTTGTCAGTTCTGATATAGGGATAGTTCGTGACTACAAACGAAAACTAGAAAATCCTAAACAAGACCACAAGAAAATGACGTCAGCTATGATCGGTGATCAAGATCCAATTTGAATAGTATAGCTGCGCCGCAGTAGTAAGTAAATATCTTAAAACAAATTACGCGGGCGAAGCCGCGGGCTAAAGTTAGTTTTTAGATACCTATTAAATATGTATAATTAGTACTTTGATAAGTAATTTTATAATCGATGTACAAATAAACTAAGAAAACCTGTCACTCCGGTCTCATAGGGTCTGCAGAAAAAAATAGATGCAATATTTTTTTTAAATCTTTCTTCAACAAACCAACCAATCCGGTAAAAACTAATTAAGTTTTTTCTGATATAAAGAATGTCTAAATTACTCAACTTTGATCATGGTGCGTTGGTTGGTGGCATTTACATACCGAAATTTGAAGAATCTATTTCTTTAGTTAAAAATATGTACGTGTGTGTATGTATGTGTACTAACCTCTTTTTATTTGATTAATTTAGTAGAAAACAGAATACTATAAAGAAATAATTGGTAAAAAATTATTATTAATTTTTCTACCGAAATATTACTTTTGCACACCGTATAAAAGTCAAATTGATTTATTAGCCCAAACTCTGATAGTATTTTATTTTACATTAGTATGAAAATATTGTTGCACAGTCATTTCATAAAATACGGATTCCAAAAAAATTATATTTTTAAAACAGTCTTCAATACTACACTTGTTAAATATACGTTTTTACAAACACATCATCTTATACTTACCTAAATGATTATTGTAATTTTTTTTACTATGAATACGTTGCCAAGACTTAAATTTAGTAGTATTTGGTATTCTATTCAGTCGTGTGTTTAGGGTTCCTTACACTCAAAAGGCAACCTTTACAAGATCACATGTCCGTCCGTTCCTGTCAAGATTATTTTGCTCAGGAACTCCATGAAGGTATATAAATTGAAATTCATATTTTAATAACTTGGGCTACTGAAGATACGTAAAATGACCGCATGTGACCGGATCATAATTAAAAAAAAAGAAGTTGAAAACGATAAATGACCACGATCAACTGTTGACGAATTGTTTTATTTTTTATTTTACAATTTTACAATAACTAATTTCCTCGCCGCCCAAAATGTATGGAACAGCAGATTTTTTTTTTGAGATTTCAGAATCGGTCCCATATAAAAAGTTGGTTTCATAATCTTATGAGTACTTTCACCCCTAAAGATGTTGCATGTGTTTACCCAAACGCCCAGTATAAGTACACGAACTTTATTGAGCTTTCGCCCGCGACTTCGTCCGCGCATAATTTATTATTGTTAATATCTTAGATTTCATGTGGCATATCAAGATGAAACCTATGCTAAGCTTTTAAGTGACACCATCAAAAATACTTAAATGCGAATACCTCGCATCAAATTTTGTCAAGTGGGTAGTTTTTTGTGCTTGATGCGCAGAAACATACAGACAGACAGACAAAAATTCTATCAAAACTTCGTTTTTTGGCTTCTACCCTGGCCCTATAAAGACCAGTATAACTTTTTCCTTTATAATTTTCTATGTAAAAACATAAGACCAGTTACAGTTTATTTAACCTTTATTATAAAATTCCAGGGTGGATCCCGAAGGTTTTGGCATATAATTTGCATGGGCAAAGCCGCGGGAAAAACCCATCCCCAGATTACGCGTGAAAAACCACGACCCTTCAGCTTTGCAATCGGTAAAAACACTCCTTGCGGATGAAAATGGCCATAAATGACCGATTCTCGTCCAGTCAAATTCAGTCACCTTGAAAGTCATTTTCAACTCTACTCTGGTTTATTGTCTTTTTCAGCTGTAAAATAACTGTCAAATTTATATGTCGTTTCAATCAACAAATATAAACCGTGAATCATGAATAATAATTACAAATAATTTTCCGATACCGATGGGATTCCCCTTTTTTATATTTTTAAATGTTTTTTATTTTTGTAAAATATTTTACATTTAAAAATGTAAAGAAGAAGATGACAAATATAAATAAATGAATAATAATTATAGCAAATTTTAGCAAATTATGCAAATTCAAGAAGGCAAAACCAAAACCTATCTTTACTTCCTGTTGACCGAGCGATTTATTGTGAAATTTGGTAACCAAAAAAGGTCTTATAGGTTACTTGTACAGACAATAAATCTGAAAACTGTAAATATATTGTTAGAAGTCTAAAAAGTGTTACAAACTTATTTTTTTGCGTTCGATACAGTATGAATCTTTATATTTATATTTATTTATATATAACTATATATATTTAGCTATATATATATATATATATTGGATATAATATTATTATTAGTATGTATGTATCTATAGTCATTATCAAGTAAATTGTTATTATTACGTCTATATTTTATGAGTTAATTATATATCGCGTTGCACTTTATCGCTTTTACCACCTTACTACTCTCTGTTTGGTCTAATGGTTGACTGGTAGAGAATGCTTTATGGTGTTAAGTCCACCATTTGTACATAATTTTTGTAAATTTTGTGCAATAAAGTTTTAAATAAAATAAAATAAATAAATCCTAGGGATCAAAACTGCAAAGTTTGTTTTTGAAACCCTTGCTGCGAGAGTTTCATTCGCACTTGGCCATTTATTTGTAAACCCATGACTCTGTCAAGAGATTATTTTGGTGAAATAAAAGTTTCTCTCTTTGGTCGTATTTCCTCATGACTGAGGGTCGTGGTCATTACATGGAATGAAACACACACAACGACTCTCTTAGCAATATTAATGGAGTGGTTTGCCATTGCCTTCTCCATTTCACACACTAGCTGATAATCATCAACCAGAAAAAAAGTCATAAAAGTTTATTGATACCTATTTTAGTAATCCTACCTATAGTAGTTTCTGCCTACCCCGACGGGAAAAAGGGGTGACAATATTTATGTCATGTAATTCAATTATAGTGAAATTTAAGTGTGTCATATTACCATTTTTAAAATGATAGGTTAGTAGAATATTTAATGATCATTTGTGAAAGGTTTTTTTGTGAAACATTAGTGAATCGTAAATAAAGGTAATATTTTTCTTAGCTAGTGCCCGCGAATTAGTTCGCGTGTGAAATGGAGATCGCTGTGGCAAGTCACTCCATTAAAATTATCAAAATAGTCGTTATGAGTGTTTCATTCCACATAATCATCCCTATCCTTAGTCATGAGAAATGAGGATAAAGGAAGAATTTTTTATGCACAAATGTATTTTCTAACTAGCTTTTGCCCGCGGCTTCGCCCGCGTGGATTTCCAATGGGAACAGTTCTTTTTCCGGGTATGAAAGGTACCCTATGTCCTTCTCAGTACTTTTAACTATGTGTATGCAAAAATTGAGGAAGATTGTTTCAGTAGGTAAAGCGTAGTTAAGAGGTAACAAACAAACGAACAAATAAGCAAACTCTCTTACTCATTTATATAAAAAAAAATCTTAATGGTATCTACTTACCATTGAAAGTCAGTTTTGTATTTACAAAATCATTATAAAAAGTTTTATTCAAATGAATTCAGTAGTTCTTATGATTAGCATGTTAAAATAACTAAACAAACATACAGGCAAAGACAAACAAACGGATAAAATTCTTAAATGATGTTCAATCAGTATTCCTTCATCGCACAATTTTTTTTGTTCAATATATATTCACCGTACCTATGAACATACCTACGATTTTTACTGTTGATAAAATGTTAGCGCTCGGGAGTATTGGCGTTGTCTCTGAGAGCGCGTGATTTTACAGCGGGGGTGCGAGGTGCCCGCGTCATGCTTTACCCGCAAAAACAAAAGAATAAAGAGCATGTATCGCCTTAATGTTTCCAAGTAATGAGTTTAAGTGTCGCTTGACAAGGCAATGCTGATGTCGTTAATAATTAACTTTGTCGTTTGTAATAATAATAAACGAACAGATTAGGGAGCTTGCTGCAGTAATTGTTAGCAAGATCATTATATGGATAGTATAAAGAAAATAAATCGAATTGTGATAAATCGTACAAAATTCCATAAAGTAGCATTTATACCAGGCTAATTAACATGCTTGCCAAACGTTACAGCAAAACGTCATACATTGCTCAGTTTTGTCTTGTACCAAAACACAGCACACATAAAAACCAAGCAATGTAGACGTTGGATTTGTCAAGGTTTGGCTAGAATTATCATGGTCAACATTATCAGCTACGAATGCTACGAACTGCTACGGTGTCGTAGCGTAGCTCTCGTAGGCAATATTACAGCTACGCCGAAACGTCGTAGTAGCTACGAATAGACTACGAAAATGCTACGATATGTGCAAAAAACAAAATAGTTTCGCAGAAAAATAATATTACCTCAATTTTTTTGTATTTTTTATTCATTTTTATTTTACGTCCTTGGTAATAAACATCAATACAAATATCTAAAGTTTCGAATTTATAATATGTTTATAATATATTTTTGTAGTATATACTACACTTTGATTTACACAAATATTTATCTTCAACTTATTTCAGTTGCAATATTTTCCCAAGAGACAGCCAGCAAAAAAAACCATTCGTTCTGAGGACCGTGCCAAAGCCAGATTAGCGAGCACGAATATTGTTACTCAGACAATGTGCACGGAAGTGTTAAAAGCCAATCGCATAGAGCTTGGAATGAGTAGAGGCGGCAGATATTAATTAGTAATTCTCAAAGTTGCCCAAGATTCCCTTCCACGAGATACTCAGTAGAGGTCTACGTTGTCTGCAACCAGTAAAATTTGAAAGTGAACTACGAAAAAAAATATCGGGATCCTGTGGACTACACATGATGATGTGCGTCCACCGATAAGATCTGTTCATTACATATTACAATATCTAGTTCAATCTGTGTAATTTGTTACTATGTATATATTTATTTTGACTTTCAAAAGCACGCAATTTAGTGTGAAACAAAAGTGTATAAGTATGTTTATTTTGATTGTAAAAATCTTTTGGCAGCATCGAGGCATTTAATTTTTTTTTATCACAAGAACAACTCTAAGTGATTGTTGACTCTGTGGCTAGAAGCAAAGGCGTCGATCTTCACTAGGACAAATTTAGATTTACGACAGAGCTGCTCTTTTCGACCGCGCGGCGCGGCGGCGCCACTGTCTATGCGGTTACAACTAATTTATACCCTACATGTTGGAATGGGTCCACAGTGACACCGGCTAAGTGTTTAATTTGGTTATCTTGAAAGTGTTGGTAGTGTGGAGACGTTTTAGATGGTAACCCTAATGGTTTTGTGAAAAATTGCTTCTCATTTAGTAAATTATTTCCTGGTTATCTATCAGAGCTTGCAGAAAAATGTGAATCAATATCCAGAAGTAACGAAATTATTATCAGTCTATATAGGCAATATAGTCTAACATCTTACGTCTCTGTTTTAACGTGTCTTGTAAATCAGTCATTTATTCAAATTCGCCATAGGGTATTTTACACTATGTAAGAAAAAATATAAAAATGTTTGTTCATAATAGATTTCGAAAAATGTAAACAAGAAACGTCGATATTTATTCATAAAATTGCAATTTTAATTTTATAATTCAATTTTAAAAATCGTCTTTTCTAATCTGTTTTTCAAATGTCTAAAACGCCATTCGCCATGTTGGATCCCGCCGTGACGTCATTCCGATAGTAAACAATCTACTGAAAATAAGTTGTGCGCTGTTATTTTGATAAATTTACGAGTTATTAACACGTTTGTAGACTTCTAGCCTTTATTTCACTATGGAAGACAGTTTTGTGAAAGCAGAAAGTACAAATCTGCCAATGGTTAATACTTTAAGTATTTCTCATTTTTACATCACTTGGCACTTGAATCCATAATTTTTGTGGCGTTTTTACACTTGTATTTTGCATTCAGACACAAGACACCAATGATAACTCATTATTTTCACGAATCTTATTAATTGGTCTTTCGCAGTCGTATTGTTTACTAACCGAGTGACGTCACGAGATGAAAAAGCATGGCGGCTAGCGTTTTCGCGCGAAAATTCAAAATCATAAATAAAAAACAGATTTTAAGGCGATTTTCGGTTTTAAAAAAAATAACAAAATTTCTACTAGTTCATTACGATCTCAGGATTAATTTAAAACAGTTTTTCAAAAATGGTGTAATACCCTATTATGTCTCCTACATCAGCGTTACAAAACCGCTTAACGGTATTTGGATTATAAATTAAAACGTATTTTCGTAATAGATACATTTAAAAATATACTTGGTTGACCAGAAGAATCTGGGATAAGTCCGCCATTGTACGTACGCCTCTCTTTTTGTTCCGCTACTTTTTGTATTTTTCTTATGTGCAACAAAGAGCAAACACACTAACAAATATGACTTAGTACATATAGACAGGATGTTACTCAAAGATATCTAATTAAATAAGTACAACCAGGTATATTTTGCCTCATATTTATCGGTGCCTAAGCAATAGTCTCCGCAAAAATCAATATCGTAAAAAATATCATAAATTTAGCATTTTATTTAATGTACAAAAAGTCTAATCCCCTTTAAAAATAAATATCAATTAAGACACCAATTAGCGAATGAAAAAAATGCAATCTTCATTAGAGCTAATCCTTTGAAAACATCGTCATACCCTCCAATCATAAGTCATCAGAATAAAAAAAGCTTCTCATCTACAAATGGATCCAGAATAAGTTCCAATTCTTCAAATTCAATTTCTGAACAAATCCATTCCGATATTTATTGGAGAACCGGATAAAACCGGATTAATCTTTAATTTTCCCGATTCGTTTTAAAACGCGCTTATGAGTTTTTTCTATGAAATCTTTTTCAACCTTACACGATTACAATAGAGCACATTTCTGAGTAACCCTATTAGTACGGTAGCAGTAAAAGTGGGAAATATTTATGAGCTTTCGAAGGAAATTCTTTCTAAATGTTTGCATTTATGAAAATATGCTCGAATGAAAGGGGGCGTCGAAAGGCACATACAGGGTGTAATGGACGTTCACGTATAGTCACGTATAGTGAAATGCTTACAAATATATTAAAAATATTTGTAAGCATTTCACTATACGCTGTATTCTTTCATATTCATAGGTTCAATTCAATTCAAATTCTTTATTTCTTCTCCACAATCTACATATAAAACAGACAAAGTGGGATAGTAACAGTGAATACAATTTTTAAGATTGTGAGAGACTGGTGCCTGAACTAAGCAGAGCTTGTATATCAGTACACCAGCCTCTCCCACGAGATGTGACAGCAGCGTAAGAAATTATGAGGTATTTTACTTGTCTACAAAATGAATTATACAATACTAGCTTTTGCCCGCGGCTTCGCCCGCGTGAATTTCCCACGGGAACAGTGCTTTTTCCCGGGATAAAAAGTAGCCTATGTGCTATTCCAGGTCATTATCTACCTCTGTACCAAATTTCATCGAAATCCGTCCAGTAGATTTTGCGTGATTGAGTAACAAATATCCTCACAAACTCACAAATTCACAAACTCACAAACTCACATCCAAACTTTCGCATTTATAATATTAGTATGGATGACTGGAGTGCAGTGGCGAAGCGTCCTTAGAACACGATTCTACCGGCTTCCTTGGCAGATTCTAATATATACATTTTTTATTATTAACAATAATAGCTTAATCTCGGCCTACACTTACACAAAAATCTATACTCTATACCCATATGACACTCTCTTACCATAAGCCGACGAGCGACGGCATTTCCTTAGATAATTTAATATGAGCGCGAGATATAATTACATTGTGCCACATTGCGCGCTTTGTAAAAAATATTCTTCAATAGCTGGATATAACGTACGCAATGTATTCGAATCCGCGCAAACGCAATGTAAACGCCACACGCACGATTTTATTTCGCAGGACGCGAGACGCAGTAAGTAACTCGCTAATAATATTGGGAATTTGTTTATTTAAAATGTATGGTGACACACACACAATGACATTACAACTACATATGCAACCACTCGATCGATATAGACAGCGATACAAGCCGATTTAAAATAGCCTACAACGAATCCTTATTGGTTGTTCCTGTTCTCTTGAAAAATTTTCGTCCAATCACAGCGATAATCCCCGAATGTCTAATGTCATGCTAATTCCTCAGTTGAAGGAAAAAGAATGGACATGTACAACTATAGATTGTTATGCCGGGTTTATTATTTTTTACTAAGTCTATTCTAATTCGCCGTTCAGTTCGCTTTGCGCGCATTTGCGCTTTGGTTTGCACTCACACGTCACCTATGCTAATTATCTATTGTTGTGATATGCGATTAACTTGATTGTGGTATATTATTTAGTTATATTGTATAGTGTTTATAGTTTGTTTCATGGTAAATTTTTGTTTGTTTATTTTTGTTTCTTGTTGTCACTTAGGCATATGATGAGAAAGGCGGCATACAAATAGGTTGTTGTCTTACTTCCCGTTGACCTAAAATTATAAAAATTTGGCAAAAAGCAAGGTCTAACAGTACTTATACAGGAATAAATCTGAAAATTGTAAATATGTCGTTGGAAGTCTAAAAAAAGTGTTAGGTACAAACTTATTTTTGCGCTGGATTCAGTATGAATCTTAGGATCGAACTGCAAAGTAAAGTGTGTTTTTGAAACTAGTTGGACTTGTAGTTTAGTTAGAGCTATAATGTGAGATGCTTTGCGTGTACGGAACTCTCGGTGTGCGAGTTTGACTCGCACTTTTTCTATATATAAAGCGCGTGTGAGTGTTTTTTAAAGCCACTTTTATCATACTGTCAACATGCACTGTGGCTTCACCTTTGAATATTTTCTACCCCACGCCACTGCTGGAGTGATTTCCCATTAATATAAGTAGCAAATTTGCAAGAAGATGATAAAAAACAAGAAAGATTTAATTATGAATGGGATGAACCACTCCATAAGGAGAAATCTTAAGCGAACTCTGCCAGTTGTGATCCTGATGTGGGCCTGAAACGTCAGTCTACTGTCTAGAGTTATGCCCAGGTATTTAACAGTATTCGCACATGTTAAGGAAGAACAGGAGCAGGGATCAGAAGATACACGAGAAAGGAAGTGGGCAATGAGCTTAAAAGGAATTAAGTTTGTAGGATGGAAAAGGTAAGATAGCATGTCTTTTGGACATTCAAGGTCAGTAAATTGTCGATTGCCAGTCAGAAACGCTATCAAAACCAGACTGTGCGTAGCTGAAGACTTGACTCAGAAGTTTGCAGAGAATACTAAAGCAGTATCATCTGCATATGAAATAATTTTGCAGTTAGGGATCCTGAGGGAGCAAAGGTCATTTATATCGTGAAAATTTTGGGATAAAAAGTACTATGTGCTATTCCCGTTATTTTCTACACGAATACAAAATTTCATCGACATCTGTCTAGTAGATTTTGCGTGATTTAGTAACAAACATCCTCACAAACTCTTGAATTTGTATTCATAAACTCACATCCAAACATTCGCATTTAAAACTAGCTGTCGCCCGCGGCTTTCCCGCGTGAGTTTCGCTTAGATAAAAAGTATTTTTGTGCTCCAAATAGTTTCAGATGTTTCGGATCTTCAATTTTTATACGTCTACAGAAAATGCTCATCAGATTAATCAAGTTTTGCTAAAGCGCCTATATATGTTATAGTGTAGCTGGTCTCTTGGAGTTATTCATCAGATGTTCCAGATCTTCAATTTTTATACGTCAGCAGAAAATGCTCATCAGGTTGAACGATTTTTGTTAAGGCGCCATTTCCATATATGTTATAGTGTAGCTGGTCTCTTGCAGTTCTTCATCAGATGTTCCAGATCTTCAATTTTTATACGTCAGCAGAAAATGCTCATCAGGTTGAACGACTTTTGTTAAGGCACCATTTCCATATTTCTTATGGTTTAGCTGTTCTGTTATGGTTCTTCATCAGGTGTTCCAGTTTTCAAAATGAATTATAGCCTATATGTTGCCCAGGCTTAATAGCTATACAACAAAAAAAGTTTCATTCAAATCCGTCCAGTAGTTTTTACGTGAAACGCGTACATACATACAGACAGACAGACAGACAGACAAGAAATTCCAAAAAATTTTTTTTGCTTTCTGTTGTTCTATTTAGGTGTCCCTCTATCCATTTTAGTCAAAAATACTAAATGTACAGACAAAATATTTTTACTGTTTTATTATATGTATTGATAATAGTAGCAAGATAGTATGCATGTGCTAAAATCTGTTTTTGCAACAAATTAGTGAAGTATATTCGATTCATAGAGCTAGCAAAAAAAAAATATGTCTATGATTCGATTCTATCGTATTTTGAGCATCAGAGATATATTTGACATATGTGACGATCATGAATACAATAGAATCATGGATTTTAGTTCCGCAGTAATAAGAAAATATTTTTTTAAGAGGAAGGTACTAACCCACATTAATTAATTTTTCACGCCGGCAAAGTCGCGGGTAAAAACTAGTAACTAGTAGTAATTTAAAATATTTGTACATATACAGCGGTGTAGCTGTTTGAAGCGGTGGTGGCCAAGTGGTAGGGCGCACGCCTGTGGCTTCTACTCGTAAGGTCTCAGGTTCAAATCCTCTTGTGCTACATGAGTTTTAATATCTATCTGACTCATGTATGACTATGACTCTATGTGAAACCTGCACTCTGGTTGATAATTCAGCTAATATGTGAAATGGTAAAGGCAACGGCAATCCACTCAATTAACATAGTCAAGATAGTCGTTGTGTGTTTCATTCCATATAATGACCACGACTCTCAGTCGTAAGGATTAGAACTAAGGATGGAGTACATACACATTTTTTTGCAAATCTTCTTCGTTACAATCACAAATCGGCTCACCCTGTATACCAATCGTTTCCGATCAGGGTGTTATTTATACCGGATCAAGTGGAGGCTAATAATGTCGCCCCCGCGCCCCCCACCCCGTCGTAAATAATTACTGCCGTGTAAGACGGGATTATTTTTGCGATTGGCTAATGGAATTTGCTTTGGTTCGGCCAAACAATTCTCACTTGGAAATTGAACTGTTTGTTTTTTTGGAAAAATGTTTCAAATCAATTCATTATAGGTTCTCTATATGATAGGTATCAATATATAATAGGTTCATACAAAATTTAAAAATCGTTAATTTTACAATGTCAATAATTCATTTTCACTTGGATGTGGATTTTTTTAATGTAAAGTACATTGTTGAGTGATTAGGTTTTTTAAGATTTGTGCTTTTTACTTAGAGCCATTGAGGAGATAAATTTTAAGTTTTTATTTTATTTTAATATGCTCCATCCATAAGATATCAAGGTTGCTTTAGCCTGTCTCTTGGATTTTTTAAAGTGCCTAACGTATTTTGATGCGAGTTTCACTATCATTTGGACAATTTCTTCCCCGTGGTCTAACTAGTGTGGTATCATCAACAGAAATTGCTATTATTTTACACACTGTTAATTATTGTATAAACGTTATGAAGTAGAGACGTGTATAGTTGACACCTACTAAATCTTGATTTACGACCAATAAATCCAAATATACTTTATTCCCTGCTTGAATATAGCAAAATCATTCACAATACGACTTATATTAAAAGGCATTATTTTTCCAATACTCTACACAGCAACACATATCGACTCTAAATGCACTTTAAAATATACTTTTACAATGTAATAATAGAGTCGTTATTCGGTTGCAGTCAATAAATATGAGGTAATGTTCTTAAATCTTTGTCACATTAGTCGAGTAATCTGGGCGAGTTGAAAAGCGATTCAAAAGTGAAGGTATTACAGATAATACATGTGCGTAAACTGCAGTTTGATATACACATGTGATGATGATATATAGATATGATGTTTTTACGATCACAACATCTGTAACTTAGTTAAAAAGTCACAAATGTAGTGAACTAATTTCAAGGTAACATTATCCCAAATCACATGGATGATATCACCTAGATTGTAATTACAAATAAAGATTTTATCTATCTATCTATCTATCTAGATGAAATGAGTCCGAGGTGAAATGAAGAGGCTAAAAATTCCACTATCTTCCCACGGGTGATATCATGTAAACAAAGTGGAACAAACGCACACTTTAGTAACCAAGTATTACAGTTCAACTCAAATCCAAAATGATTCTTGAGGAACTGGGTTGGATATCTCAGGAATAAGAGGACTGATCACATGTCTAGTGCTTGCGCTGGCTTTTTTCCCAATTAGGAATAACAAAAAATAACCTAGAAGTAGTAGTATGTAACCGTAGAAGCTAAAAGTTAACTCGCGATCGCGATATCGTTTATTGCAACCGGGCCGAACCGCTCGGCGGCCGTGCACGTACTCTCGACTCGTCAAAATCGCGGCGGTTTTGGAACATAAATTGTCTCTATTTAACTTCATCACAAAAAACATGTTAATGGCGGACAGCTACCAAGTCAACCAAGAGGTGATGCAGAGAAGATAAGAGAGAGAGGGTGAGGGTAGATAAGAGAGAGGTGGTGGTGGTCGTTCGGTTTCAATGTTATTGATGATATTTACTCTACCAGTGTGAACTCAGTCTTAAGATTTGGATTCTTTTAATAAGTGTGAATGATTTACGCGCCGCCAACGGCAGGCGGCGCTGGCGTCTAATTAGGAAAAATTCGCAAAGTCACACTCCCATTGCCATTGTCACTGATTTTTTAATGGATTTGCTCTTTTTTAAACCAGCCAGGTTCTTTCTGAAGTGTCTGCGAAAGATTTTTTCTATCTGAGAAAACTCGATAAACTACCATGAGATTTTCCGATTTAAACATTTTCCGACTTTGACATTCATCGACTTTGACATTAAACTTGATGTATCAGTAAATTTTGTATATATTTAGCTGATAAATATTAGAACTTAATGGAAAAACCAAAAACATTAGGAATATATTACAAAAATAGCATGAACTCTCAATGCATCAATAGAAACAAAAGCAAATGTAATCCATTTGCCGCCAAAATCAACGTCACGGTCGTGATCTCTATGTTTGTCCATGAGCGAGCAGCCGGTTCATCAGCTAATTATATACCAATAGACTAGGACATACAAAGATCTAATATAAACTGGTAGTAAGTCTACGACATATGTTAGATTTTGTCCTGTACATGGAGGATGTTTTCGAGTGATACACATTTACGATATTTGCGTTACGAAGCTGTGCCTACTTTACCTCATAAAAGTTGTCCATAAATTTTGAAGTTAGTTATGAATTTATAATTAGTTAGTAAAGAACCTAACAACATTTTTTTATAAGTATATCTACGGATTTGTCATTTTTATAACAAAATCATGTAA
Organism: Ephestia elutella; assembly: GCA_018467065.1. Taxonomy (NCBI): domain Eukaryota; kingdom Metazoa; phylum Arthropoda; class Insecta; order Lepidoptera; family Pyralidae; genus Ephestia; species Ephestia elutella. The sequence continues at coordinate 13,179,245 of CM031570.1, read as the reverse complement.
AATAAATCGTGTAATAAAGGTACTTCTTACTCTTCTTCCTTTATTTACCCCAAATTTGGGGTCCAGCTTTCCCTAGTAATTTGCGCCACACCGATGTTACGGTTGTATTCGAAGTAAAATATACTACGATGTCAGATATTATACAAAACAAACACACTCGAATCGAAGGGTCTAAAGTAAATTTTATAATCTGAAAAAACAATCGTTGAAAAGGCCCAATCTCATAATACATTTCATTATTTCTCCAGTATAATCCTCGGATCAAAGGCACTCAAATCAAAACACGCAGGTAAGACACCAACCACCCCTATCTGAGCTAAAACAGCCTCATTCTAAATAAAAACATTGCTCCCAAATCGTTTCTATTTCCCTGACATCTGTACACAAAACCACCCAAAAGATACTAATATAAAAACCTAAAATCGCCTTTATTTTCTTCGAGTTAAAATTCATATTCTTCTTTTTTGAGTGCAGACAACTTGGTGAAGCTATAGGTATGAGATTGCAAGGAGACTCGTGTGTGGCAACATTAAGGCGAATAAAATTTAAATATAGCAACACTGGCTGGCTATAAAAGAATGGAATAATGCAAAGTAGTAGAATAACACAGGTAAATGCCATCTGGATCACCTGGAGACCGTTATGAGCAGGGTTTTATATAGATATTGTTTATAGTAATAGTTGTATTTGATTGTGGTCTTGTTTTTTTTTTTTGTAATAGGATATTATTTTAATAAAGTGACAGTCATGATATGGGCGAAGCTGTGAGCAAAGAGTACTCATCGCTCTCTGACCAACAGTAGATATACGTAATATTGCAAGCCAAATACATATAAGCGTGAAGCAGGTTCGATTCCTATTCGTAACTCATGAGTTTAGAGCGGGAGAGCTCTATAATAATAAATCTCCGGGTCGTTGTAATAGTTTTTATTAGTAAAGAAATAGACCTAAAACAAAAATATATAAAGATTTGAAAATATAACACACTTCACTATAAATTTAGAATCCCTTCCGAAAGAACCAATAAAACTTAATAATACATACCCGATAAGGGTCCATAGTTTAATAATATTTAAAAACAGTATTATTTTAGCTTCACAATAAAAGTAACTTGTAATAATAGATATCGGTAGATGCTAGGCCAAGAATGACAATCAGAATGCAGAATCGAATATGAATGAATACAGTTTAAAATTTATGACAGGTGAAATAAGTATGTATGTGCCAGCGCACGTATAATAAGATCCAAAGAGGATGAACACGTAGAGCCGCGTTACAAGTTTGTATACCAATCTGACTCAATATATTGTGGTTTTCAAAGACCACATATAACACTAGTTTTCAGCAAATCTATTTATCCATATTCAGTCTATATTAGCCCACTGCTGAGCATAAGCCTCCCTTTTTTGACGCCACTTACTACGGTCCTGTGCCAGTCTGATCCATCGCTTTCCCGTTGCGCAGACAATGTCTAGTCAAAGTCAATTATTTTTATTTATATAGGCTTAAAAATAGCACTTGTAAATCGTCACATTCTTGTTTTTTAGTTAGTTGACGTCATAAAATTACTTAAAGCTAAGGTTACCACCGCCTCCAAAATGCAAGTGGAGAAGAGGCGGCGCAGCAAACTCCACTGCTGCATTTTCTCCAAAGACGTTACTTTACAACATAATGTATCCTTTACACTTTACAATGTCATCTAACCAGCGAATGGATTTTATAGATAGTCATATAGTAACAGCGTGGCAGACATCAAAATTGATAGGTACTTATACCTACTTAAATCAAATTTACCTAATGTTATCAATATAATTAAGTTATTATTATCAGAGATTAGAAACTTTTAATTCGATATTTATTGAGAAATTCATTATTTATTTATGAAACAATAACATAAACACAGGTGCGGGTAGGTAAATATTTTTGCGCATTACAAGTAACATTCGGCATCGCTCGTATTATTCAAATGTGGACCAATAAGAGAGCATTTACGGCCGAACATAAAACTACAATCGAGCCGAACGAATAAATATCCGACCTCTGTAACTTATAACCTTTTATACATCGATGTCAGTTTACTAAATGAGCTACGCAAGCTACGGACAAATTCTATAAAGCAGGCAACCCATTCTTTAATAGCCCAGTGCGCTCGGAATGCAAATAATAGAGAGAGGTGGAGAGCCATTGCAAAAGCAGCTACCTTCGCCCAGGGGACGGGCAGCACAGGAGATCCCATGCCAGCACCATCTGCACAACCACTCTGACAAGAGTGACCGACTAAGAAGAAGAAGAAGCTACGGTCTCGCGATCGAATACTCTATAACACACTTTAAACAGAACGAAGTTATAACCATCTGTTCAAGACTTTTCTGTGCATCGAAATAGGTATGCCAAGAAGAATCATTCGAAAATAAAATGTTCTCTACCTGCGTCAGAGTACTAGTTCATCGGTGGTCACAGTCAGTGGCATTAACAGTGACTTTGCAAACATTAGATGAACTTTCCCTACAAAAGTAAATTGTTTCTCAATTCGAAACATACTAAAGGTTTTTATTACCTTCTAGCTTCTGCCCGCGGCTTCGCCCGCGTGAATTTCCCCGCGGGAACAGTGCTTTTTTCCGGGATGAAAGGTACCCTATGTCCTTCTCAGTACTTCGAACTATGTGTATGCAAAATTTCAGGAAGATTGGTTCAGCAGATAAAGCGTGAAGAGGTACAACAAACAAACAGACAAACTCACTTTCGCATTTTTAATATTAGTTATGATTTGGATAAATATTACTGCTTGAAATTGTTGCTGTTATATCCATCTACGTCTCAACATCCGTGGCGCGATCCCGTCCTAAGTTATAATAATACAAGCCATAACATAACCCTGTTATGTCGGCCGTAACAACCGCGGTTAATCCGCACCTGGACTGGCTTATACACAGTACGCGGTCTCAGCAAATCTAGCATTTTAATTGTTGACATTGTAATCGTTAGCTTATACACAGTACGCGGTCTCAGCAAATCTAGCATTTTAATTGTTGACATTGTAATCATTAGCTTATACACAGTACGCGGTCTCAGCAAATCTAGCATTTTAATTGTTGACATTGTAATCATTAGCTTATACACAGTACGCGGTCTCAGCAAATCTAGCATTTTAATTGTTGACATTGTAATCATTAGCTTATACACAGTACGCGGTCTCAGCAAATCTAGCATTTTAATTGTTGACATTGTAATCATTAGCTTATACACAGTACGCGATCTCAGCAAATCTAGCATTTTAATTGTTGACATTGTAATCGTTAGCTTATACACAGTACGCGGTCTTAGCAAATCTAGCATTTTAATTGTTGACATTGTAATCATTAGCTTATACACAGTACGCGGTCTCAGCAAATCTAGCATTTTAATTGTTGACATTGTAATCATTAGCTTATACACAGTACGCGGTCTCAGCAAATCTAGCATTATAATTGTTGACATTGTAATCATTAGCTTATACACAGTACGCGGTCTCAGCAAATCTAGCATTTTAATTGTTGACATTGTAATCATTAGCTTATACACAGTACGCGGTCTCAGCAAATCTAGCATTTTAATTGTTGACATTGTAATCATTAGCTTATACACAGTACGCGATCTCAGCAAATCTAGCATTTTAATTGTTGACATTGTAATCGTTAGCTTATACACAGTACGCGGTCTCAGCAAATCTAGCATTTTAATTGTTGACATTGTAATCATTAGCTTATACACAGTACGCGGTCTCAGCAAATCTAGCATTTTAATTGTTGACATTGAAATCGTTGTGCTTGATTTGTCTTCACTAATTTAATACTAGTCGGTGCTTGCTCCCGCGGGAATTTTGGGATAAAAAGTAACTTACGTGCTGTTCCTGATGTTTTTCTTAATTAAATCACCAAATTTCATTAAAATCCATTCAGTAGGTTTTGCGTGATTGTGACAAACAAATTCCTATGCAAACTTTCGCGTTTATGTATTAGTGTGAATGTGATTTCTACATATATATATAACTGTATTCCTGTGAAACTATTACTTATCAAGATTTTAATAAAACTCACTGTTTAATTAGATTATTATTTATTAGTTAAACAAACTGGGAAATATCACCTGTATTTTTCCATGTAGATAAATATATGGAACCTTTTCGATTTTACGTTTTTAGATCAAAAAAGATTGATAATGGAAACGTACATTTTTAACCTATTGACAATTCTTTCTAGAAAACGAAATCAAAAGTTTATACAGAAAATAGACCTTCCTAGGCAATTTTTATGTCACAAATTGCAAAATCCCAACTAAAATTATAAATGCAAGTGAGTTTGTTTGTTACCTCTTCACGCTTTATCTACTGAACCAATCTTCCTAAATTAATGCAAAATTTCATAGCGATATACATAGAAGTACTGAAAAAGACATAGGGTAGGGACACATTTCATCCCGGGAAAAAGCACTGTTTCCGAAGGAAATTCACGCGGGCGAAGCCGCGGGCAAAAGCTAGTTATTTTATAAACCTCAAAGCTACAAACTACTTGCTCGAAGCGAGCTATGTCACTAGTCTCAATCCAATCAATGTTACCCCCACTCCCGACTCAGAACCTCATAGCTACACAGGTGCATTGCTCGTTAACTTTTATATATTTATACGGCTCCCGATTATGACATAAACCAGGCTGGCCATAAATCCGATGCATGCTGTTTTGCTGGAGAATCTAATATGAGCAAACATCGTGTAGTTCGATATTGTAATTTTACTCCAATTCGATTTTGAATTATACATAATACATAGAATCACGAATTTATCCCTTATGGAGTAGACAGAGCCAAGTCGTGAGACTCAAGGCCACGCTTAGCTGAATAGTGGGCTCTCTGATGGAAAGGAGATTCAGGTATAGTGACAAGTTGCTAGCCCATCGCCTATGAGTGGAGGATAGGTATTCCTCCAAAGTTTAAAGCCCTTTCCCTCGATTGACTTTTACAATCTAAGCGGGAAGAGAAGCAGCTGGCACATTCTTTGTTTTTCTTCGCTCTCAGACCAGCATGGAAGCGATTTTGAATCATTTATGATAATCTTAATTTTGATACTAACTAGCGTCTTTCTGAATTATATGTATGATTAATTGTCTCAACTAAAGCATTGGTTATTAGAGCAAATCTACACTAATATAATATTATAAAGAGACAGTTTTTGTAAGTTTGGATGTAGGGAATAATCTCTGAAACTAGAGACATATCCATGCGAAAGTTTGGATGTGAGTTTGTGAGTTTGTGAGTTTGTGAATTTGTGAGTTTGTGAGGATGTTTGTTACTCAATCACGCAAAATCTACTGGACGGATTTCGATGAAATTTGGTACAGAGGTAGATAATGACCTGGATTAGCACATAGGCTACTTTTTATCCCGGAAAAAATGGTTCCCGTGGGCATGGGATACCAATTATAGTAACGCCATCTATTATTTGACAAAATAGACGTCATGTCAAAATGACGTTACGTCAAAGTGACGTTACGACTACTTCCATATAAAATGGGCCGTTGCACCGGGCGGCCGGCCGGCAGTATGCCCGGATACGTCGAGGTGCTGATTGCACGGACTAATGCACTCTGCTCAAACTTCTATATATTATGTGTGAAGGAGCATCAGTGAGTTTGTTGTGATATATATTGCGTGCGGAGGCGGGGCGCGCAACATTATGTGACTTCGTATATTATATGACAAAAATTAGATGGGAGATAACATATATGGGATATGTGGTGATTGTTACTATCATTGTGAAGTAAATTTTTAGGTTACCATTTTCAGGGGATCGACATATATAGACTCAATTTGCAGGAACAGTAGTTCACCCGTTACTAAACACGCAAATATAATAAGTTATGTGAAAAATAATTATGATACATAAGAACATGCCCTATATGGGCTAACCATACCAAATTGGTCGAGTCGGTTAAACGTCAGTCAAGTTGAAGTCAAGGAAACGTCTGTGAATACGGGTGTTAGACTTTACCGCGGATAAGTTCTTTCAATACTTTTTCGCGAAGAATATTCTTTCGAGTAATATTTTTATAAATGTTTATGTATACCATATAGTGTAGCGAAAACAGAAGCGCCACAGAATAGTAAGTAGTACTAACGTACATATCGGTCACTCACCGCCCCGCACTCATTTTAAATACCGCACCCCACCCCGCCCAGCACTTCGCTGTTGACATCACTGGACACGGTTTAGGCGCGATTGGTCCAAAGTTCCAAAAAATGTCCAATTCGCGGTTGGTTCAATTCGCAGTTGGTCCAATTCGCGGTTGGTCTAAAAATAAACAATGTTTTTGAAATTGTAAATTTTTTGAGTGTTAAACATTGTATATTAAAAAGCTAAGATCGTATAGTAGTAGTTAGGTATAGGTTTTTTTTAAACCGCCCGGAAACACCTTGAGGGCGGAAAAGAAGTTAGGTTCAGTTTATTTTTTTTATTTCGCACGGAAATACTTGAAGGCAGAAAATAAGTTAGGTTCAGGTTACTTTTATGACCTTTTTTTTATTATTTTATATCTTTATCAATATATCTATCTATACGTTGTACTGTAACGATTAAAATTTTCGCGCCATTATGATTGAAAATCACGACACGCACGCAAGCAGCCTTACTAAATTTCATGCACACATATATATGCGAGTGTATAAACGGTATTTGCCTATGAATTTGTAATTTTGCCTATTTGCTATTTTACCTATTTTTCAACTCGCTCCATCGTGAATAAAGTGCTAACTCGCACTCAAGCAACAGTTTCACAGGGGCGGGATAATGATTAATCCTTTTTGCCGCGGGCGAAGCCGCAGGTAACAGCTAGTAGGCTATATTTTAGTCCGTGAATAAAAAATATTTTTTATTATAACATAGAAGCCACGGGCAAAAGATCTAAGGCTCAATAATTGTTAACTTTCATAACTTCATGAAAAATATATAACACACATTTATATAAATCTACCAATACACTTTCTGAGAACCCAATAAGCCCCATACCTCGTGACCTAAATAGATAAATAATGAATACACGCAATAAATTAACGAGTCACTTAAGCCACTTAGGCAAGTTCGTAAGTAGTGTAAGTAAGTAAAGTTGTGGAGATGGCTGTAAGTTGGGTAAGTTTTTGTGGCCCCCTCAGGCACTGTCGGCGCGATTTGCAGTTCACTTATTTGAATTTCTAGTGTGATGTTGGCACAAAAGGGGTGGATTGAAACAACGAGCGCGGAGTAAATACTGATTTTAATTCTATAAAATATTTCTTATATACTAACATACAATAAACCTTTTAATTGGGTGGTCGTCACATGATAGGCATCAGATTACAAAGAGAACGCCGAAGCTTCTATAACAAAGGATGCCGCCTGCATTCCTATCTCAAGTTACAATATAAATATTTATTTAATTTGATACTTTTCATGTTAAATATTAATTTGATACCTTTTTGTTTATATCTATTGAATCTATACATACTACATCTCCTTCCTTTTGGAAAAAAAAAAATGTAACATATATATGGACTTTTTTTTTTTCATTATACAATCTTTGGTTTTATGAATTATTTTTACTTTATCTTTACCAAGTTTCCTATTTTATATTTACTTTCGACCAGTTTTACCAGATTATTACAATAATTACAATCTGAGAGGTATCAAATTTGATTTTCAACTTATCTGTATGTTTATCTAGTGGTTAACTTTCATATGATACATATTATATTACATAATCTTTTCATAAATAAACACACAACACAATACACAACAATACAATGGTATTGATGAATTAGTTTAAATCATTCTTTCAAGCCAAATACACTTAGGTTACTGAACAACTATCGTATATGCTTAAGAACTTCTGTTTTCCTTTTTTTTTTTTTTTATATGTACTTAACATTTTCATCGGAAACTAAAATAAGCAGATACATATTCATCCTTACCGAACGATCTAAGTAACTTCTACAGATCTCTCATTATTTAATTGACTTATTGTTAAATTTTATCAACATATATTATATCTTTATCTCATTGTATTCAATCCGCAATCGATGAAAATATTATTATGTGTCCGAATAATCAAACATTTTCAAATAAAAGGAAATATTATCCCGAAAATAATCACATTAATTCGAATTCTATAAATAGATTCATGCCTAAAGAAAAATATGCATCGGAAAGTTCCCGAAGTATGACGACATCCATAGATGAGTCGTATACGTGCATCGACCACGTTCCGCAAAGTCAGCAAACTCCGCAGTTCGAGGAATCAGTGCACGATAATGGTTATGATATTTTGGATGATCTATATTTAGAATTACAAAATTTATTCAACACAGAACATTTAGATGAAATTAAGAATGGAATTATGAATTAGATAAACCCAAAAGTAGACGATTAAAATAAATAGAAAGAAAAATAAACCAGACTTGACTAAAAATAAAAATAAATCCTTTAAAAAGACGATTAAAAAGATTAATAAGGTATGTAAAAGTAACAAGAAAGTAAGAAATGTAGTTTTAAATTTACGGATGATGACAATAAAACTTACTATCTAGATAGATATAGTTTTTAAAGTAAGTAAAAGCAAATTATATGACAGACGATCAGTCGGTGTTACTTAGATAAGTTCAAGTAAGTTCATATTTTATATAAGTAAGTTTATGTAGACGAAAAAAAAAATAGTTTTGTTTTATTATTGGTAACATAAAATAAAAATGTAAAACTTCACAGTGTATTTAATTAGTGGGTGAGCTCGGTGATGAGACTCTCTTTACTTCTCTCTATTAATATCCATGATTTGAGAATATTGACGTCAGCAAAGTGCGATAAGCAAAAGATAACGTTCACGAAATGATAGGTATTTAAAATATTTTTCGGTGAATAAAGATTTTGAGTTGAGTTTGGAGTTTGAAACCAATTAAAATGTTACTTATACAACTTTTATTAATACGAACACGCACTAATGTTGTATACGAATAGTTAGGAAATTGCAAGGTGCTTTTATTTTGTCAACATCAACTGAATAAGTAAAAAAAAATGCTATAACAGATTATAACATTATCCCTGGAAGAGCCTTATATACATTTATTTATTTACACACATACATTTTATTTATTTATTTGTTTACTAGTCATCAAATGATTTTTATTATGTGCATTAGGATATTTTTTCAAAGTATGTACTTATTTACTTTTAATTATATATATATTTTTTTTTTTTTTTATATAATTCATTCAGTTCCTTTTTATACCAAGTTCCTTCACAAAGGCACGTCGTGTCATTTGTGCTGGGAAGCATGGGTAATTAACAATATTTTATTTATTTTATCATGTATTAATATTTTTGATAATATTTTTGATAATATTTTTTTTTTTTTCTCTTCTTTGTTTTTCTTCCCTAATATATTTAGTTCGAACTTTGTTTATTTTTTTTTTTTTTTTGCATTTATTTATTGCCATTCATATTACCCCCATTATTACTTGATACGACTTATTATTAAATAACATAAACGGACCTCTCTGTTTGGTATCCGTCGCCGGCCGGCTTATACAATTATTGTAGGTACTTAACAAAACTTATGAGTCGACTCTCACATTATTTTTTTTTTTTATAATATCATATATTGAAAGCACTACTTATTCAAGTAAAGAATCATCTTTTAAGACAAATTTTATTATGTCTCCAACTTTATATAGTGTAAAGAAGGATGATGCTCTTGTGCCAGGGTACTGATTTAAGACTTCAAATGTCTCCAACATTTCTCACGGTGGAACGTCGTTCCGACTATGATCGAATATGAAGGACCAGTTAATTCCTATGTACCTACACGCGTATCAAATTATTCATTTTATAACTCATGGCGTTATCATTATTAATTTTTCTTATTATCATTTCCTTTTTGTATTACCTATCATTTTCTTTATTTATTTCATTTTTTTTTTTTTTTTTTTATTATTATTCTGTTGTATTATTTACTTATTTATATTATTGAAGTCGTTAAAGTCATTTTACAGTCATTGTTCGAAAGCCATTGGTTTAAAAGAATTTCGATAACTTTAAGCGCTATTAGTTTATCGAATTCTAATTCACCAATGTTTCTAATTCCGTCATTTACTCAGTCAAGTCTTTGTTTACTAAAACAGTCTCGTTGAGATACAATAATTGTCTAAAATTCATTTTTTTTTTTTTTTTTTCTAAGTATTACTTATTTTTACTCTTCCAGGTGAACAATATAATTAATTGATGCGGGTTATTAATACCTAGTATTTAACTCATTATTCTATTAGCTACAGCCATCGTAGCGTAGAAACACTTTTAACAATTATTACACTGGTATACAAGGTTTTGGTGCATGACAACCGAAAGATAATTTATGCCTTATGCATTGCATAAATATGATTCTAGTAGTAAAAGTACGTCCTACGTGGAAATTTTGAGACATTTTTCCATATAATTGTCATTGAGTGTTTTGAATGGGGAAAACAGTGACATTTATTTTTCTTGATTATTACATCATAAAACTAAAGGTTTGTCAAGTGAAGCTCTATTTTAATAATGATTAGTTTTTTCTTTGTTTTTCGAATTGAAACATATTTTTTGGAATAAAATTCGTTCACAGTACATCTTCAAATATTAGTAAAATCACTGAAATTTTCGATAAAAAAGTTTACTCAGTTTACTGGTAACAGATACAAAATATTTTCAATTTTGTGTAGTATATGTAATTCTACAAGTAAAATAGTATGTTTTCAGGCGCTATCCCAAAAGTCGAAATTTTGTTGACCAGTGTTTATCATTAAACATTGATAAAATTTATTTTAAAATATCCATGAGTAACACAATTTAATAATATTTATTTAAACCCATGATTAATACGAACAGAGTTTACTCGTGAAGTATAGTTACAGATTACAATTAGTGTTAATTTATTTCAATAGGTTCACGAAAGTTAACCGATATCTAGTATTATCTAAAACTGCATTTTAAGATAACTAATTTATTAATTGTATGAACAGAAAGTTTTAGACAGTATTCCTTTTGTAATAAATTACTAAAATTAAATTTTCAATTAATAAAATGGTCAGTTTGTCTGGCGTATTGGCTGATAGTTAAGATAAATTGACTTGTTCTGAAAAACTTTTACTTAAATTTTACGTTACAAAGGTAGTCTTGAAGGAATTACTTTTGCAATATAATATAATAACTTGTGAACCGTGAACTATAACAGTGTATTTAAATCAACAAAAGTTTTAATTAAAATATGGCAATTTTTTTTTTGTATTGTTTTTCCTTACGTTTATTGTGTCCTTACCGTCATGTAATGTTGGTCGGCGTAGCTAATCGTTGGCGTCTAATAACTTCGAATTAACTTTTTTTTCGATAACTAGATTGTCAGTGAATGCGAAGATTTCTTAAAAAAAACTATAATGATATTGTTTGATTACTTTCATTAATATTGCTAATGTTTTAGCGAAAAGTTTGTATGAAGCTCACATTTGTATTACTAAATTTTGACAAATAATTGATAAAAAAAAATACTTTTAAAAATATTAATGTAAATATACGGAAAGTTTTTTTTTTTTCTTTTGTACCGAAAGTCTATCACGTGATATCCTGCATCATGTAGAAGAAACAGAAGAAACAACTATTATACGGAATATTCACTGCACCTCACCACTCTTTGTATGTTGAGTCCCTTTCGTATGAAATTTCCCAAATAAATATGTTTTCACTACTATAGATCCTGTTCATTTTAGCTACTGCCTTTGTTCCATCCTCAAATTCTGCGTCTAGAGTGTTCACTAGCATGGAAAAAGTTGTTCCCGTGATTTTTCGGGGACACAGCAAGCTGCTTCCTGTTTTGCCTTCAATATATGCTCTAATGGCCAGTCTCCCTTCCTTCCAATATAATTGTGCACCTTCGTATTGCACTTCATATTTGTGGCAGAACAATTTTACTACAGCCTCTATTTCTTTTTGGTACATCTTCATGGTAGATATTTGTCTTTAATGTAAATCTTTTGACCGGACTACTAGTTCTTTCGGTTGTTCACAAGTGATTGTAACTTCCCATAATAAGTTTAAGTGTATTTAATATATTTTTTTATAAAATCTGATACCTTGGATCGTATTCGTATCTCAGGTCTTGAGCCGTTGGCGCATGGCGCAGCCGGTGCCATATTAGGCGTGCACCAATTTAGGTTATTGGAATGTGATTTACCTGATATGTGTGCTCATATGTATGTACCTGTTAGTATTATTTCCGATTTCTGTAGTTATTTATTAATTTCACAATTTAAATTAATATAATATATAGAATAGTACAGTATAGTTATTATAGGTATATAGTTTAAAACCTCCTTGGTCCTTGATTAGCTTCTGTGTTACGTCCTGTAGTACCTCCTGAGTTATTTTTCGTGGTTGAGCGCACTATCACCGTCGGTCGGCGGTCTTGGTTGGTTGTCTGGTGCCTTTTGGAACTACTGGCAATCCGAGTCCCTTGCGGTGGTGATGGCATCGAGATGTCGATGTTTACAACAACATATTTTTGGCAGTATCGACGTCCCTGGATAATTGTTACCTTAAAGCCTTCCTGCTGATTGTACCTCCACCTTCATGTTTGTTCCGCGATGGATACCGGCTAGTTGGAACTGTAGTGGTGCCGAGTGGATGGTTACTGGTACTCACTATGCACTATATACACGGAACTGCCTGCGAGCGTTCCGCACTGGCAGGGTCGCCATGTGATGTTGGCACAAAAGGGGTGGATTGAAACAACGAGCGCGGAGTAAATACTGATTTTAATTCTATAAAATATTTCTTATATACTAACATACAATAAACCTTTTAATTGGGTGGTCGTCACATGATAGGCATCAGATTACAAAGAGAACGCCGAAGCTTCTATAACAAAGGATGCCGCCTGCATTCCTATCTCAAGTTACAATATAAATATTTATTTAATTTGATACTTTTCATGTTAAATATTAATTTGATACCTTTTTGTTTATATCTATTGAATCTATACATACTACACTAGTACATTCTATGAGAAATTGCACTTCAAGTAGGTATTTAACTCCAGTCATTTATTGAGTTAATTAACTCAATAAATGACTGGAGTTAAATACTTGAAGTCTATGAGAAATTGCACTTCAAGTATTTAACTCCAGTCATTTTTTGAGTTAATTATTAACTCAATACAATTTCTCATAGAACGTACCAGAAAATCAAATAAGTGAACAAAAAACATAGTACATGATTTGTAAAAGACATAGTGCATGGTTCGGATTATAAGTCAGTAAACTTTTTAGTGCAGCGTATAGCGCTAGCAAACATTTTATATTTCTTTATTTGCCTACTTTATGCCACATATTCTTGAAATCGTAGGTAGAGCGTAGTCTAAATGTAGACAGACCTAGACACCATAAATTCAGTTTTTTTCTTACTTGTCCTATTATGTAAAATCTTACCATGTCTTTTTATGATTTCACAATAATATAAATTAAAATAGACTTTTTAGGAAATTACTTTCGTGGTTAATAAATGTTTTACTTTAGAATGTTTAGCGCAGCGCGTAAACATGGTAGCGCGTAAACATTAGTGTATAGAACCGGGAAATCTCGGTACTGAAAATCCCGGGATTTCCCGGTTTTTTTGTGGCGGTCATAGAACCGAGAATTAAAATACAAGAACCGGGATTTTCGGTACTTTCGGGATTTTTTTATTTTTTATTTATTTGGTTCGCCAACTGGCTGTGCAACACACAAGTTCATAAAGATATACGTGAGAGCATCCAAGTTGTCAGGCTTATTATATTATTATTCAAATAATTAATTGACATCATTAAAAACCGCATAGAACTCATTGTTTGCTTTTATAATCAGCTGATATTCATATTCTCATAGTTTATACGGATAAATTCGTTTAAATATATGGCAATTGACAACACTTATGCTATGCACGGCGAACGGTACAGGAGCAGAACTATGTGGTGATTCGGAAGATTCGGAAGGATGTAAGATCGACGCAGAATGGCGACCTCGAAACAAATGTAAAAATCGAGGTGGCTCATTTCGAGAATGGAGGCGATCGTTGGCGATATCACAAGCTTATGGTCATCTTCTGAGTGTTCCATCCACCAGTGTTGAGCCAGAAAGGATTTTTTCTTCGGCTGGCCTGCGCTGCGGTGTAATATAATTAGATCGCGTTTAGGCGATGTAACTTTGGACGCGTTGATCTTTTTGAGGACATATATTACAAAGAAAAAAAAGCTTTCAAAAGTACCCAATAGTTTATCTGTGATCGCTAGATTTTATTTGATTGTTTGTTTGTGTTTAGGCATACATATTTTTGGATTACGATTTAGATCAGCTCCTCAATCTAGATTATAAGTGCTTCAAGGATTGTAATCTGTTTTGTATGCTATTAAATAAATAAATAAATAGATTGTTAGATGTTAATCTGTTGGCGTAGATTGTATTTGATTTTATTTGATTATCTTTTTGATTTAAATTTTATTTGTAATTTTATTGTAGCTAAGGGTTCCTATTGTTTTCACGGCATTAGTTAAGTGTACCTACTTTCAATTATAGTCTGGTTTTAACTGGATAATTAATGAATACTAAGTTTTACTATTTCTTAAGGCTAATTGTTAATAAATCATTAATTATAATTAAAGATAAATAATTTATGGTTGAAAAAAAAATTTAAGTACCGAAAATCCCGGGAATCCCGGTTCCAGCATAGTCCAGTACCGAAAATCCCGGTTCCTTGAAACATATCCGGTTCTCTATACACTAGTAAACATCGTAGTATCGTAGTGCGTAGACATCGTAGCGCGTAGACATCGTAGCATCGTAGCGCACCTCGTAGCGTCATTGCGCCTACCGCCTAGTATAGCGTTATCTCCGCGCCGTGTTGTTCAATAGTAGTAGCGAAGTAGCGCCTGGTTTATCATACTGACATTAGCATAGAGTAGGTGATTATTTTATCTGTGAAATAAATTCAAATCATCGGTGTCAATAAAAGATAATGTTGTTATCAAACTAAATAATAATTAGACCTAATAAAAACATTTTGTTCAACTAATTAAATCCAGAAAGCTGATTTTGTGGCAAAAGTTGATATATTTCATTAAAAAAAACCGGCCAAGTGTGTGTAAAACTTGCGCACCGAGGGTTCCGTACACGCAAAGCATCTCACATTATAGCTCTAACTAAAAGTCCAACTAGTTTGAAAAACAAAATTAACTTTGCAGTTCGATCCCCAGGACTCATACTGAATCCAGCGCAAAAATAAGTTTGTAACACTTTTTTTAGACTTCCAATAAACATATTTAAAGTTTTCAGATTTTTACCTGTTTTTTGTTGTTTACTGTTAGACCTTGCTTTTTGCCAAATTTTATAATTTTACGTCAACGGGAAGTGCCTCATAGGTTTTGATTGCTGCCTAAAATCGCAAAGTATGCGAAAATTCGCCACATTTAAACACACATTTAAATGTGGCAAATTTATGCAATTTTGATTATTTTTTTGCTATAAGAGACCGTGGATCTGAGTATTCGATATTAATTTCAACTTGACGTTCAGGCGTTCCTGAGAAACATAAGTTTGACAGACAGACGGACAGACAGACAGACGGACAACAAACTGATCTTATAAGGGTTCCGTTTTTACCTTTTGACGTACGGAACCCTAAAAACACGCTAATTATGAGATATTTTTTTGCAAAATTTCCATTCGTTTGACACTGCGACTGTACTACAACATTGACTATGCCAAAATGGATGGCATTGATACAAAATTGATAGCGTCTTGTCGTTCTTATGTTGTCCAACTTTGACAGTTTGAACACGCTTATTTTGAACACCCACACGCTGTGTAATTAGTATTAAATTAATGGTTTGTTTAGTTGTTTACTAAGTGGTTTACATGCGTGATACGAGCTATTTAAATATACAACCGAGATAGTAACATGATAGTGTTGTTTCAAATTTAGTTGCAGGCAGGTGTCGTTACTTCGCTCAAAAAAATAAGGTGCGTTGTGATAAAACGACCATTAGTTAGGAAGGCTTTATTTACATAATATTTCTTCTTCTTCGTATGCTTTTGACAGGGCAGTCGTGGCCAGACATGCTGCTTGGAGATGCGCAGCACTGTGGCTCTCCATTTCTCCCGAACTGATGCCTGGCGGGCGTTCTCATTTAGAGATTCGTTGGTGAGGGCTTTTATTTGGTCGGTCCAACGCATCGGGGACTTCCCCCGAAACCTAAGAAAAATTCAAAAGGCAAAACTAAAATGTAACTTGTCTTGCCGTTAAACTGCTTAACAGTTTGGCATAATTATAATAATGTTTATAGGCGGGGCATTTAAATTTTTTTACCGACAAATTCCTACAACCATGATTTTTATACTTAACATAATTTTGATGTTTTTAGACATCCTTATATAAAAAAGAATTTTGATGATCCGATATGAAATGGGAGGGGTAAATAAACTATACTGAATTGCTCGTAAACTAAAAGTTTACAATAGAGATTACTGTTCACAATTAATTAATAAGACTTCATTTACCTGTAAATAAAAGTTGGCCGGTTTATAATAAGGCTTTCTAGTCATAAAATGTATTTTTAACGTTATAAATGTCAATATGGTTTTTATTTAATTACAGGAAATCGAGTTCATAAACATGAGTCGTTTTTTAAAATTAAGATTGAATAATTCACTTTACTTACGAATATACAATTTCCTCGACTGTATAATAAAAAAAAAAATTAAAAGTTAATAAAAAAAAAACTGTTGTAGTCACCCTTATAAAAATTGAGGATATGGTTCATTACAATAGTATACGAATAATATATAAAAGTCACCATTGCTGGATTTTTTGTTTTTGTACAGGATGTTTTTAAAGTATAAAAATTACAACTCATTAAAAATCCATTTCGGATTGTTATTTATTGGTGATTTTTTAAATCAAGCTTTTATTATTCGTAAGGAAACATGTAACAAAAAATCACCCTGGTAGGATTTTTTGTTTGAGAGTTATAACAATATGAGTCTTATAATAGCGTTTAAAAAAAACGGCGGTGGTGATTTTTTTTTTACACTTAAATTTGCAGTTGTAATATCATAATCTATGTAGTTTATAAAAATCACCATCGTAGGATTTAATGTGACCACCTCCATACAACTGAAAATTCACAGCCCCGACTATTAACTGTATTTTGTTTTTAGTGAAAAAAAAAACCTAACTCCATCCACTCTGCCCTGCCATAATATACTATTTATAACTAAAAAAATACGGTCTCATTGCGGGGCAGTATGTCTCCCAATAAACTTTCTTCTATATGGACAGCGAAAACTGTGATGTATGTTTGCCAAAATATAATGATGAATGTTTAGGTAGGTCCATACCACAATATATTCTATATAGGTCAAACAATTTATAAAATAAAAATTATTAGAACGCATATAAGTAAACGCGTAGTTTACTGCTGGATAAGCGTCTCTCATAACACTTGTAGTATTATAATGTAGTTGAAAGTGAGTTTGTTTGATTGTTTTTTATCTCTTCACGCTTTATCTACTGAACCATTTTTCCTGAAATTTCGCATACAGATAGTTAGAAGTACGGAGAAGGACATAGGGTACCTTTTATCTCGGAAAAAAGCACTGTTCTCGTGGGAAATAAAAGCGGGCGAGTAAAAGCTAGTATAGTATAAACTAACTTTGACTGTCTCCATCATAACTTTTTTGGCCTTTTTTTTTGCCTGGTGATGTGTCCCACTGCTGGACAAAGGCCTCCCCTTTCTCCTTCCACAATTCCCTGTTGAGTGAAGACCGCTTCCACTCCCGCAGATAACTTTCTATGTCATCTCGCCATCTGTACCCATAAGGTAGTAAGTACCTTTTTGGCCTCGTGTTAAATTAAAATGCTGACGCATGACGCCACGATAAAGAAGTGTGTAAAGTGTGTTATGCAAACATTGTATCCTATCATTTAGCTATAGTTTAACCCTTCATCTAATTGACCGTCCTCCGCGCACGCGTGCGCATGCACACGTCACGCACGCGTCACGCACGTGCTTGCGTGATATCGTATGCGTATCTTCGGAACTAGTATCACAGGGCGTGACAAAAATACGCGCTAATCATGTTAGGATTACAACAATGATCGATGTTCACAAATTAAAGCCTAGTTATCTGGTTATTAGATTTCGTGTCGTTGACTGTGGGTGGGTGAGACATAGTTTATTCTGATGGTTTTTATTTATAGATACCTAGAAGCTAATTTTGAATACTTACTAAAATTTAATAAAACTAAGGAACACAAAAATAACAAGCTAATTATTAAAAAATAAAAAACACGACTGACAGCTTACATGGCCTATGACACTCGGAAGAATGCAAGGAATCTAAAAATACCTCTCACATTGAAATCTGTTTAGCCGTTCAAGACTTATGGTGGAATAAAGAAACTTACATACATACATACATACATACATGAACCCTGAAAACATAACACTCCTTTTTTGGTCAGTCGTGTAAAAAATAATTACAAGTTGTAAAGCCCCTTAAGAGCTAAGCCCCACGGCAACGTGCCCACAAGGCTGGCTGCATTGCCAAGTTTTAAGGCAATACTTAGCCTTTGGCCAAAGAAGTTGCCAGCCCTTTGGTCACGGAATATCGATTATTATTACTCTGATGTTTAATATGGTTATTCAAAGTAGACCCTATTTTCATTCCCAGTGACGATTTTTCTCATACGTTATATTTTACTATTTTTTATTTCGTTACTTACTTATCTAATTAAGTAACAGGATTCTTTGGAGCAATATATATAGTAAGCAAATCTATTTACCTACCTACCACATATTTCTTTAAACACTATTACGAGTAGATTAATGTAATTTATTTAGATGTTAAAATATATTTACCTACTCAGATATTAATAACTTGTATCAATTCGAAAATAAACTTCTCCTTATTTTTGTTTGGCTACCTATTTTTTTAATTTTGAAGCGGTGGTGGCCCGCTTGTTGACTGCAAAAGTCCCAGGTCGAATCCTGCTCATGTAGCACGGGTGCTACATGAGTTTTTATACCAATCTGACTCATGTACCTCTTTGTACCTATGTTAGTTTTCATAGGCCTCCACTTGCTTCCGGTGAAGGAAAATATCGTGAGGAAACCTGAATTCTGGTTGATAATTGATTGAAAGAAGGCTATGGCAAACCACTCCATTAAAATTGCTAAAAGAGTCATTGTGTGTGTTTAATTCCATATAATGACCATGACCCTCAGTCATGAGGAAATACGACTAAAGATAGAGACCTATTTTTTACTTAGAATTTACAGTTCTGTCTTCATGCAATGAATTTCAAAGGTGAAACAAAATTGAAGAAATCGAGGTTTGATCTAAGAAAATCTTTATTTTGAAGAAATTTTGCTTGCAAAACTGCAAAGTTGAAGAGAGGAAAGATTTTTGAACGTATCGTACTGACCGCATAAGTATTGTACATTCATAGTACCTACCTAATGTGGATAAGAGAGGACACTTTGTAGGTTTGCCTTTTCATTTTCAAAGGTTCAGGACACAAAGGGGGAATTTGGGTAAACTAAACTTTTATTTTTAACATAACGATCTCAAAAATTCATTTAATGATCACATTGATCACTATTTGAGCCCCGAAGCTCCGTGGAAATTTTCGATTTAAAAATTAACCTAATGCTCTTTGAATTATTAAAATAATTAGGCTTTGAACGTTCATTTCCCCGAAAGACCACATCCCTTGAACGGTACTCATAAAATCCTTGCTTCCTAAATTACGTTTAAAAAATTGTTACTCATAAGTAGGTATTTGTCAAAAAAAATATATAATTTAACATTGCTTGTGTTATGTCCACAATAACATTCGGTCAAGATATTCTATTGATATTCAATTCCGAATTGCTTGCAGGAAGATCGCCTCGGGACAATCCCAATTGAATTTGAAAATAGAACATCTTCCCCCTCGCGTCTACCCCTAGCGCCACCACCCCATAAGCGGCATTCTGCACACCTTATAATAGTTTTCTTATATAAAAAAGCACAGATTTTTTTTTTTAAAGTAACATAAAATCTTTTTTCTGATAAGTCAACCAAGTTTGGAGTGGATTAATAATTAAATAGAAAAGGAATTCACTATGTATGTACCTATTTATTTTCTAATATATATTTGCCTATATTTGGTAAAACTACAAATCTTTTTATTCAGATTTATGCGCGGAAACGAAGTATATACACACGTTATATTTTTGAAACAAACTTATATTAACAACTGACTTGGCCCGCCTGAATTTTAACAGGGTGTGAAAGTGAATTCAATAAAGGGTATATGGCTGCCTCGTTCTTTCATGGTATTATTTCTAGAGCATGGAAGTAATAAGTACCTACTTACGTACAACGTACTTATTACTTCCATCATGGTCTAGAGATCCTTAGTCCGAGTTTTTTATTTTTAGGGTTCCGTACCTCAAAAGGCAAAAACGGAATCCTTATAAGATCACTTTGTTGTCCGTCTGCATCGTCCGTCTGTCTGTTTTTTTTCTCAGGAACGGTAGTTATCAAGTTAAAATTAATACCTATCGAATTCTCGGGTCCACAGTCTCTTTCAGAAAAAAATAATCAAAATTATACGTCAACGCGATCAAGAGATATTACCATAACATTTACATGTTGCGAATTTTCGCAATATTTAATATGTTATTGAAAGTTCAAAAAAAAAGTGTTACACACTTATTTTTGCGCTCGATGCAATATGAATCCTAGGGATCGAACTTCAAAGTTGTTTGTTTTTGAGACTAGTTGGTCTTTTTGTTAGAGCTACGAGGTAAGATACTCGCACTTGGCCATTTTTTTATTTATTTACCTGCGTCATCTGTCCATTTTTTTTCTGACCATTTTTGATATTTTCAGTACTAATTTAGTATTATTTGGGCATGCATTACAGAATGATGTTAAATTATAGTATAATATTGGTAGAATTTTAACTGTTTTGCCTATTTTGTTTTTTTTTTGTACAACAATATTTTCACGTTTTTTCACGTGAAAACTCTATGGGCACTATTTTCCTTTCAGAATTTTTTAGTACTGGCATCACAATTTTTTTGGTATTTACATGGAAGTAATGGTACGTTACGTACGTTTTACTTCCATGGGTGTTTATTTTGTCAAATTTTAAAACGGTCACACTGAGCGTTGCAGGACTATTGATAGTTGACCTTGAAAAATAGTCATACTATCGATAGGCCTATCGATAGTATTGACACGTGGCAATACTATCGAGGGTGTCGATAGCCAATAGTTTGCAATACTATTGATGATACCCAAAACTATCGTTACTATCGATAGTTACAAGCTATCGATTGTGCAATAGTATCGATTGTTTGTTGAAATATAAGTGTCAATACTATCGATAGTATTGATTTGAAAACACCAATACTATCGAAAGTATCGATAGTATTGAAAAGCAATACTATCGATAGTTTTGGGTATCATCAATAGTGTTCCAAACTATTGGCTATCGATAGTATTGACACGTGTCAATACTTTTGATAGGCCTATCGATAGTATCTATTTTTCAAGGTCACAATACTAATGACAATACTATCGATAGTCAATACTATTGCTGCAACGCTACATTGGTCACCATAGAGTTTCAAAGATTTTTCCCTTACTACGAGGACTATTATCGGCCAAGTCCATGGAAGTAGTAAGTACTTTGTACAAAGGTACTTATTACTTCCATGGCCAAGTCCTATTGTTTTCTGCGTGAGCAGACAATTCATAAACAAGATAAAAACAAATGACAAGATAGATGTATTAGTTAGTGATTGGCACAGCCGACACTCGCACATAAACATATCATACCTAATCATTAGATTCATTTAAATATGTTACATGTTCATTTGTTACATGTAAATAGTTGTAATGTATAAAGTTGATAACACAAAATACAAATGCGAACAGGCTCAAATATTTTATTTATCTTCTATTTTATTATAAACTTTTAAGAAAAAAAAGCTTGATTAATGATTGAAAAGTTTATATTACATCTCATCACTATCGAATTTAACTGTCAAAAGATGCACCATGCGATGCACCCGACGTGTCACGATTTGCGAATCATAGGTTTTTTGTACTAGGAGCACGGAAGTAATAAGTACTTTGTACAACTATTACTTCCATGACTAGGAGCGATTCCCTAATCTAGGCTGGTCAGTGTCGTGTTTGTCACTGTCACGTGTCAGTGTCAGTTTCCGTCCCGTCCGCGGTCCACGGCCACGGCTATCACGCGTCGGTCGGCGTCGTCCTCGCGCGCATTTTTCCACACAAAGCAAAGATAACAAACGCAACTAAGAAACAATTTCGTCGAAAGCAACAAAGTTTTCTCTGCTGAATTGCTGATAAACTTGTGATTCACCGTAAAAGAATAAATATCAATTAACATATAAATCGCTACTAATGGAGAGGTTTGTTTGATCAAAGCCCTTTTTTAATACCATGAATGTTATATGCTCTTTTTTC
Organism: Ephestia elutella; assembly: GCA_018467065.1. NCBI lineage: Eukaryota > Metazoa > Arthropoda > Insecta > Lepidoptera > Pyralidae > Ephestia > Ephestia elutella. The sequence goes on along the minus strand of CM031570.1, from coordinate 13,156,643 downwards.
CTGCACTCATCACTCAAACAACACTCCAAATGCTCCAAATAAATCAGATACCTACTTACTTCTTGTTTTTTTCAGAACAGCGAAGAAACGGGTACGCAAGGGGATTACACGTAGTAATGGAGATGGCAAGAAAGGCCAAAATAAAGCCAAGATCGCCAGATCCAGCTCCTCTAATATTGCAATGTCACCTGAAGCTACAGTCAAGGTGTACGTATAATAAGTTGTTCATCATACAATAGGAATAACATAAAATTCTACAGTTAGCCCTTTCAGGCATGCAATCCATACTAATATTATAAATGCGAAAGTTTGGATGTGAGTTTGTGAATTTGTGAGTTTGTGAGGATGTTTGTTACTCAATCACGCAAAATCTACTGGACGGATTTCGATGAAATTTGGTACAGAGGTAGATAATGACCTGGAATAAGCACATAGGCTACTTTTTATCCGGGGAAAAAGCACTGTTCCCGTGGGAAATGCACGCGGGCGAAGCCGCGGGCAAAAGCTAGTATTTAATAATTACTTACCCATTAATGCTAGATGACTACCTAAGTCATTGAACACAATCTTCATCAATCAATGACTAAAAACCTCTAGTAAATACATATTCCATGAATAAAAAATTGTTCTTTTAACTTACCTGATCATATTTCTGTGGAAATAAATACTTTACACACCAACAATAAAATCACTAAGTTAATTCGGCTAAGATCATAAGAAAAAATCTTTAAAATATTTTTTTCATTTGGTCATATGCACGCTTTGTCATTTGTATTATGAAATATACCTATTTAATTGTTCAAGCCATGCGGAATGGCTTCAATGCTGGGTCCGGGGCTTGCGGTATGTGGTTATTGGAACCCTATTTGATATCTAATTCAAAACAGTTTTCATATATCAAACTCATGCGTATATTTCAGGGAACCAACAGAAAATGCTCGGCTCTTGAATGAAATTGTGCCTGATGAGGACAGTCTCATAATAAAACTGTAAGAACATTTTTGTAATAACTATGTGTCTATTAAGGCAAGTACTAAATTAAGTAAAGAGTAGCCGACATTTAATAGTGTATTTTGCATGGTATACTATTCTAAGTGGCCCACTGTCTATAAGTAATAAATAAGTTTTTTTTACATAATATATTATTTAGAATTTTATCACAGTCAATAAGACAAAAATGAAATATCTATGATGACCAGAGTTAATCTTACTTATTTTTCATTCATATAAATAACATACTAACATTTACTGCATATTCATACATAGCTTCTGCTTTTTCAATAGATGCCTTTGAGTATTTATAGATTAATTTAATTTATTCTAACAAATGTTTAGTCTATTTTAAAATGTAATTTTTCAGAGAACGTGATCCAGAATTTCCTGTAACTGATGATTGTTTGAATCTTTCTCAACTTCAGTGAGTATTATCTGAATATACTTACCAAACCCTTGGCCTGTCGATGTCAAGAGGAGGACATGAAAAAAAGATTTTTCAACCATCAGCCGTCCGACGTCCTATCTGAGGATGATCTGAGTGACATTACAATAGGGCACTTGTTAAAATTCTGCAAAGTAACAGGTAGATTCAGTGGGTTGCCACCAACGTGAGTTACCAGGTAACTCAAAACTCTATACGCGTCTCAGGGAATTGGGTGAAATGGTCCCAGCATAAGTGGACTGATCACCCGTCTGGTGCTCGTGCTGGCGTCCCCATTTAGTAAATAATAATAACCTGTCCGACAAGAAGCACTACAAATACTATTAAAACTATAGTTATCTCGCTCTAATTTATTTTGAGTTATAAAGTAAGGACAAAACTAGACTAAGGTGTAAATTTTATAAGTTCATATCCATTGTTAATGCCATGTCCGACATTGAACTTCAACTAGTCCGCTGTTATTGTTTGTTGTTGTGTAAAGTATTTATTTCCACAGAAATATAAACAGGAAAGTAACAACAACTACAATTAGTAACAATTTTTAATTCATAGAATATGTATTTACTCGAGATTTTTTTGTGAAATTAATTGTTTACGAAACATAGTAACTGAAGTTGCTCCAACCTTCCCACATTATGACGGATTTATAAATGAAAATACATTATTTATTAGGAACTGTGATTGTTGCCATGGATGGGTTAGTTAATGGTGGGAAAGAGTGCGACCCGCATCGCCATTGGGTCACGTCGCGCTCCCGTCCGACCAGGGCACAGATTTTGATATACTCTTATCTAAATCTGTGGACCAGGGCCACAAATTTGTTGCCAACTACTAACTGGCGGCGATCGTCCAAGTGACGTCACAGCTTCCGCGGCGGCTCAGTAAACTTCACTAATTTGGTCAAAACTTCGTAAAAGTTTGTCGCAGAACAAAAATGTTTGCATTGTATATCATAGATTTCTTAGCTCTATAAATCTGCATTCTCAACTAAAAACGTTACGGATCCTCATTAACGACTTTATTTAAAGTACTCTCATATAGAAATAAGATATGGTGAAAAAATTCCATGCGAGCAGGAGAATTTTTTCACCACATCTTATTTCTATATGAGAGTACTTTAGTACTAATATTGCATCTGAGATGCTCAAAAATCCAAAAATAAACGACTTTATTTATTTGAATTATAATCTTAGGTTGCTCGTTCGTGACATTGATGAGATGCCTCCTGGTGTAGAGTTGGAGACGCCGCTGCATCCGAAGCGCAGGAGGATGTGGCAACCGTGAGTATAATCTTTAGGTATTTCTAAACAATTTGATACCTATATTATTCTGATTAGAATACTAGTAAGTTCTACCTATATTATATTCTTTTCTAGGCCTTCCTCTCCACAACCGTCAACCAGCAAGCCGGCAACTAGTTTAGTTGAGCCGCCGGTGGCGTCAACTAGCTCAGTTCCATCAATGTAAGTTGTTTACAAACAATAATTAACTTTTTTTTTTAAACGTATGTTTCCCAAGTAAATAATTAAGTATATTTTAGGGGTATTTTAGAGTAGGTATGTATTTTGTTTCAGATCGCCGCTCCCTCATTCGCCGGCCCCTAATTTCTGTGAGGTGTCGGTACCTTCGCCCGCAGCGTAAGTATTTTCAAGAATTTTCAATCTTAATTTTACACATTATGTGTAGGGTCAATACGGGTAATTGTAAACAGGGGTGATTGGAAACAGTGAGCATAACTATTATGTAATATAAATAAAAATAATGTTAGGTATTTAATTCGGAACACAACTTTATTCGATAGAATTCCTCCATTTTGTTAGATGCCGCAGCTAACAAAATCTAACACACATCAAACATAACTTTGTGTGTTGCGAAAAAAAGTCATTAAGGTGAAAGCCAAGCTTTGGCTGTCCATACATTTTGTTCTACAGAAATGCTCTAAACTTCGTTAAT
>CM031570.1:13014142-13153152 GCA_018467065.1 Ephestia elutella | reverse complement strand
TTTTTCTATAGTCTAAGTGCCAGACTCATTAGTGATGTGCCGTTTTCGAAATCGAGAAGTTCCGGATACTGTCAGGAAACGTTCTCGGAAATATTCCCTAAAACGGAAATGGTTGGAAAGTACCTGAAATATTTTAAAAAGGGAATTTTCTTTTTGCAGCCGTCTTTAAAATAAGAAGATATATATGGATAATGGAAAATGCATATTAACCATATTACTGGGAAATTTTTGAGAATTTTAGAGAAAAATATTTCAGTATTAGCTGTTGCCCGCGTTTCATCCGCGGTAAAAAAATAGGAGAAATCGTTCCCGAAAATTTTGGTTTTTCCATTAAAGAAATTTTCGGAAACCAGAAGAAAATTCTCGGCGGCACATAGCTTTACATATTAAGGTGAACGCAGACTTGGACGCAGCGCAGTCGTCGCATTCATCGTTGTTGTTGATGGCCTCGCACATCTGCCCGCGCCGCAGTCTCCGCAGTCGTTCCTGTCGCCGCACGCACCGCACTCGTTTTTTTTTGTTTTTTTTTCATTCAGTTCCTAATTCAAGATTAGCCGTAAATTACAGAATGGCTCTTGACGAACGATTTGTTATCAGTTGTTTATTAATAGAGAAAGAAGAAAATCAAATGCCCAACAAGAGTTTTCCGGCCACTGGATGCGAATGACGTCAGAGGTTCGACCTTACCAGTGTCATTTGTCTGTCACTATCACGTGTCAGTGTCACCGTGTCACCTTCCGGCTATCGCGCGCATTTTTCTTTTACAACAAACAATCACACAGAAAGAAACAATTTAAAGTTTTCGCTGCTGAATTGCTGATTAACTTGTGATTCACCGTGAAAGAATAAATAACATTTAACATATAAATCACTACTAATGGAGAGGTTTGTTTTGTCAAAGCCCTTTTTTAATAACGTGAATGATATGCTCTTTTTTTTGAACCCATCACCTAAAAAACACTCCAAATGAATCAGATACCTACATCGAAATACAACTAGTACATAATATCTCGATGGATACCTACTTCTTTTTCAGAACAGCAAAAAGAAACGGGTACGCAAGGAGATTACACGTAGTAATGGAGATGGCAATAAAGGCAAAAAATAAAGCCAAGATCGCCAGAACCAACTCCCCTAATATTGCAATGTCACCTGAAGCTACAGTCAAGGTGTAAGTATAATAAGTTGTTCATTATACAGATGGTGATTCAATAGGAACAACATAAAATTCTACAGTTTGCCCTTTCAGGCATGCAATATTTGATAATTACTTACCCATTAATTTTTAATAATTACAAGTGCTGGTTGACTACCCAATAAGTCATTGAACACAATCTTCATCAATCAAAAACCCAGTAATATAAGCACTAAGATAATTCTGCTTAGATCATAAGGAAACACTTTTTTGAAATATATTTTTCATTTAGTCATATTTACATATGACCAAATGATGCTTTGTCATTTATTTTGTAATATGAAATATACCTACTTAATCCTTGAAGCCATTGGCCGCAATGCCAAATTCAGGGCTTGTGCGCGCGTTTTTGACATTTTCGCTATAACATATTAGTGTATAGGGAACTGGAAATCCGGTACTGAAAATCGGGGATTTCCCGGTTTTGTGTATAAAAGAACCGGGAATTAAAATACAAGAACCGGGATTTTCGGTACTTTCGGGATTTTTTTTATTTTTTATTTATTTGGTTCGCCAAGTGGCTGTGCAATACACAAGTTCATAAAGATATATGTGAGAGAATCCAAGTTGTCAGTCTTCTTATATAATAATTCAAATCGTAAATTGACATAATTAAAAACCGCCTAGAACTCATTGTTTGGTTTTGTAATCAGCTAAAATGTATACGCTCATAGTGAATACGGACAAATCCGTTTAAATGTGAGGCAATTGACAACACTGACGACATGCGCGGCGAACGGTGTAGGAGCAGAACTCTGTGGTGATTCGGAAGATTCGGAAGGATGTTAGATCGACGCAGAATGACGACTTCGAAACAAATGTAAAAATCGAGGTGGCTCTTTTCGAGAATGGAGGCAATCGTTGGCTACATTTATCACAAGCTTATTCATCTTCTGAGTGTTCCATCTACCAGTGTTGAGCCAGAAAGGATTTTTTCTTCTGCTGGCCTGCGCTACAGTGTAATAAAAGTAGATCGCGTTTAGGTGATGTAACTTTGGACGTGTTGATCTTTTTGAGGACATATATTACAATTTGAGGATATAGATAGATAGAGTATATATATATATATATCTTTATATAGGATTAACATTTTTACCCTTCAATATTTGTATCAATTCTTCTTCCTTTCTTGCAACATGTGTCATACTGCTTTTATATCTTCAATTATGTTTTTTTTTTGCTTTGTTTTTGGTAACAAGGTTCAATTTGTTTTATATTTTAGCCATCTAGCTTCCTCTTTTGGTATCAGCTGAAAATCAGCGCTTTGGCTTCTGCCATAGCACCATGCTGAACTGGTCGCCATTTCGACGAATTTAGTTAAATTTTGTGTTAATTTAGTGTTAAATTTGTCGTAAAGAATTTTTCTTTCTTTCTTTCTTACAAAGATAAAAAAAGCTTTCAAAAAAGACCAAATAGTTTATCTATGATCGCTAGATTTTATTTGATTTTTATATCTATCTGATTTCAATTTTTATAAGGGGCCTATTGTTTTCACGACGTTAATTATTATTAAGAGTACTTTCAATTATAGTTTGGTTTTAACTGAATAATTAATAAATACTAAGTTTTACTATTGCTTAAGGCTGATTGTTAATTAGTCATTAATTATAATTGAAGATAAATTATTTATAGTTGAAAAAAAAATTAAGTACCGAAAATCCCGGGAATCCCGGTTCCCGCATAGTCTAGTACCGAAAATCCCGGTTCCTTGAAACATATCCGGTTCTCTATACACTATAACATATATGGTTGTGGAAATGATATGTTATCTAATTCAAAACAGTTTTCATATATTGAACTCATGCATATATTTCAGGGAACCAACAGAAAATGTTGTTCAGCTCTTGAATGAAATTGTACCTGATGAGGAGAGTCTCACAATTAAACTGTAAGAACAATTTTGTATTATTTATGTGTTTTTAAGGACTAAATTAATTACAGAGTGGGCAACATAGAATAGTATAGGTACCACATTTTGGTGTATAGTGAATTTCGGATCCATTGGTATAATATTCTATGGGACCCATTGTTCATAAGTAATAAATGACAATTTCACCATAGTCCATAAGACAAAAATGAAATATTTATGATGACTAGAGTTAATCTTATTTATATTTACTATCTTTTGCATTCAAATTTCCCACAGTAATAATGCTTTTTCTCGGGATAAAAGGTACCCTATGTCCTTCTCAGTATTTCTAACTATGTGTATGCAAAATTTTCAGAAGATTGGTTCAGTAAATAAAGAGTGAAAAAGTAACAAACAAACTCACTTTCACATTATTTATTTATTCGTATGGCGTTTAACTTTCACATTTATAATATTAGTTAGGATTAGGATTCATATAAATAACATACTAACATTTACTGCATATTCATACATAGCTTCTGCGTTTTCAATAGATGCCTTTGAGTATTTAGAGATTAATTTATTCTAACAAATGTTTAGTCTATTTTCAAATGTAATTTTTTCAGCGAATGTGATCCAGAATTTCCTGTAACTGATGATTGTTTGAATCTTTCTCAACTTCAGTAAGTACCTATTATTATAATAAACCCATAATAATAAATATATACGGACAAATCACATAGATTGAGTTGGCCCCAAAGTAAGTTCGAGATTTGTGTTATGGGATAACTCAATGATACTATATTTTATAACAAATACATATACATCTAACACACAGGCCAATTTTAAAAAGATCATTTACCATCTTGACCCGACCGAGGATTGAACCCAGGACCTCCTGTGTAACAATTTGGGGTGATAACCACTCCACGAAGGTCGTCAATGGAATTTTTATGGGAACACTCATCAATTTACAAATTATTTTTTTATGTACCTATTAAATAAATTAGCTAATTGACAACATTATGCTTTAGTTGAGAAAAAAATAATTATCCAAGATAGTCATGAGTTTTGGAATCAATTCACAGTTTGACTATGTACCAAATTAAAAATTATTTATATATCTAACATTTTATGATTGTATTGTGTGAACGTTCGGAAATATATTTATTGTATGATTTGTGGTAAGTCATGGCTTCTATTTATTTTTCATTATTATATGTACATTCTAAAAAGATTAGAGAGAAAAATTTTTGCTTTTCTTTGCTTACATTTCCGAACGATTACAATGCTTTTATATTACTGGTACAATAAATGCTACATAAAAAAAAATCTTAACGCTAAGTTATTCTTTTCCTTCAAATAGCATATATAATGGCTTTTCAGTCAAGTTTTTTCAGTCTAATCAGAGGTGAACTAAAAAAATGTATAGTAATAATGTACTTTAGCCATTACTGTATTTCAGGGAAATGAAGTGTGAACCAGATGAAGAAGAATCAAAACCATGTACTCAGAACACTGAAGAAGTTGATGAATACTTAGGTAAATATTTATAGACACTAGGACTTCATTGCTTGTGTGGTGGTGGCTAGAGTTGGTTTTAAGCCCGGGAATAAACAGGAGGGCTTTAAACTGGGGATTCCTCCACTCATAGGTGATGGGCTATACCTGAATCTCCATTCCATCAGAGAGCCCACTACTCAGCTAAGCATGACCTTCGAGTCTCACGACTCTTGACTCTGTCCACCCCGTAAGGGATAAAGACATGATTCTATGTATGTATAATAAACAGGAAGAAAAGGTTTTTGCCTGACGTCTCGACCAATCTCTGTTGGTGTCACACGAAAACATTATCCAAGAAGCTGCCTACCTAAACTCCGTTTTTTCCCATTTGTCCTATTGTGTAAACAGTCTTACCATGTCTTTTTATAATTTTACGACAATTTAAATTAAAATAGATTTTTTAGGAAATTACTTTCGTGGTAAATTAATGTTTTACTTTAGAATGTTTAGGTTTGAACTAATATTTCATTTATTTTCAACAAAAAATACTGTGAAGATTATAGGACAAATAGGAAAAAACGCAGTTTAAATGCGGCACGTTGTAGCTACAGTTTGCTGCAGAGAAACCTGACCCCCTCTCTCACCGGATCCACAGGAGGGCGCTTACCATAGAAAGGGGCGTCATATACAGTGGTGGTCAGATAATTAGAAACACCAGTCGATTTTCATACAAACGAGGTTACTTTGAAGCCTTGGTCCAACGCCAGGATTGATCTGAGCTGTGATCTGATGATGGCCATCCAGGGATAGACTGGTGTTTCTAATTATCTGACCACCACTGTATACCTATACCTACTACTACAAATGAAACTACATCCGTGAACACGTTAACACATGTGCGTTTTCATAGTCATAGCGTCCCAATCCGCAAGCGAACGGGGAGAAGTGCTTGGGGTGCCATTTTGTGGGATGGGCTTTCTGTACATAGTACTTATATTAATTCTATGCCGAATCCTATCTCTAGGGGGTTGGTTTCTCTGCAGCTGATTGTACACTCATGCAAAGCGCGTTCATGTGTGCGTGACCCTCTCACCGACAGGTTTATAGACGCACTCGTAGGCAGCCATTTGTTTTATTTAAATACTAGCTTTCGCCCGCGTGAGTTTCCCACGGGAACAGTGCTTTTTTCCGGGATGAAAGGTACCCTATGTCCTTCTCCGTACTTCCAGCTATGTGTATGCGAAATTTCAGGAAGATTGGTTCAGTAGATAAAGCGTGAAGAGGTAACAAACAAACAAACCAACAAACGCACTTTCGCATTTATAATATTACTAGCGACCCGCCCCGGCTTCGCCGATATAAACCTTCCTCTTGAATCACTCTATCTATTAAAAAAAACCGCATCAAAATCCGTTGCGTAGTTTCAAAGATTTAAGCATACAAAGGGACATAGGGACAGAGAAAGCGACTTTGTTTTATACTATGTAGTGACTAGTTATATCAGATGATTAGGATGTTTTAAATAGTATTTTTAGCTATATTAACTTACAGTTCTGGTTGGATATTTATTTATATTGACCTAAACACATTAGTAAACTGAACAGTAACAAGACTGAACAGTCAACAACACTTGCTGACTGTTGTTCAGTTTACTAAATGTGTATTCCAATCTTGCTGCCGCCAGTTGGCGAGAATCGTAATGTCATTTAAATAACGTGTGAAAAATCTGACGTCAATGATATGTCATCTAAGAAGCACAGAATTAATATAAGTACTTCGTACCATTGCCGAAGAAAGGGAAGCTTCCTGCCCTCCTGCAATATGGCACCTCCTCTGCACTTCTCCCCGTTTTTGTGTGTATTGAGACGCTATGACTATGAAAACGCACACATTGACGTGTTACTGACGTGTTCACGGATATACAGTTTCATTTGTAGTAGTAGTAGGTATATTTGACGCTCCCAGTATCTATAAAACGTCTTCCTGTATTAGAAGTTCACAACACCATATGAAAAGATTGCTTCGCCAAATTTTATTTTTTTGGAATTTTAACCTTTAATCAGATCTAATAAGAATTTATCAATGTTTCAGAGATATCCTCCCATACACTTTCGTCGCGTGACAGGATCCTAAACATGAGTCCTATCACTTTGATGATGGAATTGGAAATGTATGCACATTTGTATGAGAATGATTTAATGGACGACACCACAGAGTACGACTGAAAACAAGTGTCATGAACATAGGAAAAAAATAACTGCATGTTCCAATGGCTTTCATGTTGGCGCTCTATGCCTGCCAAATCCCCCAACACCGATTGAAAAAAGAAAATGTAAAATTTTTGGGCACCTCTGGGCCCTACTAAAGAAATTGACTTTATACGAAGCCTCTACATCCATTTGGGACAAGACGGTCATGGATCATGTTGTGTGTGAAACTAATAAGAATGCTTAATAAAGTGAACATTAAATGGATAGACATCCACCGTAAAGATGAACTCATATGTATTTTTAGCTATCACTCTAGCTGGTACAAGTATGTACGTCAAGGATGATGTTATGCAATATTGGCAAGCAGAAAAATGTTGTTGATTCTAATGTATCACGAGCCATGCCGTATGCTAGATTCAGATTTGAATAATCTTATAAGTTTTAGCGATGTGAACGGCAGAAGTTAATGACCCCTAGTGAATCTCAAGCTATATAGTATCTAAAAATCAGATCTTTAATTGTTAAATTGAAATAAAATTTCACGCAGTTTGTTCAACTTCGGGCAAGACAGGTAGTGTTTGATGAGCCTTATGAATTTTACAAAAGCAAGGATGGTCCATATAAGTTGCTAAAAAAATACAAAGGATATAAAAGAAGTCGACATTTATGATGCCTAAAACGGGGTATGTCCGTAAGTTTTTGATATCAGCTGCAAAAAAAGATTCTTATTTACCACCTCGGGGTATATCTCCGTCAGTTATCTTGAAGTTTATGGAAGTCATAAAAAATAAAGGGATACTCCATAATTCTGGTGTGACAATATATTTAATTCAGCCCTTCTTGCTAGAGCAGCATTCGTTTTAAACTGCAATTTCGTTACAGAACATTACGTTTGGATGAGGAAATCGTGGTTCTGACTATGAAAAATTTGAAAGCTGGTGAAATTTCTGGATACAATGATCATCAAGATGTTGATTTTATATTATGGTACAGGGATGAAAGTATAGTATCTCTTGTATCGACATACCATGGCGGGAATACAAATATGAAGGAAATTGAAGAATATAAGCGCCAACGGCATTTGTGGATTTAAAAAACAATGTTGCCAGTTTAGGAAAAAGAGAGATAACATTTTAGCTGATTATATTCAAGTTGAGGGTAAAAGACTGGGTCCGTAGAATGTTTGATAGGCTGCTTAACATGTTAGCGTGTTCAATTCGTTGATTATCTGTGGGAATGCTGACACTACACTCCTGCTAGTTATAAAGAGTTAAGGCAAAATTTGATCTCAGAAATTGATCTCTCAATATGGCGAAGAAATAAAAACCCATAAAAGTAGAATTTTCACATCCTCAAGTGAGGGTATGAGCCTTCAAATTATTTTTTTCTGATCTCGAATGATACGGCGGCGGTCAGAAATGCTATAAAGAGACCTATATAATTGAGAGTAGGTGAACTGATTATTGATGATATAAGTTTTTCTGTGATCATGACATGTTTAATTATAATTTGTTTAGTTTTTTTTTACAATTAACAGCTAAGAAGGCATTTTTTTTATTTACTAATTAACTTTGATAATACATTTATATAATGTTATAATAATTGATGTGAAACATCCATTTGAGTATGGTGCTCGGTTAAACCATAGTTGAACAATGGTTGTATACTGTGATTGTGTATGAACAGTATAATTAAATTGTCTCTTTATAATTACTGTAAAATTGGAAGTGTCTAAGCGTGTTCTGTCTTAAAAATAGTTCATTTGGGCACTAGCAGGATCACTGATTGTAATACTGGATTGAGTTGACCGTTTAATATGGACGCCGGAGAACTACTGATGTAGTCTCCGCTCCGTTGAAGTAACATACACAATTAAAACAAACATAAGTATATATATGACATAAAGGTACAGTGTGATGTACGTAACCCTACAGTCAGAGCCGGCTTTAGCACTACCAGCGCCCTGGGCGACATTTCTATGGCGCCCCCTAAATACTATTCAAACCCATACGAAAAAAGGCAAAGCGTAAAAATATATTATATAAAATTTCGTGCCTCAGACGACTATCGAGCACATTGAGAGTTTTAAGTTTTTTTTTTATATAAATGACCGAGCGAGCGAAGCGAGCGATATAATTCAAGTTGGGGCGAAAACAACATTGTTTGTATGTATGTATGTTTGTTCCGCGATAACTCTCGAACCGTTGAATTAATTTCGATGATATTAAGAACGTGTAGCAACTATCCATAGAATTTTGTTTCAGCCGTTTGTGATGTTATTTAAATTATTTTTGAAAATGGCGGTGTTGGCACAAAGGGCCTAAGCGTTTGGATTTCTCTTACGACCAATATGTGCCAACTCAAAATAATCCTAACTAATATTATAAATGCAAAAGAGAATTTGTTGGTTTGTTTGTTGCCTCTTCACGCTTTATCTACTGAACCAATCATCCATCTTTCGCATACACATAGTTGGAAGTACTGAGAACTCCCAAGTACCCTTACTTATCATCCCGGGGAAAAAGCACGCGCGGGCAAAGCGGTTGGCTAGCCTGTAATAAATATAAGTGCGGCGGCCCTGCGGCGCCGCTATGACGACCCTTTGAGGCGCCTCTCTTTTTTCTCGCCCCTCACCGACAACAAGGGGCGCCTGCGGCGCCCCTTACTGGACAACAAGGAGCGCCTGCGGCGCCCCTTGACGTCCGGCGCCCTGGGCCGTCGCCCAAACGCGCCCCCCCCTAAAGCCGCTACTGCCTACAGTTGATTATATATCTGGTTCAACCGGCTGTGTTGGAAAATTTTGGGTTATCGTTTTTGTCACTAGTTGGCGCCACTGGCGAATGAGGTCTGTCAGATGGTACAAATACTGTGTCTATTGTCAAATTCAAATGACAGCTTTGTACCCTCATTGTGATATAAAGTTTGTGCCATATTATAACGTCAATTTCGATGTTTGTTATTTTTGCGATTGATATAAGTTGTAGATTTTACTCAGTAAATCATGTTCCATAGGTATTGAATTGATAATGTACAAATTGGAAAAAATATATATTTAATTCCGAACCGATTTCTCGGTTACAAAAACTACATTATATTGTTACTTTGGTATGGTTATTGTGATTTATCAAAATTGTCCAATATGCAACGCCAATATGTGATAAAAAAAAATTGCTCACATTTACAGAGAACATAGTTACAAGTATAATTAGATTTAAGTGATATATATAGGTACCTATATGACATTACAATGCTAAAGACAATGTCAGCATTTTTTTTTGAGATTTTTTTTATTCCTTTTTAACTTGAGGATTTTGTTGATTTGGAATTAGTCCGTCAAATTTTTTTTTTTATTATTTTTATTGCAAAATTGTTTGCATTTAATTTTGTTACTTTTGTTTCTAAATAAATGGTTCTAAGTATTAAATTAAAAGAGTTATTATTTTATTATTAGCTTCTGTGCGTCCGTTCCCAGGCAAATTTCGAAATAAAAATATACCCTATGCTTCGCTGTTTTATTTACCCATGTACCAAATCTCATCTAAATCTGTCTAGCCATTTGACCGTGATCGGGTAAAACGATGATGGCCGAGTAGTATCAAAGTCAAAGTCAAAATTTTTTATTGAAACTTGGCCTTCAAAGAAGGCTCTTTTTCACGTCGATAACTAATTATTTAATCATAATATTTTATGTCTCAAAGCTACAAACTACTAGCATTTCGGAACGACCACTGCTGAGAAGAAATGCCGAAAGAAACTCATGAAACAGTCTTGGTCGCCTAGCATGCCAGAGGGGCTATTCATTAACTTTATACATACACTAGATTGTGTACAGTCAAAAATAAAATAAAATATAAGTAAAAAAATAATAAAAAATATATAATAATAAAATAGTAGGGTGCCCGCCTGTGGCTGCAAAGGTCCCAGGTTCAAATCCTGCCCGTGCTATGTGAGTTTGTATACCAAACTGACTCATGTATGACAGTTTTCATCGACCACCACTTGCTTTCGGTGAAGGAAAACATTGTGAGGAAACCTACATTCAGGTTAATGATTATCACACAGCGCTAGTGTGTGTGTAATGGAGAAAGGCAATGGCAAGCCACTCCATTAACATTGTCAAGATAGTCGTATGTTTATTCCATATAATGACCACGACCCTTAGTAATGAGGAATACTACTACCAGAGGGTAACAGATATCCTTGGCGTAGTGGACACCGCTCCCTGTCCGCCATCTGGAGGCCCTGGGTTCGAATCCCAGCGCAGGCAAATATTTGTACTTGTTTTCACAGATATTTTCTATTGTACTCATTTCGGCGGGTCCTTGGCGATGCCCTCTGCCACTCGAGATACAGGTTAATGCCTAGTTCGATGGTAGTTGGTTGAGCGATGGATCCGCCTGAATGCGAATCTAATTTAGAATGGGTCAATAAAAAACTTTTTCATTTGTCTGCGGTTCTGGGCATGTTGTGCTCGTTTCTGTTTGTGTCCATCGAACCCACGTTACAGCCATCGATCAAAGAATATTTGATCGAAGGGTACAGCTTAGTGTGTAGGTAGGCCATTGACTATTGTCCATCTACTTTTACATTTATTATTAGGAGTAGAGTCAGTCCGATTAGAATCTAAACTTGGGCACAGAATACATATTAGTGACGAATACATAAAGAAGCGTTGGGTCGCGCAACAACTTCACTCCCGTCTCTTTGACAAATGTGTATGTAGGTAGTAAAGTTAGTTTCAGTAGCGGATTTAGGGGGGCATGTGGTCCCCCCAGACTGCTTTTTGTGTACCTACTGTGGAGGGAGATTCCATGACAGTGCATATCAAATTAAGAAATAACAGAAACGTGCCCCCCCCCCCCCCCCCCACAGATAGCATCAGGCAGGACTAGTGATGATGCCGTTTCCGAAATTTTCAAAGAAACAGCGGAAAGTTTCTTGGAAATTTCACGAAATATTTTTCGAGAACGGGAAATTTTCCTAAAAACCCGAGAAATTTTTGAGAATTTCGGCAATTATCAAGGAAAGAAATATTCGGGAACAGGAAATTTCTCGGCGGCACATCGCTAGGCAGGACGAATGTATTTGTTGCACCCAAACATTCATAGTCCACCACTTGTACCCCCAGCCCCCAGAAAAAAATCCTGGATCCGCCGTTGGTTAGTTTCGAATGGTTTGGAATGATAATAACAAAAACCGATAGAATTTAAATCACATAGTATAGTAGTCTTTTGCCTAAAGTATATACTTGTTGTGTCGTTATATAGCTGATGTCATCACGCATGCAGTGTTCGTTATACTTGTAATTTGCATTTTTCTTTTCAGACACAATGATGGCGGTTTGAAAACTGAACCATCTGGGAGTTCTTCAGGTCAGTAGAGAATTACACAGCGTATAATAAGTTTTTATACACTAATAATGGAATTAGCAAACATAAGAGTCAAAATCAAGAATGGCGGTTCTGTACTTAGGTAGTCACACACAAGTCGCGTGTCGCGTCGTAGTAAATCAAATATATTTATATAAATACAATACAGGTGTTCATCGAAGCGGTGGTGGCCAAGTGGTAATAACATCCGCCTGAGGTCGGACAGGACCCGGATTCAAATCCTACCTGTGCCACATGAGTTTGTAGACCAATCTGACTTATGTATGGTAGTTTTCTCATAGACCACCACCTGCTTCCGGTGAAGGAAAACATCGTGAGGAAACCTGCACACTAGCTGACAGTTTAGTTTACTAGTGTGTATACGGCTACTGCCACTAGATGGCGGTAGTCGTAAAGTCATGCATGTCAGATGCCTGTACGGACTTGAATAAAATCTGACACTAGTGTAGTAATAAACACACTCGATAAGAAAGAAAGAAGGTGTTCATAAAACATTAGAGTAAATCTATAGATACCTACAAGTCCTACAACCGTTGAAAAATCAGTACCTACCTATTCAAATATTTAACTTTACACTTAGGCGACGACGGGGATAGGGACTGTATTCGGTTTCTTTCTTTCCTTTCTGTTAACATTTGAGAAAATTTTAGCATTACAATGATGTATTTACATAAGTGATACTTTTTAATTTTATCATTAAGTATTTTCTTCCATTTACGGCAGCGAATTGTATTATTGATAAAAGTTGTGCTCGCTGATAATTGGTATTTACATATTGAAGTAAAGGTCATGGTACATGTTACTGTAATTTATTATATAATACTATATGTAAACACTGTATGCGTGCCTTAAGCTAAATAAATAAAAATAAAGTACTTATTTTCAACATTTCAGATTGCCATACAAGTGACGAGGAGGACGCAAGCGATTTTACAGAAAAGCCATACGTCTCGAGAGCAGATTTGGTTTTAAAAATGGATCGCATGAGTAAAGACGAACGCGATGCCTGTCTCCAACTCGATCCAGAGTTTGTGGAGAAAGCCCAGAAGTACAAGTTCGAAGAACTCGATGAAGACCCGGAGTGTTTGTTCGACTTCTTCTTTTTTAAGCTACCGACACCACCCATACCACCGGAATTAAAAAAACGAAAATTTTCCGAAATATCTGGACCTATCAAGCATTTCACTCCATATAAAGCATTCACAGCTGTTTGGAATAAAACAATCATGGAGCATGTTGTTCGCGCAACTAATAATAATGCTAGAAAAAGCAATTCTAAATGGACAGCCACATCTGTAGACGAGTTGTATGTCTTCTTCGCTCTCACTCTGGCTACAAGTGAAATGAAAAATCCGAAAATTTTCTGGAAATCTCCTACAGATATTTCAAAAGCAATGCCACGTAATCGATTCAAGGAATTAAACAAGTTTTTAAGTTTCACTAATTGGGATACGAATTTGTATAAGCCACCTAAGACTAAATTGTATAAAATTATACCCATAGTTGACCATTTAAATAAAAGCTTCAGCAGTTTGTTTAAGATCAGTCAGGACATAGTCTTGGATGAGCCTCCCACACTGCGTAAAGGCAGCGACGGTAAATATGTGAAACTAGAAAATAATTGTGGAATACAAGAGGTAAATGTGTGTGATGCAAAGAATGGATATGTTTGGAAGCTTGATGTACTTGCACAGGAGGATAACGTAACTCGTGGTATACCTCCATGTCTAATATTGGACTTTTTAGAGGAACTTGAGAATAAAGGCTACACCGTGTGGTCAGATAACATTTTCCACCGTCTAATGCTTGCCAGAGTTTTGAAACAATTAGGGTTTAACACAGTGGGCACTTTACGTATGACAGACATTATACCGTTAGAATATTCGCAACAAACTAAAGCAGGGGAAGTGTCAGGATGTACCAGCGGTGATTTAGACTTTATAGCATGGCGGCATAAGAAACTAGTAACATTAGTGTCCAACTACCATGGGAAAACTACGACAGAAGAAAATAAGAAAGCAATACCAACAGCTTTCGTTGATTACAAAAATATCGTAGCTAGTTTGGAAAAGAGAGATCAAATATTAGCCGTTTATAACGAAGGGGCTAATTGTAAAAGTTGGATTCAAATAATGTTTCGAAGACTTCTAAATATCAGCGTCTTCAATTCGTCGATACTGAACAAGTGTACTGAGCAATCTGCTAAGAGTCACAAGGAATTCCGATTTGAACTAATTCGGGCACTGGTCAGTCAACATGGAAAAATGGTCACTCCTAAAATTAAAAAAGAAGATTTAAAACGCGTAGTTATACCGCAGTTGTACTTGGAACATTTTCCGGAAGAGCTAGGAGTTAGATCGGGGAACGAACAGATAATAAAAAAGCCCTGCTCTCTGTGCCGTTATCCTACTTCCACGCATTGTCCACCCTGTGATGTCCCACTTTGTTTATCAACGTGCCATAAATTTTATCACAGTGTGTCTAGTGATACCTTAGAATAAAAGTTAAAAGACTAATTTATTGTTTTATTTTTGGCTACCACACCCACTTCCGGAGACAATGTCCTCGGGCAACTCTGCCAATGTTAAGTTGTTTATTGACTAATGATTTTATTTCTTGACTAGCCGCGCCCCAAGGCTTTGCTCCTGTGGGAATTTCGGGATAAAAAGTATCCTATGCTATTCCCGGTATTTAACCCGTAGGTATCGTATCTACCTATATCAAATTTCAGCTAAATCCGTCTAGTAGATTTTCCGTGATTGAGTAACAAACATCCTCACAAAATCACAAACTGACATCCAAACTTTCGCATTTATAATTTTAGTAGGATTACTTTCATTAAAAATGTCGAAATGTCTTTGCAGGAGTAGACCAGGATCCAAAGTTAGGATAGGACTTGTGGTCACCAGCACAGCACCCACGTCCGGCAGTTCGGTGCCATCACCAAGTCACCACACCACAGAAAAATAATAATTTGGGTTGAACTGGATTGCGATAGCCCAGAATAGAGAAGCTTGGCGTAGACTGCTGGGTAAGCCTATCTGGCTTATACCAGCAGTGGGTAGCAGAAAGCTGACGCGGCTGATGATGATGAATTTGGGTATTTGATCTAAGAACCATAGAAGTAAGCACTTTGTACAAAGTACTTCCATGCTAAGAACACAACACTACTCGACATTGACAGAATTTTTGAAGTGACAGTGACAGCTTGTCCTACGCCTCCCGCGTAGGACAAGCTGAAAAAAGCGCGGGAACCCTTGTTTGCGAAAGGCGTCTTTTGCATATAGTTAATTTTAATTTAAATAAACTGCACATTGCGTACACAAATTATATTTGAGTGCATTGTTATATATTAAATATAAAAGTGGTAATATAAAATGGGAGGCGCAGGAGGCGGAAAGAAGAGGAAAAAAGACCCAGATCGCATCACAAGACCATCGACCCCCAGACCAGGAATTACTGACTTCTCATCATCGGCATCTGATGTTGATGATGATTCAAATAAGTATACTATATACAAAACTCCTGGCTATTTTAGGAAATATCCAGAAAATAGTAAAAAATCTGAATATGTCGTATTCTTGTCGCATGTAGATGATAGGCAGTTTTCTGATAAAGACCGTCTTGCTGTGTCCCATGCTATTCGTAAATATTGCGTGACTGGCATTTTACATCTTAAGTCGATAAATAAATTTAAAATTGCCATCACTTTTGACCACTCTAATAATGCCAATGTATTCCTAACAAACAAAAAGTTTCAAGAGGAGTTAGGTCTTAAATCCACAATTCCGGCAATTGACACCGAGATAACTGGAGTAATCACTTCTGTTCCAGTTGATCTTTCTAATAAAATGATTTGTTCTTTAATAGGCAGTTCACGAAATATTATTCAAGTAAGACGCTTCATGCGTCGTTTACGTGATGAGGATGGCACGGTTAGCTACCTGCCTACTCAAACAGTTGCTGTAACGTTTGCTTCTACAGAGCTTCCCCCTTATGTTATTCTGAATTCCTGGCGTCACGAAGTGACAATATATGTACCACCTGTGAAGCAATGTTTAAGATGTATGAAATTTGGGCATATTGCTAAATTCTGTAGGAATGCAGAAGTTTGCTCTATTTGTACGCAAAATCATAATTTTAGAAACTGTAATGATCGTAACAATGTCAAATGTGTGAACTGTGGTGGTGATCACAGTGCTATTTCCAATATCTGTCCCCAGAAAAAACAA
This sequence comes from Ephestia elutella, assembly GCA_018467065.1. Taxonomy (NCBI): domain Eukaryota; kingdom Metazoa; phylum Arthropoda; class Insecta; order Lepidoptera; family Pyralidae; genus Ephestia; species Ephestia elutella. The sequence continues at coordinate 13,136,773 of CM031570.1, read as the reverse complement.
AAAAATAGAAGAAAAATAAAATAAAATCAAAGTCTGCCAATTACTCACAACTGTTTAATGAAAATTCTTTTCCACAATTAACTATGAGAAACATTCATACACAAATTAGTAATTTAACAAAATCAGATTTTTTCATGAATTTATTAACTAATGCAATAACTAAAATTATAACAAGCCAAAAAGATACTCCAATTAATTCCTCATCTATTAGAGACATCCTTCAACAAACATTCCGAAATACATCTTCTTCATCTAATAATGGATCTCCTTAATATTGTGCAATGGAATGCACAAAGCCTAGTATGTAATAAATTATTATTGACTCGATTTCTTTATGACAATAATATACATGTTGCTATCATATCCGAAACTTGGTTAACATCAGATAAAAAATTTAATATAAAAGGATATAAGATAGAAAGAAATGATATTGGTAATAAACATAATGGAGTTGCCATACTTATTCATAATAATATAGAATATATTAAATTAAATACATATTCTGATAACTCGTTACAAAATATTTGTGTTAGAATAAATGTACATAATAAACAAATAAGTATCGTAAGTTTTTACAGTCCAACTAATTGCAATCCGTCATTTAACAAACATAAATTTGAATCTTTAATTAAATCAATTCCTGAACCTATGATTTTTGCTGGTGACTTCAATGCACATCATACATCATGGGGATGTAATTCTGACGACATGAGAGGTAGAGATATATTGGAGGTAGTTGATAACAACAATTTAGTTCTATTGAATAGTGGCGAAGTAACAACTGTTGGCTCTCTTTCGTGGCGTCCAAATGCTTTAGATTTATCTATTGTATCTCCATTATTGGCACTTTCTTGTGATTGGTCTGTACATGATGATCCTCTCGGTAGCTATCACCTTCCTGTAATTATAAAAGTCTCAGTAAATAATAATGTAAGTGTTAACTCTTTAAATAACAGTAGCGGCGTACATTTGCCTATTTATCCTAACTTTAAAATGGTAGATTGGAAAATGTATGAACAAAATGTGGATCTAGGACTGTCAATTTGTCAGCCTCAAAACTTATCTCCATTGGAAGCATATGCATCATTTTGTGAAATTTTACATTCTGCTGTAAATAATTCTCTTCCAAATTCTAATTTTTCTGTTTCTTCTATCAATAATAAAGATCCCCCTCCCAACAGAAAATTGTTTAAAAAACCTCCCCTCCCTTGGTGGAATAATAAATGTACAGAAATTGTACAAAAATCAAAACTTGCATACCTTAACTTTAAAAAGAATCCTTCTGATGAAACATACATAGAGTTCAAAAGATTACAGGCTCAAAAAAAAACTTACTTTGAAAATAGAAAGATCAAATAGTTGGGTTGAATTGTGCTCCTCCTTTAATCGATGTACTCCCTTGTCTCGAATCTGGAATTATATGAGGAAGTTTAATAAAAGTTATTTCTATCATGATAATAATGATGACTGGATTCAAGAGTTTCTGGAAAAGTATACTCCTGATTATGTTAATAGTAATTTAAATACAACTACAACTTTAACTAATGAAGTTAATCCGAATAATAATTATTTAATAAAGCCCTTTTCTATACAAGAATTGAGATCTGCCGTATTTTCTAGGAAGGACAGTGCTTTTGGTTTAGATGGTGTTCCTATATTATGCTGAAAAGGCTTAGCGAAAATGGGTTCCTCACTTTTCTTTGCATACTAAATAATCTCTGGCTCAAAAATGATATTCCTCACTCTTGGAAGTCTGATTGTTTGATTCCTATATTAAAACCAAATAAAATTCGATCTAATCCAGATTCCTATCGTCCTATTGCTCTTACGTCTTGTATTGGTAAAATTTTTGAGCAATTACTAAAACAAAGATTGGAGTTTTATGTAGAGCAAAAATAACATCTTACCTGCAAATCAATATGGTTTTCGAAGAGGAACATCGTCTAGAGAAAGCATTTGCCAATTGCAACTTGACATACAAAATAGTATAAGCAAAAATGAATTTCTAATGTCAGTCTTTTTTGATGTTGCTGGAGCTTTTAATAGTGTCAATATAGATGTACTATGTTCTGAATTGCTTTCCATTGGAATACCTAATAAAATAGTCCACTGGGTTCAAAAATTCTTAACTGAAAGGGAAGTTTATGTTAAGTATAATGGAAAATTATATGGTCCAAGATTTTCTTCTGTTGGAGTTTGTCAAGGTGGAATTCTTTCTCCGTTGATTTTCATTTTGTACATTCGTCGTTTAAATATGATACTAGGTTCTGAGGTTAAAAATCTTCAATTTGCAGATGATTTAGTTGTATATGTATCTGGAAAGAAATTGGATCATATTTCAAACATTCTCAATAGATCGTTGGAAGGATTGTGTACATATTTTTCTTATCTGAATCTAAATATAAATGCTCTGAAATCAAAACTAGTAATTTTTGGTAAAAAAAATAATTTAACCCCTCCCATATATTACAATGATACAATTATTCCCATTTCTCAAGAAGCTAAATTTCTGGGTGTGACTTTCACTTATAATCTTTCTTGGAAAAAATATATTGAGTTAATTAGTTCAAGAGCTAACAAAGCATTCAATATTCTTAAGTCATTATGTAGAACTTCTTGGGGAGCTGATCCTAAAGTACTGCTGCTTCTATATAAATCTTTGATTCGTAGCCATTTTGAATATGGTTTTCTCTGTTTTGCTGGTAACAATAGGTTTATAGATATTTTGGATAAAATACAAAATAAAAGTATGCGAATAATCACAGGAGCATTTACAAGTACTCCAATCAATGTCATGCAAGTGGAATGTAAACTTCCTCCATTAAGCATTAGGTTCATTTACTTGAGAGAAAGGTTTTTGTTAAAATTGTACAATAAAAACAACAATTACCTTTTTTTAAATTTGAAACGTCCTTCTTCACCTTCAGCTCGATATCCTATGTATATACTTCAGGGCTTCTCTGAATATGTAAATTTTCTTGAAAGCTTACAAATTCATAGATCATCCCTTCTTCCATGTTTTCAGGGGGATTTTGAAAGTAAATATCCTGCAATTAATATATTCATAGATCGTAATTTATCTACTAAAGAAGATGTAAATAGTAAATTCTCTGAGTTCATTGGTCATAGGTTCTTATATACAGATGGGTCTAAAACTGAATCTGCAGTGTCATTTGCTATCTTTGATAGGTTACTGAACTCTGGAATTGGTCATAAGATTAGTTCTGACGCAAGTATATTTACAGCAGAGGCTGTGGCTATTCTTGCTGCCTTAAAACACATAAAAAATAAAAATAATGGGTGTTGTGAATGGGTAATAGTTAGTGATAGCATGAGTGTTCTTGAAAATCTTAAAAATAATAATTTCAATGCTAACACTAACTATTTAATTGCATTAATAAAAGAGTTATGGTTAGATTTGTTCAAACTTCAGTTTAAGGTTTCATTTATTTGGGTTCCGTCGCATATTGGTGTAATTGGAAATGAGAGGGCAGATTTTTTGGCTAGAACCATAACAAATTTTTCATCCATTGTTCCTGATAGCAGTAGCAGGCTTAATATTTTTGTCCCATATTCTGACATAGTCCCTCTATTAAAAAAACGATCAACAGAAATATGGAAAAGGCACTGGAATTACACAGTTCAAATTGAAAATAAAGGTTTATGGTATGCTGCTTTCAATGTTCCGGTTGGAAACATCCCATGGTTTTGTAAATACAATATGTACATAAATAGAAAATTTTATTCCACTATTAATAGGTTGCGTTTTGGCCATTGTCGTTTAAATTATCACCTCTGTCGTTTGGAGGATGGTGCGCAGTTCGCAATGCGATTACTGCAACTCCCAAGCAGAGCAATCTCTTTCTCATGTATTCTTCGATTGCCCATCCTTTGGCATTCAGCGCCTTGTGCTGATGGATGAGCTTATAACAATTTACCGTATTGCAGATTTGATACCGCGCTCCATCGAGGCTCTTCTAGTAAATAATTCAACATATCTGTCATTGTACAAATTTTTAATCAACACAGTTGGACAAATTTAATTTGTAAAATATCGTATTTAATAAAATTTTAAAGAGAAATAAAAAAGACATTGATGACATTTATATTTCCATAAAAACTGATGATAGAAAAAAAGGAAAAAAAAATAATTCAAGCACAAACAACCTGCACAACTCAAACTAGTTGGACAAAAATGTGTAAAATATCGTATTTAATTTAAAAAATTTAAACAAAGTTTTAAAGAGGAATTTAAAAGACACTGATGACGTTAATTGCCTTAAAAACTGATGATAACTTTAATCAAACTAATGACAAGGCAGCATGGTCTTTGACCTTCGCCTGTCCCTAGAGGGACGAAATAAAAAAAAAAAAAAAAAAGGACAAGCTGTCACTGTTACTTCAAAAATAACATTTTTTTATTTCATCAAAATAAAATCATTGATAAACGCGACGGGTGAGTGACCGGTCGCTAGCGTGGTTGCTAAACTTTTATAATAAAATAAGTGCAACAAATTCTACAAAATGAAAGGCGACAAGAACGTTGATATCCAGGCTCTCAAAGACATCGCTAACAAGCTGAGAATCGATAGTATTGTTGCTACAAACGCTTCAAAATCCGGGTGAGTGTTTCGCATAACCTCAATCTACCGCTATAAATGAAGGTCTAATGAAGGTTAGATAGTAAATTTCGCGCTTATTAGAATCTGATATGATTGTTTTCTTCTTAATTATCATCTAGTGAGTACCTACAGGCTTTGAATTTGATTCCGAATACAACATTCTGTTTGCTCGTTTATAAGGGGTACCCGTTAGTATGTACTTCTAGCTAGAGGTCAAACAGTAGGTCGCAAATTGTAGGTACTAATCTTATTTCTCCGTACCTATGTAGTTATAGTTATTATTCAACTGATTGTATGTTTTTTATTAGTGTCATAATATAGGTTATAATGACCACGTGATGACTCGCCGTGTTTATCGTTTAAAGTTCTCAAGGCAAATTTTGAAATCTATGTATGCTGCTTACAGGTATACATATTATGTATTTTAGTATACAGTTGTGTGCAGAGTAAAAGATAAAATACCTCAGTCTAGCTAGACTGGACTAGTCAAAACATCCGTTTTTATCAACATTTTTCTATATTTATTACTCTCAATTTTATACATCAAACCTGCAGGGAATGCTTTAGGTATATTACTGATGAAAAATTAAATTACCCATCACTCAGAATAAATAATAAAATATTGAAATTTGATTTTAAACTTCACCAGTAGATGTCATGTTGGTGAACCGCAAGTGAAATTTTATAGGGACAGTCCACTTGTTGATAAATAACAAAATAAGATGTTATTATTTCTTATATTTTACTAGTTTTTCCAAGTGGATTCATTCCTGTGTGAATTTCGGAATAAAAAGGACCTCATGTGATTATCCCGGTACTTATCTACCTGTGTAGGTACCAAATTTCATTGAAATCCATCCAGTGGATTCTGTGATTGAGTAACAAACATACAAATTAAACTCACATCCAAACTTTTACATTTATATAGTAGTGTGATGGTTACTAGCTGTGCCCCATGCCTACCTGAATAAGGCTGTTGTACACAAAGATATGTAATTTTTCCAATTGGACTGGTAGTTCTAGAGATTTGCAAGTTCAAATAAACTAGGTACTCTGCTATAAACCAGATAACTAGTTTTAGGTAATCTATTTCTCTCAATACTACTATCAATTTCATCAAACCTGTAGGGTATGCCTTAGGTATATTACTCATGAAAAATAAAATTACCCATCACTCAGAATATTATTTATAATAAAATATTGAAATTAGATTTTGATTAGGTAATCTATTAATCTAACAGTTATAATTTATTATAACAAACCATATAAATTAACTGTGTATAGCAATGACCTCAACTTGTCATTAAACAACAAAGGTTAAGTTCAACCTTGACTTCCAGTATCAGTCAGTGCTACTTACATAAGTGTTAAAATGAACGTAAACAGGTGCCATATCTTAAAATAGTGAGAGCAATATACTTTTAATAGATTCATGATTAGAACATAGCACTTTTGAAGCTGTTGGCAGTGCAATCCTGGTTCTTTCATTGGTCTATTCCCCACACAGTATTTACTTACCTTCCCACAGTAAAGTTTTTTGATAAAGAGAAAATTATATTATTTTATTCTTCTAGTTTATATTTTAACGAAATAGAGAATTTTTATAGTATAACTAACTTTTGACCTCTGCTTTGTCTGTGTCAATTTTGTTTTTCATGCCAGCGTGAATTTTGTTCCAATCTGCAACCAATTTTATAGATATTTGATAATATAGGCTTACCTAATCTTTCAAGTTATTCACTTACCTCAATATTGATTGTCACTGATTTGTCATGCATGCGTGCCACATTTTTTTAATTGAGTAAAAAAGGTTATCTGTGTTTATTTTACCTTATCAGTGTGGGAATCACTGGCTGGCAGAATGACTATAAATAATGAAGCAACTGATTATTATGTCGACGATAACGACCTTGTTACTATACAAGGTGATTTAAGTGGACTTATTTCTTTAGGTTTAAGCAAAATAAGCATGTTTTATCAAAATTCGCCCATTAGATTTTATGTGATTAAGTAAGAAACTCACATTCAAACTTCCGCATTTATTTGTGGTAAGTGGGATGGGATTAGTGGTAGTTTTATTGCCTTTCTATAGAAACAATATTAAATTAACCAAAGAATTAATCTCCACTTATAGACACAGCCAATTTTGGCAGTAAGAAAACATTTTCAAGAAAACCAAGAAATATTCTCAAAACATAAAAACATGTTCAAGTTTGGGCTCCTCCAGGAAGGAGGCTGATTAGTAAATTTTTGTCAAACAAAGGCCTCATGACTCTTAATATACTCATACTAAAAAAAACTTTTTTTAAAATATTAACATTTAAGTACTATATTTTATAACTTTATTCTTTATTAAAAAGTTTGAGATTCTGAATTTTGTGAAACCATAAAAATTTCAAAAAAATTGGAAATTTATTTTTCTCTAAATTGCTTTCTTGAGGTTTGATATGAGTATATTTAGAGCCATTTGGCGTATGTTTAACAAAAAATGACTAAGCCGTCTCCAACCTGGAGGGGTCCAAACTTGGTATGTTTTGAAACTAGTCCTTCGATTTTTAGAAAACAGGTGGCCAAAAGGTAATAGTGTAGTATATTTTCAGAACCGGCTCATCAAGCCCTTTCTTTTGATACCACACACGATACGTTTCTAAAAAAAAAAATTCAATTTCCATACAAAACATTGATGTCATTATTACTCCCCCCCCCAAAATGTTTGTTTTTACCTAACGTATCCGTGTACCAAATTGCAATTCTGTACATCGGGAATATTTACAGCAAACAGCAACTGTGTTTATTGCATTATAAAAATTACATCATTAAGTAATTAATTAAATTCTATACATATGTATACACAAGCAACACATTAATTAACTTTGGTAACAAATAATTAGATTAGAAATATCTGACCAAATTATATTTGCTTTTATTTTCTATGAATTTAGTTATTCAATTTCGATTTTTTTTCGTATTTAAGAAACCGGATGTAACATCAAACCTTTTTTTACACGACTGACCAAAAAAGGAGTGTTATGTTTTCAGGGTTCATGTATGTATGTATGTATGTAATTTCTTTATTCCACCATAAGTCCTGAACGGCTTAACAGATTTTGATGTGAGAGGTATTGTTAGATTCCTTGCATAAGCCCGAATGACATAGGCTATGTAAGTTGTCAGTCGTGTTTTTTATTTTTAAATAATTAGCTTGTTAATACTCGTACTTATTATAGACATTCCTGAGATTGATAACGTGCCGAAAGGGAATCGAATAATAAATCCAGTAACCATATTTATATCTCGGAGATTAGATAAGATAAATATAAACCTCAGACCGCCAGACTGACTGCAAACATAAAATTACTCCAGACTAAATATGTATTTTTTTTTTTTTCGCAAAAGAAACCGCAGATACGGTTACTGCACCTAGTATTTATATGATAGTTTTTTTGTGTGCATACAAGCATAATTTACTCCACATCACATATAGTTGCCGTCACATAAAAAGGCGCTGGCGGTTAAGTTGCGCAGTAGACGATATATCGGTCTATGCGGTGAGCGGGGGTCGGGCGAGTCTCATCCGGCGCGCGCGATTAGTTCGTCAGTCGTACCCATGCGCAAGTTTCACCCCCTCCTCGCCCTACCAGCGGCCTTTTTTCACGTGATGGGAAGTATACATAATTAATTAGACGCTGACTGTTTGATAGGTATTTAGGTATATCAACCAACGTACAGTGACAAAACCGCTCTGCTTAAAAGTTTTGTTGGCGCTACTGGCAGTGCTATCAGATAGCACATTACTGTCATCAGTTGTCAAATTCAATTGACAGTTTTGAATCATCTGACAGACCTCACTCGCCAATAGCGCCAACTAGTGAGCGATTAAGGGATTCAATCATCACCCAATCAAGATTTTCTGAAAACATACTGTCTTTAAACGTCAAGTGTGAACCATGGGTTAGAAGTACTGAAGCAGGAAAAATATCTCGTAAAGAGAAAAATACTAAACTAGAATTATATCGAATCAAATTACTAATAATATAAATAAGAACTAGATAAAAAAAATAAAACACAATCCTGTTTTATTTTCCTTTATCGTCGAAAATAACCGTAAGTTTAAGCGATAACAGTAGAATTTTTAAAGAATTAAATAAAGAATACAATTATTTAAAACGATATTATTTTTTAAAATATATTTAGTGTTTTATCATAATTAAAAGAAAACCGCCTAACGAAAACTCGCTAGCAAAAACACAAATTATAGAAAATTTGAAAAGTCACATTATGTCTGCTTTAAGGCGGAGCTTACGTACCGTCCCTCACCCCCTCTGATTAGCCTTGGGTATCGCCTTAAGCGATAACCTTCATTCCCCGAAAGCGGCATCTAACCACAGAGAGGGTACTTCATAGACACGGGGCGTCATATATACCTACTACTACAAATAAAACTGTACATCCGTGAACACGTCAATGTGTTCGTTTTCATCGTCAAAGCGCCCCAATCCGCAAACCAATGGTGAAGAAGGGCGGGGTACGGCATATTGCGGGAGGAGCAGGGACAAGGAATATTTAGAATGGAGGACGCATGCGAGGGTGAAGTCGCGTGCCAAAACGGTATGACAAAGCAATCTGATCACATGTTTTGTATCTATTTATATATATATATATATATATATATATATTATATATATATATATATATATTTATTTATTTATATTTATGTTTTCCGCGTCCAATACGCGGCCGGCATTCTGGCGTGCAGTCGTTAAAGTTTACAATTTTTAGAATTCGCGATTATTTGAGCCAATCATCCATTCTAAATACTTTTTAGCTTCCTTTCTGTACGTAGTACTTATATTCTGTGATCTAACTACAACTGTTATCCCGACAGTCACCCCACATCATGCGCGTCAATGGCGGAGATCATGTCGGTGCTGTTCTTCCACACCATGCGCTACAAGATCTCCGCGCCAAGGGACGCCTCCGCAGACAGGTTCATACTGTCCAAGGTATGTCGTATTATTTTGTTATACTAAGCACAGGATAGCTCAAAACTTGGCCTTCTTTTATAACCATGCCATTGCTTGTTTACTTAAAAAAAAACATGTAGATGTAGGTACTTATATAAGACTAGCCGCGCCACAGGGCTTCGCTCCCGTGGGAAGTACCCTATATGCTATTCCCGGTATTTTTCTACCCGTATACCAAATTTCATCAAAATCCGTCCAGTAGATTTGTAACAAACGTCCTCACAAACTTACATACAAACTTGCGCATTTATAATATTAGTACGATAAGTAGGATTAACAAAGAATAACCTCAAATAATCCCTAATGGAGTAGACCAGTGTGGCCCTAGAATAGCACCAACCCATCTCTTCCCGTGGGTGTCGTAAGAGGCGACTAAGGGATTTAAAACACCGGAGGATGGGCAGCAGCATCTTTCCGCGTACTATGCCATCACACTGCGATCGCCAACCCGCCTGCCAAGCGTGGCGATTACGGCAAAACCCTACATGGATGAAATCCTTGGGGGAGGCCTTTGTCCAACAGTGGACGTCTTTCGGCTGAGAGAAGAACCTCAAATAATCCCTAATGGAGTAGACCAGGACCATGAGTTATGAGGATGTATCGAATTGTAACTATTGCCCTATGGTAAATTCAGACATCAAAATGTAGTCATTTGTCGAATTGGCGAACAAGAGGGGAGGTCTTTGCCCAGTAGTAGGACACTAGGCTAATAAAAAAAAATGTCATTAGAGTAAATAACAAACTATTTTTCCACTACGCTTCCATGCTGGTCTGGGAGCGAAGAAAAAACATAAAATGTGCCAGCTGCTTCTCTTCCCGCGCAGATTGTAAAAGTCAATCGAGGGAAAGGGCTTTAAACTGGGGATTCCTCCACTCATAGGCGATGGGCTAGCAACCTGTCACTATACCTGAATTTCCATTCCATCAGAGAGCCCACTATTCAGCTAAGCGTGGCCTTCGAGTCTCACGACTCTTGGCTCTGTCTACCCCGTAAGGAATAAAGACGTGATTCTATGTATGTATGTATTTTTCCACTAGGAGTTTTCAACAAATATTTTCAGTGATATAATTTTATAACATCCACTTTGGGTTCACTGAGCCAGCGGAGTAGTAGTAACAGTAGTAGTAATTTAGTCACGTTTTGTTCCCACATTTAGGGTCACGCCGCCCCCATCCTATACGCGGCGTGGGCTGAGGCCGGCCTGTTCCCAATCGATGAGCTGAAGAACCTCCGCAAGCTGGACTCCGACCTCGAGGGTCACCCGACCCCGAGGCTGAACTTCGTGGATGTGGGGACAGGGTCCTTGGGGCAGGGTCTGGCCGTCGCCGCCGGCATGGCCTACGTCGGCAAATACTTCGACCAGGCTCCTTACAGGTATCTATTTTTATTAACCTAAAGGTCTTCCCCACTTGCTTCCACCTAATCCCTGTCCATAGCAACGCTCGATAATCCGGCATAAATACCAATACATTAATTTCTTTTAAAAATCTATCTATTACTAAAGGTATCTATTACTTCTCTATTGACTATCTATGCCTATGGTCGACAGTTCTTACCGCATGCTCTTCGGAATTGCATGCTTGTCCCCAAAATTTGGGGTTTTGACATCAAGTACTTTTGAGCAAAATTACTTTATAGAAAATTGATGCCGAAGCAAATGTTTTTTTTATCTATATGTATACAGAGATGAGTATGGGTACTTAGGGGACTCTTATGCGCAGCAGTGGGACATAAATAGCTAGATAAAAATAAAATGAAAATATAACAATTTACACTGATTGATTTGTAATCTTAATCACTTAGTTACAATCCTCGTAATAAAATTTATTGATGCACTAGATATTTTATATCGCACAATCAAAATGGTGTGTGATTTTTAATCTTGTGCAAAATTAAAAGTTTGTCGTACTCACGCGACCACTGTTGGCCAATGTGGGCAGTAACATTCAAACAAGTTTTTTTCCTGGCCTTTGAGGTGCCCACTGCTGGGTAAAGGCCTCCCCTTTCTCTTTCCACAATTATCTGTCGAGTAAAGCCCGCTTCCACTCCCGCATGTATCTTTTAATGTCAAACAATTACTATATGTCCAAGTATTATTTCTAAGCATTCAAACAAGTATTTATTGCTTTTTTTATCTAATTTTGTCCCACTGCTGAGCAAAACTCCCCATTTCCTTCTAAACTCTTATATCTAACGCGTAAAAGCGAACAAGTTTTGTTTATCAAAATATCTATTTATCATAATTCTGAATACGTAACCATAATTCTGATAAATAAGTCAAACAAAGGATCTTAAAAGAAAATATGTGTGTTTGTTTGTTTCGTTTTCACGGTAAAATTGCTGAACCGCTTTAGATAAATCTTAGCATAAAATAGATTAGACTTTGAAGACGGACAAAAGATATTTTTCGTTGCGAAAATAAATCTTGAAGGGGTTGAAATCTAGGAATAAGGGATGCAACTTACCTCGCGGTCGAAGTCGTGGGTTTTTAAAGTATTCATGCAGCATTGTATTCATGTCACATAATGGATTGTTCTGAAATTTTCCAATATCAAATGACGCATTGTGTTGTGTAAAAAATATGATGTCAGATATCGACGCATGGTACTGCTAATGATGTAACAGAACCTGACACTACTACTTTGCCGAGACTTCGCTCAGCCGCAATATAGGTTAACTAGCTTTTGACCGCGACTTTCGTGAATTTGTATAAGGGTTTTCTAAGTTTCACGAAAGAACCCTAAATATTTCTGTTGTCAATTTGTTACTGTCTTATTCATATTCAGTATGCCTTGTCTCGTTCTTTTCATGTCGAATATTGAAAAAGAGATAAGGATAAAATATTTTAACTAAAATATTCGTTAACTTTTTTTTATGAATAAGACGGTATTGGTGGAAGCCTCATCAAATAGGGGACCGGCCAAGGTATGAGGATTGGTAAAAATATGTAATTTTATGATAGAATACATATAATTAAACACATTTTGCGACTTTTCAGCACGAGTTTATTCTCCTGAGCGGATTTATTAGAGTTCAAACTTTTAGGGAAAGTCCATTTTCTACGCGTGACGTCATATGAATGCACGATTATTTAGGGGCGTTTTGGTATCGCCCAAACATCGCTTAAAAATGTGAATTATTTTTTGCTATATCTTGGGAAATACTTTGGTTATGGATGTGATTATTTTACGGATAATTCTATTAATGTGAGATATTTCAAAGAAGCGTCAAAAAAAAAAAGTTGTCCGGTCCCCTATTCGGATAATATAATAGAGATCAAGATATCAGGTAAATCGTGTCGAAGATTAACCTAGACAAACAGACAGACAAAAAAATCTAAAGAAAAATTGTTTCGGAACTAACACCACCATTTAAAATTATCTATTTTAGGTACTATTGCGCTTATCTAACTAATATTTCATTAAAATTTTCTATCATGCAGAGTATACTGCCTGGTAGGAGACGGTGAAGCCGCAGAAGGCAGCATCTGGGAATCGCTGCACTTCGCCAGCCACTACAAGCTAGACAACCTGGTGGTCATCTTCGACATCAACCGTCTGGGACAATCCGAGCCCACATCTCTGCAGCATCAGGTGAGATTCGCGAGTTTTATTTATCTCCCGACGCTGACGACATACTATCCGTGACGCACATTTTACACGACTGACCAAAAAAGAAGTGTTATGTTTTCAGGGTTCATGTATGTAAATATGTATGTAAGTATTTCTTTGTTCCACCATAAGTCCTGAACGGCTGAACAGATTTTGATGTGAGAGGTATTTTTAGATTTCTTGCATTCCTCCGAGTGACATAGGCTAAGCGAGTCGTCAGTCGTGTTTTTAATTTTTTTAATAATTAGCTTGTAGTCTGTGATAATAGAACCTATGCAATCATATGCAGTAACGCATACGACGCAGATTATTTCCATAGTTGACGGCAGACTCGATTGGACAAAAAGTGCGTCGTCTGCGTTGGGCCTTAACCTTTCTTGACCCACTGCTGGGCAAAGGTCTCCCCAATTTCCTTCCCAACTTGTCTATCCATTGCGAATTATATATATTTATGTAAAAATGTAAAAAAGATGTAAATAACGCATTATTATTACTAATTATAATAATTTATTACACACGGTACTAAACGCGCACGTACCTTTTTTAATTCCTCGGACGTTTGGGTTATTGTTGCAAGGATCTGTGGTTACTGAGCGATAACGATATCCACGTGCCATCGTTCATGGATAGCCATCCATGATTCCCACGGAAGCAAAGCCGTTTGGCAATTTATATAAATACAAATAAAAAAAAATAATATTTTTTTTTCTTAAAATAATTATGAACTGGCACAATGAGAAGCATTTCATAATAGGATTGTGTTTTGCAGACATATTGTGCGATATCATCGAGTACAGCCCTTGACTGATATTGTAATCTTTTGAAGTCAGATAAAAATATCATTAGTTTATGTAACGCTAATGTTTCCGTGTACCGACAAATAAAATAGTACTGTAGGAGTTTTTCATACATACATATTATCACGCCTTTTTCCCGTGGGGGTAGGCAGAGACTAGCGATTTCCACTTGCTACGATCCTTACAGATCTCTCTTGCTTCCTCTACACTCATCATTCTCTTCATACATGCTCTCCGGTTATCGAGGTGCTTTACTAAATAGGTAAAAAATAGGCATACGGACGGCCTACCTGATGGTAAGCGGTCACCGCAGCCTATAAACGCCAGCAACACCAGGCTTATCACGCGAGACGCCAACCCTGAAAATTCCCTTATTGGGAGTCGATTCTAGATGTACCATTATGTCATGCTTACAATAAAAATGCTTCACCGCAACAGAACTAACTGTGATTTTGTGATTTTTGAGCGCACCAAAATCCAAAAAACTGTCAAATTTCAAGTAAGAGGAAATGGTTTCTACATAGGGCGCACTGTAAGTTCCGGAACTGGCTACTTACATAAACAATATTTAAAAATTTATTGCAACATTTGAAAATAGAACTCTTTGGCTGTAGAATGCAGTTTGTTTCATCTGACTGTCTTTTGTTTTTACCTTGTGGCGCCATTTAAAAAATTGTGTGTCTGCATCAACATGGATTTAACTCGGGAAAATTTTCGTAGTATGATTTTCTACGATTTTAAGTGTAATTTGACAGCTCAACAGAGCATCGCTCGGCTTGAAACAGCTTTTGGCAATGAAGCACGATGCAAGACAACTGTTTATAGCTGGTTTGCAGAATTCAAGCGTGGTCGTATCAATCTCAGTGACGAATCTCGTGATGGTCGGCCGTCCACCGCTGTGACCAACAAAAACATCAATGCTGTGCGCCGTATGATTGAAACAGACAGGCATGTGACCTACCATGAAATTCGCGCATCCTTAGAAATAGGCATGAGTCAAATACAATTAATCCTACACAAACATTTGGGTGTGAGAAAGCTGTGCTCGCGGTGGATCCCACACAACTTGACCGAGGCTCAAAAAACGGACCGCGTCACTTGGTGCAGTGCCATGCTTACCAGATTCAACGAAGGTGCGTCAAATTTGGTGTGGGACATAGTAACAGGTGACGAAACATGGATTTATTGCTACGATCCTAAAACAAAGCAGCAATCGAGCGTATGGGTCTTTCAAGATGAGCCGAAACATGGCCGAAACCAACCAAAGTGGCGCGCGTGAAAAGTGCATCTAAGCGGATGATTGCTTCTTTTTTTAATAAAACTGGACACGTGGCTATTGTTGCTTTAGAGAATCGTCGTACAGTGAATAGTGACTGGTACACGACCATTTGTTTGCCGGAAGTTATTGACGAACTCCGTAAAAATAACCGTAAACGCCGTATCATCCTGCACCACGACAATGCTAGTTCTCACACGGCCAGACAGACAAACGACTTTTTGAAGGCGATAAATGTAGAACTCATGAGTCATCCTGCATACAGTCCCGACCTGGCACCTTGTGACTTTTTTCTGTTCCCAAAAATTAAGAACCAATTACGCGGTCAACGATTTTCATCACCAGAAGAGGCTGTCGAGGAGTATGAAAAATACGTTTCAGAGGTCACCACAGAGGAGTGGCACAAAAGTTTTCAAAACTGGTTTCATCGAATGAAAAAGTGCATAGACGCCAAGGGAGATTATTTTGAAAAACAATAAATTAATTTTGTACCTTTAATAGTATTTTTTCATATTCATACCGGAAACTTATAGTGCGCCCCACGTATTTAACATGCAACTTGAACTTTGACTCGACCCATACAAATATTTTAAGTTAAATAAGCTTGTAAAATGTTCAGTTCAATGTCTGTCAGAAGTGGGAATAATTTAAGACAAGTTAAAATGGCTTCTACTGTATCTTATTTGACTATTAATGTTGATCTGACGCTCACTAAAAACGATTATACGTCAGCAATATTTTGTTGAAAACTCAAATTCTGACTGAAATTCGACGATCATACGTATACAGCATTATGTAAACAATTTGAACATAAATTAGATTCAATTGTCTGTGTGAATAAGCTAAATATATTCAGAGTATTTTATGCCTCTTCTATAGGCTTATGTTAGAAAAAAAGGCATTTTTATTTTATTTTATAGGCTTATGTATTGTTCCGATTTATGTGGTCTATGTCCATATTGTTTCCGTGGAAATTTTAAGAAATCTCTTTGTTCTTTCCTACACTCCCTAAGGAACCTACATGCTAGATTTCAGCTTCCTACGCCCAATAATTTTGCCTACGCGTTGTCTGTCAGTCACTCAGTCAGTAACCAAAGAATTTTATATTAATACAATAAATAATAATATTAATCAAAATTAAAAAAGGAGTTACCAAATAAATAAATAAAATTATATTGATCAAAAATAATCTGATTAAAATATACATTTCTATTTTCGATTAAATATTAATACAAAAAATTCCTTCCAGTTGAACGTATACGACGCCCGCCTAAAATCCTTCGGCCTCCACTCCCTAGTGGTCGACGGCCATGACGTCACAGAGCTCGTCAAGGCCTTCGACGAGGCAGCCAGCACCTCGGGCAGGCCTACTGCCATAGTGGCCAAGACCTTTAAGGGCAAGGGATTCCCCGGCATTGAGGATTTGGAGAACTGGCACGGAAAGGCCTTGGGCGCTGATGGAGAGAAGATCATCAAGGTAAGATTGGTTTATTTTCTTTTTTTTATAATAGGGCGGCAAACGAGCAAGCGGGTCACCTGATGGTAAGCGATCACCGCTGCCCATGGACTACTGCAACCCCAGGGGTATTACAAGAGTGTTGCCGGCCTTTCAAGATGTAGACTCGTTTTTTGGAGGTTCCAATGTCGTGTCGGTTCTAGATTGTGTATCGTATTGGGAATGTTTCCAACAAGACAAAATAAATAGATTACTTTTTCATAATAGGAACATATTATGACATATTATAATTTTAAAAGAAATAGGGTTTCTGTTTAATTCAGTCAAATTCAAACTTTATATATTTTCAAATCTAACCTACAACGGCAAGGTTACGTTCCGATGTATGCCACTTTACCGACGCATATTGTTTTGGTTATATGTGCTATTTTACCGACACTTAACATTTTACTAACTGCATTTTGCTATGTAAATACAGGTCGTAAAACGTTACGTGTACAATCTATTTGATACGTAATGTCTTGTGACGCACTACCCAGCCGTTGTTTTGGGTAGCCTCCTTTAAAAATAAACATATACAAACATAAAGTTAAATATAAACATTGTTTTTTCAAATTAATAATATTATATTTTCTGGAGAGAGATCTACTCACGGCTTTTTCGATAACAATTGTTAAATAATAAATGCAAGGTCCAATTGGGCCTCTTCTTCGGGTCTAAAGAAGCACCGGCGAGTATTGAATGCACGATACAATATTGTGTATTTATGAATCCGGTGCTAGAGCAAAGTGATTGTCGTACTCACGCGACCTCTGATGGTCGACGTGGGCAGTAGCATTCACACAAATATAGTTATTAAATATCCTATATCGTATTCTGAACTAGTGATGTGTCATTCTCGAAATTTTCAAAGAACGAATAAAAACTTGAGACCAAGAGGTCTCGGAAATATTCTCGAAAACGGAACATTTTCCTAAAAACTCGAGAAATTCCCGAAAATTTTCGGAAATTTTCAAAGGTGAAATTTTTATTATTATATATAATTTAGAACTGGGAATTTTTCGGCGGCACATCGCTAGTCTGTACATAGTAAACATATTAATATCCACACAGTTTTAAGTAACACTCTTTATGTATTAGAACATTTGATAAAGATATCAATTTAATTACCAGCACCTCCAAACCCAAATCAAGAACGCCAACGTGGCCATCAAACCAAAAGCGCCCTTAGCCGAGGCCCCAAAAGTCCACCTGAGTGACATCACACTGTCCTCCCCCCCGGCCTATAAGGCCGGAGAACTGGTGGCCACTCGCCTGGCCTACGGGACCGCCTTAAAGAAGATCGCTGACACCAATATGCGGTGAGTTATATAAAACACTTCAACTTCTCACAACAACACTTCAATTTCCCACAACATTCTAGCTACACGCCAATATCTCCGAAGCCCTAAGGCTCCGAAGGTACACCTTAGTGACATCACACTGTCCTCTCCCCCGGCCTATTATAGGGCCGGAGAACTGGTCGCCACTCGCCTGGCCTACGGGACCGCCTTGAAGAAGATCGCTGACACCAATATGCGGTAAGTTATATAAAACACTTCAATTTCTCACAAAAACACTTCAATTTTTCACAACATTCTAGCCACATGCCAATATCTCCGAAGCCCTAAGGCTCCGAAGGTACACCTTAGTGACATCACACTATCTTCCCCACCGGCCTATAAGGCCGGAGAACTAGTCGCCTTTCGCCTGGCCTACAGGACGGCCTTGAAGAAGATCGCTGACACCAATATGCGGTGAGTTATATGACTATTTCTCACCACATACTAGCTACATGCCAATATCTCTGTACCTCATCTTACTAGCATTATTCATGTCAATTTTGATAGAAGACCATATTTTTGAAGCCTAAGGCCCCGAAGGTACACCTAGCGATCACATTTTTCTCCCCACCGTCCTTCGTGAATTTCGTTTTTTACCCATTTTAGCCCCTAAGGGATGGAATTTATAAAATTCCTTTCTTAGGGCTCACTTACGCCAAATTAAAGAAAAGAAACTGAACTACCTACCTACCTAGCCTCCGGCTTTAAGACGAGGTCCAACCTGAGCTGCAAAAAACAAAATTCATATGCGCTTAACCGCGCCGTGTGCGCGTTGCAATAAGATAGTTTTTTGCACAACACAATGTTCTACTTTCGTTGGCAGGATCGAACAGATTTTGTACCGATTTAGCAACTATTTGTCAAATATCTTTAAAAATATTAGTCTAAAAACAAAAGTGCTCGATTAAGACTTTAATATAGCATGTATATAAACTAATTATATAAAAATATATATATGTTATCGCTGAAAATTTTAAGTTTTATGACTTGAAAGCTGAAATATTTTCTAAATTTTCGGTGCCTTTATGAATTAATTAAGCCGAAAATATGTATTTTTATTAAAAAGTACACGATTGAAACCTTAATAGAGATCATAATCTATATCCTGTATTATTTTTCCACTTCGTAACTAAACTCTAATTAGGTAAATTTCCTCATGAAAAATTACAATTTTTTCAAATGTGTGCTATGACATGGCCTTAAGTCCGCCGTTTGTAAAAACAAAAAACATGTGTACGGCGGACTTAAGCTAAATAAAAACGCTTAAAGTTAAATAAACAAATAAATACCTTCTATAGAGAAACTATGCAAAATTTCAAGTTTTTCAGTGGTTTCGCCTTTAAGGTTTACTTATACCAATCAGTCAATAAGTAATGTTTAATCTTAATCAAACAATTTATGATGTTTTATTTTAATGTTTTTGCAGTGTTATCGCCCTCGACGGAGACACCAAGAACTCTACCTTCAGTGACAAACTGCGCAACGCTTACCCTGAAAGGTGCGGTATTTTGAATTCTCTTTTAACTATGATCAAGTACTTTGTTTTACGTATTTTTGAAAGTAAACGTTTATTCTGAAAATAGGCACTTTTTCATGTCAATTTTTTTAATAATTACATCTTTATAAATCTCAATTTCGCAACGACCACTGCTGAGAAGGAATTCCGAAAGAAAGTATATGTCCGCTCCACTGTGGATGCTTAAACATGGATGATTCATTTGTTTTACATTATTGCCCAAAGGAAAGCAACTTATATAATGAACAAGCTTTTACGTTTACAACAGTTGAGTTTGTTTTTTGTAGCAGTGGAGTTCGCAAGTGGAGGCTGCGCTCCACTTGCGCTTTAAAGGCGGTAGTAACCGTAGCTTTAAGTAATTTTATGACGTCAACTAACTAAAAAACAAGTAAACGACGATTTAAAAGTTCTATTTTTTAACTCTTTCAGGTTTGGTAGTTAGCAAACTAGCCACTTTTTTATAGAAATTATTTTTTTTTGTGCCTGAAAGAGTTAAATAAATTCATTTAGATAAAATAATTTCATTTCATTAATTTACTTTAATTTTTCGACAAACAGATACATCGAATGCTTCATCGCGGAACAGAACCTGGTCGGAGTGGCGACCGGCGCCGCGTGTCGCGACCGCACTGTCGCGTTCGTGTCCACCTTCGCTGCTTTCTTCACCAGGACTTTCGATCAGGTGGGAATTGTGGGAAAATTGGGAAAAAATTCGAAATTCTCATTTGTGAAAATCCATGGTGAATTATAACGTGTGTGTCTTTTTGATATCAATAAATAAATTATCTATCTATCTATCAATCAATCAAAAAGAAATAATTATAAAAAAACTAGTATTGGCCCGGGATTTTGTTCCTGTGGGAATTTCGGGAAATCCTCTCCCTTTCAACTTCCTACGTCCCGTAAACTGTGCGTTGTCTGTCACTCAGCAACGAAAGAATTTCATATTATACTTGCACCCCGCCCCGGCTTCGCCCGCAAGGTATACACATAAATTGTTGCCTATATCACTCAGGAATAATGTAGCTTTCTATTGGTGAAAGAATTTTTGAAATCGGTTCAGTAGTTCCGAAGATTGCCCCCTACAAACAAACTCACAAACACTTCCTCACTAATATTAGTGTAATTTCAGATCCGCATGGGCGCCATCAGCCAGTCCAACATAAACCTGGCAGGGTCGCACTGCGGCGTCAGCATCGGCGAGGACGGACCTTCGCAGATGGGACTCGAGGACATTGCCTTGTTCAGGGCCGTGCCCACCGCCACCGTCTTCTATCCCTCGTGAGTATCAGCACGAGCTGGCAGGGTCGCACTGTAGCTCGAGGACATTGCCTTGTTCAGGGCCGTGCCCACCGCCACCGTCTTCTATCCCTCGTGAGTATCAGCACGAGCTGGCAGGGTCGCACTGTAGCTCGAGGACATTGCCTTGTTCAGGGCCGTGCCCACCGCCACCGTCTTCTATCCCTCGTGAGTATCAGCACGAGCTGGCAGGGTCGCACTGTAGCTCGAGGACATTGCCTTGTTCAGGGCCGTGCCCACCGCCACCGTCTTCTATCCCTCGTGAGTATCATAGCACGAGCTGGCAGGGTCGCACTGTAGCTCGAGGACATTGCCTTGTTCAGGGCCGTGCCCACCGCCACCGTCTTCTATCCCTCGTGAGTATCATAGCACGAGCTGGCAGGGTCGCACTGTAGCTCGAGGACATTGCCTTGTTCAGGGCCGTGCCCACCGCCACCGTCTTCTATCCCTCGTGAGTATCATAGCACGAGCTGGCAGGGTCGCACTGTAGCTCGAGGACATTGCCTTGTTCAGGGCCGTGCCCACCGCCACCGTCTTCTATCCCTCGTGAGTATCATAGCACGAGCTGGCAGGGTCGCACTGTAGCTCGAGGACATTGCCTTGTTCAGGGCCGTGCCCACCGCCACCGTCTTCTATCCCTCGTGAGTATCATAGCACGAGCTGGCAGGGTCGCACTGTAGCTCGAGGACATTGCCTTGTTCAGGGCCGTGCCCACCGCCACCGTCTTCTATCCCTCGTGAGTATCATAGCACGAGCTGGCAGGGTCGCACTGTAGCTCGAGGACATTGCCTTGTTCAGGGCCGTGCCCACCGCCACCGTCTTCTATCCCTCGTGAGTATCATAGCACGAGCTGGCAGGGTCGCACTGTAGCTCGAGGACATTGCCTTGTTCAGGGCCGTGCCCACCGCCACCGTCTTCTATCCCTCGTGAGTATCATAGCACGAGCTGGCAGGGTCGCACTGTAGCTCGAGGACATTGCCTTGTTCAGGGCCGTGCCCACCGCCACCGTCTTCTATCCCTCGTGAGTATCATAGCACGAGCTGGCAGGGTCGCACTGTAGCTCGAGGATATCGAAGGCTATCTCATCCTTATACTCAAGTTATCCACTATAAAAGCGAATTTAAATTACGAAAATAATAATTTAGTAGCCTTTCCCATTCGATAAGAAGTAGAAGAAGCAAGAGAAGAGAAGAATTCTCGATGGTAGCCCCCAACAGACCCCCGGGTCTAAATAGTTCTACATAATTTGATTAAAACGGACGCAAGAAATACACAAACGCTAAGTAATATGGATACTCACGCGTGAATATCCGCATTAAAATCATTTTTTTAACCTGTTGGTGTGTCCCACTCAAGTCCCACTGCTGGGCAAAGGCCTCCCCTTTTTACACGACTGACCAAAAAAGGAGTGTTATGTTTTCAGGGTTCATGTATGTATGTATGTAAGTTTCTTTATTTCACCATAAGTCCTGAACGGCTTAACAGATTTTGATGTGAGACGTATTTTTAGATTCCTTGCATTCCTCCGAGTGACATAGGCTATATGAGTTGTCAGTCGTGTTTTTTATTTTTGAATAATTAGCTTGTTTCTTCTATACATATTTTTAATATTTTTTAAAATACCTATTAATTTCGATTCCATGGCACTAAATAAGTATAATTTCCAGTGACGCAGTATCTACGGAGCGCGCGGTGGAGCTGGCCGCCAACACCAAGGGCATTTGCTATCTCCGCACCTCCAGACCCAACACCGCCATTTTGTATCCCAACGACGAAGTCTTCAAGGTAAATGAGTTGTCCATAAGCAGCGGTGACCGCTTACCATCAGGTGACCCGCTGGCTTGTTTGCCGCCCTTATAAAAATAAGTGAAAGTGTTCATAAATGATGATCTTTAAATTGCTGCCATGAGAAATATTTTCGTATTAAATTAGCCATTTTCCTCCGAAGATTTCAAACGATTTCCGCTAGGGGCAGCAGTAGTAGATGGTACGAAATATTACTTTGGATTTACATGTTTATGATGGTTGAATTTGTTGATTTTTATAGGTAAATATTATTACTATTTATCTGCTTTTTCTAGCGAATGTATTATTGAATAACGCGTAACTTGTAGCTCGAAATAAATAAATTATATTAATTCATGTGACCTTAAAGTTACATTTAAATAAATATAATTTAATTTGGATTAAACTTCGAGACTTGTAAATATTGAAAGTAATATTTTTTGTACCTCCACTAGTGCTGTCCCTAGCGGGTTTTCGTTTGTACTTTTTTCGTGAAAGAAGGCCATGAGCGATTTTTCTGACAGCTAATTAAGACAAAAAAAAATCAGTATATAAAAATCTCAACAGATGGAGTTTTATTGAAAGCCGAGTTGTAATAATGGCTGTACCTATATTGTGCGCTTTTTATTGGCAGCCAGAGGCAGAAAAAAAATCACCTAACAGTTAGACAGTTGCACAAATCAATTTTTAGATGTTTTTTTTACTAAGTTTTATTTTTTTTTAATATCGATCCCGTGAATTTTTGCTTTTTGTATGGAACTTTTTCTCTCGCCTTTGCTTAAGCGCCATCTATGAAGTCATCTGGAACTATTTTTTTTTTAATTTGGGTCTCGGAAAATCCCTCATTGAAAGTCCTTCTATCAAACTCATTTGTTTATAGAATAGGTTTATTTGTTTATTGAATTATAATTTAAAATTTCATATGATTGTTATATGTATAAGAATTTGTTGTGATTTCCAGGTGGGTCAAGCTAAAATCGTGCGCGAGTCTCCCAAAGACAAAGTTCTGCTCATCGGCGCCGGCATCACTCTGCACGAGTCATTGGCCGCCGCAGACAAACTCAAGGCTGAAGGTAAATAATACTGTTAATAGATGGCGCCAATCAACTACTTAATAATCATAAAAAATATTTTAAAATACCGGCCAAGTGCGAGTCAAACACTGAATTCTAGCAGTTCGATCCCTAGAATTCATACTGCATCAAGCGCAAAAATAAGTTTGTAACACTTTTTTTTTAACTTCCAACAACATATTTACAACTTTCAGATTTATTCCTGTACCAGTACTGTTAGACCTTGTTATTTGTCAAATTTCATAATTTTAGGTCAACGGGAAGTACCCCATAGGCTTTGATTGTTGTCTCGCAAAAATGCAAAAAAATCGCAACATTTACGGTAATAACTCCTGATTTGACGCGTTGACGTATAATTTTGATTATTTTTTTGCTGAAAGAGACCGTGGATCCGAGTATTCGATATCAATTCCAAGAAGTTTGACGGACAGACGAACAACAAAGTGATCTTATTAGGGTTCCGTTTTTTGCCTTAACAGGTACGGAACCCTAAAAAAAATTAAAAACTATTAATACCAAACATTTCATTTTTATCCGGAAAAAGTTCTAAAAAATGGTTTTGGCTTCTATTGGTCTGATAAAGATCTTTCAAGTTTTTTTCCTATGTCACAGATGTAACAGTTTTGAACTAATAACGAAAATAATAATAGACACAAAATGTTCCGACAACTCCGTATAATTAAATGTAATACACGAAAACGTCTCGCACGCTACAGAGAACCGATGCTCATGGTATAGAGTCCCTTGTAATATGAGTCGCGCACACACACCAACTTCATGGCTAACAGTTTTATATGTATTGATTACATACATACATAGAATTACGTCTTTATCCCTTACGGGGTAGACAGAGCCAAGAGTCGTGAGACTCGAAGGCCACGCTTAGCTGAATAGGCTCTCTGATGGAATGGAGATTCAGGTATAGGCGAAGAAAAAACATAGAATGTGCTAGCTGCTTCTCTTCCCGCGCAGATTGTAAAAGTCAATCGAGGGAAAGGGCTTTAAACTGGGGATTCTTGAATTGACGTATAATTTTGATTATTTTTTTTTTGCTGAAAGAGACCGTGGATCCGAGTATTCGATATCAATTTCAAGAAGTTTGACGGACAGACGAACAACAAAGTGATCTTATTAGGGTTCCGTTTTTGCCTTTTCAGGTACGGAACCCTAAAAAAATTAAAAACGATTCATACCAAACATTTCATTTTCATCCGGGGATTCTTCCACTCATAGGCGATGGGCTAGCAACCTGTCACTATACCACAGAATTAATATAAGTACTACGTACAGAAAGGAAACTCCCTGCCCCTCCCGCAATATGGCACCCCCCCGCTCCTTCCGCACTTCTCCCCCGTTCTTGTGTAACTGTGGGACGTTCGACTATGAAAACGCACACATTGACGTGTCACTGACGTGTTCACGGATATACAGTTTCATTTGTAGTAGTAGTAGGCATATTTGACGCGCCGTTTCTATGAAGCGCCCGCCCTGACTTGAATGTATTGATTGATAATAATATTACTATTGTTCCAGGCGTGGAGGCCCGCGTACTGGACCCGTTCACCATCAAGCCGCTGGATGAGGCGGCCGTACTGAAAAATGCGCGTGCAGCTGGAGGCAGGATTGTTGTGGTCGAGGACCACTACCAGGCTGGTTAGTATTATTTATCCTGGCAAACCTAACTTCCTTATCCTAATCTTATCCTAACTAATATTATAAATGCGAAAGTGAGTTTGTTTATTTATTTGTTTGTTTGTTACCTCTTCACGTTTTATCTACTGAACTAATCTTTCTGAAATTTTGCATACACATAATTGGAAGTACTGAGAAGGACCCGGGATGTAAAGTACTCTATGTACTTTTTATCCCGGGAAAAAGCACTTTTCCCGTGGGAATTTCACGCGGGCGAAGCCGTGGGCAAAAGCTAGTAATCAAATGTTTGGATATGAGTTTGTGAGGATATTTGTTACTCGATCACGCAAAATGTACTGGACGGTTTTTGATGAAATTTGGTATACGGGTAGAAACATACCGGGAATAACACATAAGATACTTTTTATCCCGAAATTCCCACCGGAGCGAAGCGCCGGGGCGCGGCTAGTTTGATATAGTATCGTTGAGTTAGTATCCCATAACACGAGTCTCAAACTTTCTTTGACGCTGCCTCGAATCTGTGTAATTTATCCGTATATATTTATCACTAGCTTTTGCCTGCGGCATAGCCCGCGTGATTTTTTCCACGGGAAGAGTACTTGTCTCTCAAAAAAAAATCAGATCAAACCATACATTTTGGGCGAGTAGATATTGCAAAATGTATGGAACAGCTCATTTTTCTTTAGATTTCAGAGTTGGTCCCATACAAAAATATGTACCTACATATTTATGAGTGTTTTACCCCTAGGAAGGTTAATAGTTAATTAAAAATAACCCTGTACTAAAATTAATATAACCTTCCAGGTGGAATCGGTGAAGCAGTCCTCTCGGCTGTGGCTCTGGAGCGCGATATCATTGTAAAGCACGTATTTGTCCGCGAAGTCCCGCGTTCGGGTCCGCCTAACGCCCTCTTGGACAAGTACGGCCTCTCCGCACCGCACATCGTCGCTGCGGCCAAAGCAGTCCTCAAGGCCTAACGTGCTTTCGCGTGCTGTTCTTGTACTAAATAGCTCTGTCCGTATCCGCTAGATGGCGACACTTGTAGTGTTAAATTTATGTGGGTATATTTGAAGTGACTTGTTTATCAAATATGTCTGACAATAATTGGCCCAAAGCGTGGATGTGATTTTATAGTTCAACTCATAGATTGTAATTTATCGAAATATCTCGCTTAGATGGTGAATGTTACAATAGGTTGTGCTGTGATAAAAATTTTAATGGTATATTCGCAATCGTTGTGATGGTTCGGTAACTTAAAATTATGTACATTCCACGTTCAGAATGAATGAAGCATAAACAAGAACAGTGACGTCAATTTTAATTCTATACCATAGACAATCTATAAATCCGTCTTTATGATTCGAATGAGTCTATGGTCCGTAGTTCCTAAGCATCGTTTTTGTCGATAGAAATATCGATATTGTTTGTTATGCCTTTACATTTACACAAATGAAGATCTATCTTTTTATATATCTATAAGTGCCTTAATATAGTATGCTGCACAAGGTTTTTATAGACTGTTGAAGGTTTTTGGATGGATTTTTGAAGGGTTAGCTTGTAAGGACATAGTGTTAAAATTCTATATGTTGGTGTCATATTCTATGATAATTTTCTTCATGCCAGCTTAAATTTTATGGGGCCAAGGCTATTTACTACCTAATTAAGTTTATTTTGAAGTCTATAAATTGCACAAATCATTTTTACCACTAAAAAGTAACATGTTTTTTCGAATGTATGTGCTTCCTTATCACTGTTATAAATAATAGACTTTATTGTTTGGTTAATGTTTAATTGGGACATTTTACATTCCTGTTGATTGCATTTTCATATATTTTTCATCGCAGAATAAATCGATTTCTGTAATAAACTTTTTGAGTATAAAAACGTATTTTATTCGTATAAAAACATATATTAATTTATTATAAAAACTGTACACTTTAACAACAATACATGAGCTTAAATTAGTGACTAGATTGCCTCTCTGAATTTCGTATGTACATTTTATTAATTGATCTACCTTACAGCTAAGTTAGAGGTGTCGAATGACTAGTTTTGTTAGTATTTTGCAGCACTTAGTATGAATTATAGTAGGAATCGGAGATCGGAAAAAGTGAATAGGTATAGCTTAAGCATGGTACAATGAGGGCTATAATTTTTTCGCCTACTAGTTGGCGAATGGCGAGTGTGGTCTTGTCAATGGTACAATTTTGAATTTGACACATTGACAGCGTTGTACCATCTGACAGATGTCTGCATCTCTCGTTGGTGCTGGCATCTGGTGGAATATTGAAACGCGATAGCCCCCATTATCGATATACACTATAATATCAGTAACAAATATTTGAAATTCAATAGGCATTTAAGTAAGCTAGGAACATCTTATATCAATCAAAAATATTCAGCTAAGCGTAAGCCTTTGTCTCATGACTCTTGGCTCAGTACACGCCGTAAGGGATGAAGACGTGATACTGAATCTAACTTGTTCTCTTGCTTGTACAACCAACTTAGAGCATTTAACCATGAGGCGAGACCTCTTCAGGCATTCCCCTCTCTGCCAATGGTACACGATCACGCTCATTCCGGTTTGTGATTGTGCGTGAATAAATTATGTTTGTTGTTATTATGTTTCAACGTTGCGTTAGTTAGCGCATTTCCCATCGCTATTGGCAGACTTTTGCATACAAATTGCGCTCTCATCACCTCCTATAGGTTAAACGCCCTAAGCTGCTAACTGTGCCATTGGCATGAGAAGCATGTGAATTATCGTAACAATTTTTTTTTATCAAGGAGTCAGTGACACTAAATTGTCGGTAGTTATTACTCTCAAACAAAAATATTCAATCGATCTTGTAAGTACAATGCATTAGTTTGGCTTTTCATTTCTAGTAAGGAACAGAGAAAACGTCAACATTATTTTAAGTAGCATAAGTTCATTTGATACAAATCTTAACAATATCGTTCAGTTGCACAAAGACATTTTAGTTTATTTATTTAAATATTATGAAAAATATAATCAATTGAAAATGTTCTTGATGCAACTAAACCTAAGCGGCATTATATTAACGAAATCCTTTAAAAATAATTTCAAAACAATGAGTACCACTATATTACTTACATATCAAGCCTAGTTTTTTTTGTTATAATAACGAAATTATCAGTAAATATTTTTTTAGTGACAAAAAGTTACGATGTTCAGAAAATAAAATTAGGAATATATAGAATATTTACTATGTAGATATTTAGCTTATTTCTAATATATATATATTATCTAGAAATAAGCTAAATATCTTGGGCTCAATATGTAAAAATATGTGGGTACTGTACAAACAAACCTTATCATTTAGACAACATAAAAACAACAAGCGGTACACAAAACAAAACAGTGGACGGAGTGGCGAATTTGTACAATTTCACAGTTTTTTACATCTCACTATGTACTCAATAAATGCATTATTTAGCCACCAGCAATTTAAGTAGCCAAGATTTTTTTAAGTCACTTCTTTGGCTCAAAAAACAATTTAGTTCAACAAATCAGCCCCATTCAGTTGGCGGGTCGTTTGTAGGCGGTTGTTCAGGGATTGCTTCTGTATTATTCGCTCTTTCATCTAATTCCCCTGGGAGATAATCCTTCCAACTCCTAAAAAGGTATCGTGTGAACTTTCTTAGCTGCCTGAACTTGCAATAAGTCGCTCCTTCAGCCGACTGCAACTGCTGAGTTTGAATCAAAAACCCCTTTTCTTTAAACGTTTGCTCTAACTTCTCTCGCTGCAAACTTTTTCGGGACTTCCTCTTTTTCTTACTCAAGTCCTCTTTACTCGTACTTTGACTATCAACTTTCGGGGTGGATACCGACGCCTCTGGTTCTGTCGACCTCCCTTGATTAGAGTCCCTGTGCAGGTAATCATAGCCTTTATTTCCTTTATTACCAGTTCCGCTGTAGTATCTAAAATTGCCTCCTGAATCTACTGACAGCATCTTCTTCTCTTGTAAAGATGGCTTCGATCCTCCAGTGAATTTGAACTTGCAAATGCTGACTTCGGTCGTAGGCGTTGTTGAATTAGTTTTTGTAGGCATCGGAGGTATGAAAATGGCTGAACGTTTCCTCTTCACAGGCCCTGTTACGGGGTTAGGGGAAGTCCTTTTCATTTTCATCTGATCCGGAGTCTTTTTCACTTCTTCCACTTGCTTTATCACTTTCGGGTCTAAGAGTTCAGATATTTGTTTGAGCACTAATTTATTTTTACTTTCGTCTAACGGAGAGTTTGCGTCGGAAGACGCGGTTTCACTCACACTGTTTGGCGTTGACGGACTTTTATCCTGGTCTTCTAAAGGTATTTGTCCTGCGGCTAGCCTCTGGTAATACAGCAGTTGTGTCTGCAAAGCTAAGGGATGCATGTAGATGCCAGCATTAGGCCAGTAAACGTATCCAGGAAATTTCCCATCTCCATCCGCACAGGAAGTAGATTGAGCTGGTTCCGAAAGGGTGGGCGACACATTTCTCGTCTGCCGAGAAAGATCCGGTGAGCTACTGGCAGTGGACGGCAAGAGATTCGTATTCCTCTGTATAACAGATATAGCATTAGGTTGTTCAGTCTTAATATCTGCCTCCATAGCTTCTGGAGTGTCAGCATCAATCTCTGTTTTAACTTCTGGCGCTGAAGTGTAAATGTTGCCGAACTTCTTTTGGATCTGTATTTTCAATTCGTGAAGGTCTCTGATGCAGAGATTAAGTGGCTCGTCGTCGCTGTGGAGGGGCCCAGGGATAGTCAACGGCGCTTCGGGCATAGGTGCATCTGGACTGTTGAACCTTTGAGGTGAAAGAGTTTCCAGTCTTCTTTTGTTCTCGGCACATAATTTCCTTTCCAGTAAATTAGAAATTATTTTATTCTGTAAATCCGTTTTAGGAGAGCTCGTATGGTTGTCTGTTCTGAATTGGGAACACAAACTGAGAGGATTGGATCTATCTTGTGCAGGGGGAGGTTGCCCCGGCACGACAGTTCCGTAGTTTTCATAAATAAGATGGCAAATATCCGCTTTCTTCGGCTTTCGTCCTCTTCTTGGTTTGGAGTTGTTGAGCGTCATTTCGCCCATGTATGGAAGATCTTCGTAAGTCATTATCTTGCTTGGGGCGATAGCTGGGGTCTTCTTTTTCTTGTCATCGATCTTAGCTGGGGCTTTTGCCATGTTTGTGGCAGGAGGAGTAGGTACTGTCAGCGTTCCAGTTTCATTTTGAATACCGGCTAGCCTCTGAGCCCATATCTTGAAGGTTTCATTTGTGATGTTGTTGATATCAAAAGTGGGTTCTTGTTTGGGCTTTTCCGGTGGTTTTTGTGGCTTGGCTTTCGCGTTGGCTTTCTGTAAGCTTTGTTCGTAGTGGTCAAGGTATTCCTGCGGCAGGGCCTGGTGGTGGAACTTGAGTTTCCATCGGTTCTTCTGCCGGTTTCTGACGTGCTTCTGCTTCGGTTGCTCAGATTTTTCCAATCGCTCTTTGCTGGCTGATAGCAACTGCTGCCTTAGTAGCTCTTTATTTTCCGACCTGGAAATGAAAATAATGGTAATTATAATAACGTATGGTTTGAACTAGTGGTGGTTAATATAACGTATAGCTGATAAAAATAGCACGTGATTTCCTTGTAACGCATAGCGCGCGCTATAAATCTATGCATATGACGCTACGTTATAACTTAGCGCGCGGTCACTGACCTAGCACGGCGCGACCGCCTCTCGTGCGTTATAGCACGCGACTGTCGCTCGCGCGCGATTTTCGTGAGATCGTTGTGACTCGTGTCGTTTCGTAGGCGAATCGGGTTAATTCGGCTGTTATAGTTGTTGCGTTGCATGCAATTATAATCAGTTCACCTTTAGCTCTGAGCCGTGTTACGTAGGCGGTAGCGAAGACGCCCTGAGATTTCGCGCGTTTTTTCAATGAAAACAGAAAATCTAACGTGGACGTAACGCATTATGATGATGTAGCACAACATAACGAAAAAATTTAAATAACGTCGGTAACTTTACAACTACAACGTCTACAACGCGTTCGGAATTCACAATTTCATTCGTTATAATATAGCGCCAAAAATAGCACGCTATAAAAATTTAGCATATGCCATATAGCGCGCTATGAAAATATAGCCGTTAAGAACACCACTAGTTTGAACGTAAGTAAGTTTGAGCGTAGTAGCAGCTTGCAGCCTTGTAGTAGTAGCTTCAATTATCTACAGCTTCACTTCATAAACAAATTTATTTATCCCAAGATATTAATGTTAGAGTAATTTTTGTGTTTATCACTTTTATAATTTTTTTCTTCACAAATTAAATATATTGATTATTTACCTGGTGTGTGGTTGGTGCGCGTGCGGCGGGGCGGGCGCGGGCGGCGCGGGACACACGTCTGCGCACGCCACGCGGCGCATCACTTCTGGAACAAAACATAGTTGTATGTAAGTACATTTTTGTATTTATTATAAAAAAATGCATTCAGTTTAGTATCGGTACCTACAAGCTTAAGAGTCTTCAATTTCATTTAAAATTATCAATTAGACACGTCTATGTACAGTCAGATGCAAGAAACCTGACCCCCTATCTCTATTTTCTCAAGTCTTCGACCTTTGTTCGATGTCGAATTTCTACGTTTGGTATGTTTGGTATACAATCCAACAGTGTGATGCCGAGCATGACGCGCTCCATAGCTCTTTGAGCGACTTTAGTGATGTGCATATATTGCTTTGTAAGCGGCCATGTTTCAGCACCGTAAGATTGATTAAATACCGTGATCTTTAGGCATTGTGGGAGTGAAGATTTGAAGACGTTGTCAAGTTTACCAAATGCAACCCATCCCAACAGAACACGCCGCTCACCCATAACTCACCGAATCCTAATCACATTTTCACTTTAGGCATTCTGGGACTGAAGATTTGAAGACGTCGTCAAGTTTACCAAATGCAGCCCATCCCAACAGAACACGCCGCTCACCCATAACTCACCGAATCCGTCAGGTTCAAAGGTCAAGAGGAGAACTAAATTCATAAGTCCTCAAATCACAATCCTCCCAATATTGTAGTATCATAGTATCATAGACTCATACGAATTTCCTTCCGAGATGCTAAATGAATCATCGAGTTCGGTCAGTTTATAAAAATACACAGACAAAGAAGCTTTTTATTGCAGATATAAATAATTGTGTGCGTTACCCTAGCAGGAAAGTGTGTCCTAGAGTTAAGTGAATGGAACCAAAACGTTGTGCATAGTCTAGTGTACATGTGCCGCGAATAAAACTTTTGTGCGTCTTGTAG
Organism: Ephestia elutella; assembly: GCA_018467065.1. Classification (NCBI taxonomy): domain Eukaryota; kingdom Metazoa; phylum Arthropoda; class Insecta; order Lepidoptera; family Pyralidae; genus Ephestia; species Ephestia elutella. The sequence continues at coordinate 13,103,986 of CM031570.1, read as the reverse complement.
TTTAGGAAAAAAACGGAAATCTAGGATTCTGCTAGGGTAACGTCGTTCTAGCAGGAAAGTTCTAAACGAATGATCGGAGAGAGAAATATTCTGAGGGGGCAGAGAGCTTAGAGCTGTGCATTGACCTGGGCCGAAAAGATCATTTGTGCGTCTTCAGGTTTTCGGGATATTGCATTTCCTGCTGGAGTAACGTTTTGCAAAATCCTGGATCTCCTAGATCCATCGTATGTGCGCCTGTAAGATAAATATACATGAGTAGCTATTCATTTGTGCCCATCTGTGCCATAATTAGATTTAAGAAAATATTTATAATTTTTAAGTAATCGCGTTGTCTTTGAAATCACGAAAAAAAATCATAGCGCCTAAATGAAAAGACGTGTAAGCTCGCTGTAAACTGTATTCGATTCTTCTATACACCTATAATAACCACAAAAAGTTTCTGAAGTGCACATGTATTCATTATTGAATAATATTACTAAAAGACAAAATTAGGTGACTTAACTTTGACGTCAACATACAAGAAACCGGCTCAACCCAATAAGTGTGCGTGTGAACCAAAGATTAGTGTGTTTAGTCATATATTATCGTGGAAATTTTCAGTTCAAAATGTTAAGGATATAAGTAAATAAACACAAATCCAAAAACATATGAACAACAGCAGATTATCCGGCCAAATTAGAATGACTACAAAAAAGCGACGGTTTCATACATATCGATGACCTTCTCTATTGAACGTATTATACCTAAGCTGTTGGCCGTACAGTCGCTATCAAACGTCTGTCGGCAATTCCCAACTGGGAATTCCTGACAAAGTTTGAGGAAATAATTAAAAAATCCTAACTATCCTATCCTAACTAATATTATTAATGCGAAAGTGAGTTTTTTTGTTTATTTACTTGTTTGTTTGTTACCTCTTCATGCTTTATCTACTGAATCATTCTTCCTGATATTTCGCATACACATTGTTATAAGTACTGAGAAGAACATAAGATACCTGGAAAAAAGCACTGTTCCCGTGGGAAATTCACACGGGCGAAGCCGCGGGCAAAAGAGGTTTTTGATTTGGAAATTATTATTTTTATTCTCTTATACATAGGTAATTTTAATAGTAAATATTATGGCATTAAATCACAGATCAAACTACTACTGTGGACACTGGGAACAGTGCTTTTTCCCGGGATGAAAGGTACCTTATGTCCTTCTCCAGCTAACTATGTGTATGCGAAATTTCAGGAAGACTATTTCAGTAGATAAAGCATGAAGAGGTAACAAACAAACGAATTTGACACCGTAGATGCCTCGGTGGTCCAGTAGTCAAAGCATAAAATATGTCTCATGATCTGGCTGGGTACTTTATATATCTACCAAGCATATTTTGCGGAAAGGATTTCCAGTCTTATTGGGATATTGCATTTTTAAATCAACTGCAACAGCAAACTCTTTACCAAGAGAAAAGATGACTCACTTCTAGTAAAAAGCAAAATACATCGCATTATTGAAAATAGAATGACGATTATATATCTATCTCTGTCCCACTTATACCATTTTGCTTACTAGTTATCTCACTTTCTTCACGCTAGCTAGACAAAGCGACTCCCTCCCTATTGTTTTTGTTATCCGTAGACAGAAAACTAATCCAAAATCCAACGTCATCGGGTGCCGCGCGGAGGAAGGAAACATCGGTCGGTGTGCAGAATTGTACGACTCGACATGGAAGAAGAAACAGTAGCCATAGACATGTACCTAGCTAGTTCATAATAGTGGTACCTTAATAAACTTTCACATTTAAAAAACACATTTTGTATTTTTATAGTAGGTACCAAATCTACCTATTTCGACAAATAAGGAACACGACTTTAACTTTTATACAAATCCCTATTTAACAACAATACATATTTTTTAATTACTCCCACTATTTCCCACAAATAAAGTTACAGGTTGGCATTTGCTAATAAACGTTTGAATGCGACTGTACGAACAGCCTAAGTATAATACGTTCAATAGAGAAGGTTATTGATATGTATGAAACCGTCGCTTTTTTGTAGTCATTCTAATTTGGCCGGATAATCTGCCGTTGTTCATATTTTTTTGGATTTGTGTTTATTTACTTATATCCTTAACATTTTGAGCTGAAAATTTCCACGATAACATATGACTGAACACACTAATCTTTGGTTCACACGCACACTTATTGGGTTGAGCCGGTTTCTTGTATGTTGACGTCAAAGTTAAGTCACCTAATTTTGTCTTTTAGTAATATTATTCAATAATGAATACATGTGCACTTCAGAAACTTTTTGTGGTTATTATAGGTGTATAGAAGAATCGAATACAGTTTTTAGCGAGCTTACACGTCTTTTCATTTAGGCGCTATGATTTTTTTTCGTGATTTCAAAGACAACGCGATTACTTAAAAATTATAAATATTTTCTTAAATCTAATTATGGCACAGATGGGCACAAATGAATAGCTACTCATGTATATTTATTTTACAGGCGCACATACGATGGATCTAGGAGATCCACGATTTTGCAAAACGTTACTCTAGCAGGAAATGCAATACCCCGAAAACCTGAAGACGCACAAATGATCTTTTCGGCCCAGATCAATGCACAGCTCTAAGCTCTCTGCCCCCTCAGAATATTTCTCTCTCCGATCATTCGTTTAGAACTTTCCTGCTAGAACGACGTTACCCTAACAGAATCCTAGATTTCCGTTTTTTTCCTAAACTAAAAGACGCACAAAAGTTTTATTCGCGGCACATGTACACTAGACTACGCACAACGTTTTGGTTCCATTCACTTAACTCCAGGACACACTTTCCTGCCAGGGTAACGCACACTAAATAATTGATTCGTATTGTTCCTGCTTGGTTCATTGATCTTATTTGTTTGAGGGCTAAAATAGTAAGTACATAGGTATTCTATTTTCGTGATTATATTGTACCTATGAAAATAAGTGAAGTTCTTAAAATTAAGTATTTTTCATTATTTCCATTTCCTATGCATTGCTTAAAGTAAGTAACCTTAACTGGTGATTCCAATAAAGTCGAAAGATTTTTTCTGACGATTGTTTCAAAAAAGCGCTTATCTACATGTAAAATCAAAAAATCAAAAATCAAAATCAAAAATTCTTTATTCTTTAAACTTAATGCATAATACATAGGTTGCAGGGGCTCACCAATTAAGTTTTATCAAACCTGTGTCTGGTGAGTCCCGCTCTTTCGTAACATGACATATCATAGTAAAGAATAAAAATTAAATAAATGCATAACAAAAGTACAAGTAATTTAAAAAGTTTTAATCTTAATGATGTAGTGTATGTGAAGTGTAATTAGTGTCTAGCAAGTATCAGATATTGTGTATGTATTTACTTATTTATTATATTTATTTTAATGGAATAAATAGTGCTTCTGTTTCGTCGTAAGTTAGCTTCTGTAACCAGGACGATAATTCTCGTTTACAGTCACGATAGGTTTTAGAATATATTTTTAATTTATTGTTTAAAATCCTATAAAGATATTCCGATAAGTTTATACTTTGTTTAGATGCAAATGTAGTTTTAAAAACTTTAAGATCTACAACGTTCATTCTTCTCTTTGTTAGAATACTTTTGTCAAAGTTGAGTGTTTTATGTCTCCTAAGAATTAAGTGTTGGATATATAATTGTCTGACAGTAAGAACACCTATTTCTGCATATAGCTTTTGAGTAGGGTATCGATATGGCTTAAAGTGCATAGTCTTTAACAGGGACCTCTGGGCTCGTTCAAGTTCTATGAGTTTCGATTTTGCCACGCAGCCCCAAATTGGAATGCAATAAATTAGGATTGATTAAATAAGAGATATATAAATAGTATGAAGAAGTTTAGAGATCGCTACATGTCTAAGCTTTTTAAAAATATAAGAAAGTTTTCTTATCCTAGATGCAACCATATCGACGTGAGAATACCAATTCAAGTTTTGGTCTATGACAACCCCCAAGTACTTAGTAGATGTCACCTTTGCGACAACAGAGCAACTACAATTCTCAAGGGAACCCTGGCACGTGTGAATTTTCAAAGATAAATCTCGAGGAGGTTGAGTGTTGTTTCTAATAGAAAATGCAATAAGATTAGTTTTGTTGTGATTGAGTGTAAGCAAATTACATCTTAACCAATTTTGTGCAACTTTAAGTCCTCGCTCCGCTAGATCGTACACGTTCTTCCAAGAGTTGCCCGAGAAAACAATAGCCGTGTCATCCGCATAACAGAATACCTGACCTCCCTCAATATTTAAATCACATAAACTATTAATGTATATTAGGAAAAGGGTCGGGCCAAGCACGCTACCCTGAGGGACACCATAAGTTATAGATGTATCTCCACTAGTAAAGTCTCCCACCTTAACTCTTTGCCTACGCTCATTTAAGTAGTCCGACAAGAGCTTCAACGGAATGCCTCGAATTCCAATCTTTTCGAGCTTTTGCACAAGGGCTGAAACAGAGACCGTGTCAAAAGCATTTTTTAAATCATGGAAAAGAGACAGGCACTTTTTACCAGAGTCGATTTGTGACACTACTAAGTTCGTTAGATCAGCAACTGCATCTTCGGTGCTTCTGCCAGACCTAAAACCATACTGACGTGGTGATAATAATTCAAATCTATTTAAAAACTTTATTAGTCTAGAATTAATCAATTTCTCCAATATTTTGGAGATAGCAGTAAGCACCGAGATAGGCCTATAGTTTGCAATATCGTCTCTATGTAAAAAAAGACGATTTCAGAGAATCGTGAAGGATTCAAAAACAGACTTTTACCATTTAATCTTCCTGATTTTCCCGCGCAAAAAGTCAGTGTAAACAACACCCGATTACCTAACCAAATGATTCACGGCTTCGTGTCCTAAAAATGCGCGTGCAATTGAAAAAGGCCTGAAACCCGAGCGTGGCCCGAAATACCCGCGCGTGCGCGGCTGTGCGCCGCCAAAATTTCAGATGATACCAATTTCGCAACATGCGTGTGCTGTGTGCTGCCTTGTTTGTAACACTATCAGTTTATTTATGTTATATGAATTGACCCAATGATATACTTAAGTGGAAATCGCTACTTAGTCGCTGCCTACCCCCACGGGAAAAAGGCGTATGTATAAACTTAAGTACTTTTTACTGGTTTGACCACTAAGAAACATATCTCGGTTTTATTACCATTTCTTAAAAAAACGGAGGCCACTGCGAAAACGTTAATTACAGGAACTTTCTGGCGATTTAAAACTTGAGTCTACTAATGACTCCGTAATTTTTAAGCGATTATTTTTGTAATGCTCGGTCACAGAATGGGTCACCAAAAATGTGACCTCGAGCCACAGAATTAATATAAGTACTACGTACGTACTCGAGCTCCACCGTGCTTCGGAAGGCATGTTAAGCCGTTGGTCCCGGCTGTAATTGCAGTCATTAAAATCCCTCAATCCGCATTGGGCCCACATGGTGGGTCATGGCCTATCCTCCTTATCCATCCATAAGGAAGGCCAGGACCCTAGCAGTTAGCTAAAATTAGGGGACATTTAAATGGCTTATGATGAAGTAATTAATATAATATATAATTATTATACTATAATATATAAGTCATTAATATAATAGTATAATTCCATGCTGGTCTGGGAGCGAAGAAAAAACATAGAATGTGCCAGCTGCTTCTCTTCCCGCGCATATTGTTAAAGTCTATCAAGGGAAAGGGCTTTAAACTGGGGATTCCTCCACTCATAGGCGATGGGCTAGCAACCTGTCACTATACCTGAATCTTCATTCCATCAGAGAGACCCCACTATTCAGCTAAGCGTGGCCTTCGAGTCTGGCGGCTCTTGGCTCTGTCTACCCCGTAAGGGATGGAGACGTGATTCTATGTATGTATGTATGTATGATGAAGTAAAAATAAGAGATATTGACATTATAAACAAATACGGATTCATAACATATATCTAAAGTCATCGTTTGCTCTGTCATTATCATTACGCATTCAGGCATGTTGTATTTTACATATAATATTTAAATTAACTACAAATCTAGTCTAACTTCTGATTTTATCACACATCCTGATTCCATCATCCCAAACAGGTCATCCTTTCGTAGAAAAAAATAACTTCGCATGTTAAATTTTTCTACGAAAGGATTGCTTGGGTTAAGTGAGTCAGTAGGTTATTAGGGTTCATTCCGTTTTTATTATATGGTATAGTAGCTACGCCCCGGGGATTCGCTCCCGTGAGAATATAGGGATAAACAGTACCCTATGTGCTATTCTCGGTATAGAACTACCCGTGTACCAAATTTCATTGGGGTCCCCACAAACATCTAAACTTTCGCATTTAAAGTATTAGTTAGTAGGAAGTAAAAGTAGGATTCACAATTTTCCTAATCTGTGCCATCGTAGTGTGAAAGACTGTGAACCAAATGCAACAGAAATTCTGCAATCGAATTACGCGACGGGACTGTTAATTCAAAAATGCACGTTTGTTTGGCTCCGTAAAATGTAGAGTACAAGACAAATTTATATGAAATTAATTCAGAAGATATACTCGCAAAATAGTAGACAGAAAATAGACGTTTTTTTTGTCATTGCAAAAATTAATAATCTATAATCATACCTAATTGGCACGGAACCCTGGAGGCGGGTCTACATAACACTTAGCGACTTTTTTCTCACAATAATGTCCGACCTTGTATTTCAATAAGGACTTAAAATATGCATAAATTAGTAAACCTCCCACGACGCTCGTAACCCATACTTACCGTCTTTATAATATGACTCAGATAATTTGTGTTTATACTCGGATGATATGTATTATGATTGTCATTTAAATATTAACTTCTTAATTGAGTATAATATGGGTGGCATGTCAGGCTCATAAATTGATATAATTATTCTTAACTCTGTGTTGTCTGGGCACTGATATTTGCAGCAGATGTTTAGCTATGGAACAAGACAGTTATTTTATTGTCAATTCTAAATTGTGTACGGGAACTTTAATGTCTACCATCATTATTAGATCTATACTAAAAGTTTCTCAAAATAAAATGATATAGATTATTTGGTAAGCGCAGTGTAGCACTTACAGCCACACACTCGTTTCGTGCGACGTTGCAGTCGCAGCAGCGAGACAGTTTGACAGTCTTGTTAAATATCGCGGAAGTTTAAGAAAGATGAATGGTTCTTACACATTTTATCAATTGAAAAATCTTTTACATTAAATTGTATCGGAAGTGAAAGAACGCTGCCTCTATCACGATGTGAGCATAAGAGCGAAACGCATGGAATCACTTGGCAAAAATACGAATCTAAATATAGGATAGAGGAGAACTGAATGAATGAATAACTATAATTTTACGTAGCATCTTTATATGGGTATGTATCTGTTTAATTTACCAAAAAATAATTTGTATAATACAATTTATGAACTCTCTGCTCAACCCTAAGGTTTGACTGTCAGACAATGCTTTTAGCATTAAGTCCACCTTTTGTACTGTACTTTTGTATGTGTGTACAATAAAGTTTAAATAAATAAATAAATAACTAAAAAGCATCACACATCGGTCTTTAGACCTTGCTATAAATAAAAGAAATACTTTTAGTTATTTAGGTACCATAAAAATTTGAAATCTGGCTTATGCGAGTAGAACGCAATCAACAAATCAATTATTTGTTAATCATCAGTCTGATTTAAAAAGAATATGTTTATGATAGCTACATTTTCGATTAAGGCTATCTACAATCCCGAAATTCCTGCGGAGCTGAAGCCGCAAGGCACAGCTAAAGCTAATATAAAAGTGTAGAAGTAGGCATATTTTTTCCAAGATCACCTATTAATAAAATCTTAAAGTTTGGATGCTTGTAAGGTAAGAAAACTGGCTGAAAGGACAAGAATGAAATTTGGTGGCTGTACAAGTGTAGATGCTTATAAGGATCATCATCTCAGCCACAGCAGGTCCACTGCTGGACATAGGATAAGGATATCCCCACGGACTATACACGACAATCACGCAAAGCCGCGAGAGCTAATATCCTAATCCTAACTACCCTATTTTTTTTTTTTTTCCTACGGCGCTATAACCCTTTGGTCTTGGCCTCTTCAACAAGTTGGCTTCCTAACTATCCTAACTAATATTATAAATTCGAAAGTGAGTTTGTTTATTTTTGTTTGTTTGTTACCTCTCCACGCTTTATTTACTCAACCAATCTTCCTGAAATTTCGCATACACATAGTCTCAAGTACTGAGAAGGACATAGGGTACCTTTCATCACGGGAAAAAGCACTGTTGCCGCAGGAAATTGACGCGTGCGAAGCCGCGGACAAAAGCTAGTACTATTATATTAACCCGCAGTCGTTACAATAATCTTTATTCCGTATTTTAAAAATAAAAGATCGGACCACGACACGATACGTTCACGTCACATAAGTTATGTGGAAGTGGTGCTTGGCGCGCTGCCAACTGTTTGGTTTACTCGTCAGATATCGCTGAATCTAATTGAAATTTATTTTTGGAATTTAGTTCAGAATCTCCCATATGGGTAAATTGAAATAGAACGTTTTTATACTCGTTTTTGAATGAAAATATAGGAGATTTTCCTAGATGGGTACGAACATGGGAAAATTTAAAATCTTCTATCTTTAGACGGTATCTCAATGTTGTTTTGAACACATCGTAACTTTTTATAGATCACATAACTCTGATATTAGCGGGACTTAGCACTGAGTTGTATTTATTTTTAGATAAGTGCTATTTTACATTGCAGGCAATGTTTAAAAATGATAGATTGATATTATAAAAATAAAGTTTTTCATCGTCTGAAATTCTCGAAAGTGCGTCAATTGTATCTGACAGAAAATTATTTAGTACATTTTTTTATACCAAACCATATATTTACTTAAGTTCAAATATGGCGTTTGATGTGTTAAATCATATTCAAGATACTTAGGTGCAATTAATAATCCACTAAACAAAAAATATTTTAGTTTCCACATTTCGTAAAATATTCATCCATTAAAAATATGCTCAAAGTACATAACAAATATTAATTAGGTTTATTACCTAACATTAATATTAATAAAGTATATTATGAATAGCGATTCAGTTTTAGAACTTACGAGTACCTATGATGTCTGATATGATACATACCTAGTTACACTTTTAACATTCATGTGTATTATTTAGTGCACCTTCATTACATTATCTTTACCATTTATTTATAGATTAAGAACTGTATTATTGAACTGTAAACGCTGTTGGTTTCTTTAATAAAATAAAATAAATAAATAAATAAAAATCATATTTCCCAAATACAGCAAGATACAGTTTGGCCAAGCGACACTAATTGTTACAGCGGCCATAGCTTGGCCCCCGGCCAAGTAGTGAAACTATTTGGAATATGCTCTATCTAGTGGGCGGGACCTTTTTACCAAATACATAAAAAATCTAAAACACGTTGGCGCTGCTATGACCTTTATTTTTTGGAAGAAGACCAATACAGCGAAATATATGGAGTTATTTTTTGTGAATAGATTTTCTTTCAGTTTTTCATTTTAGTTTATCGTAAGTAAAATAGTTTTTAGAGATGATCTTAATACCTACTTAATGTAACTAACTATTGTAAAGTGTTGTTTCATCTCTTTAGTCGTATTTCCTCATGACTGATGGTCGTGGTCATTATATGGAATGAAACACACACAACGGCAATTTTGATGGAGTAGTTTGCCATTGCCTTCTCCATTTCACACACTAGCTGATTATTATCAACCGGAGTGCAGGTTTCCTCACGATGTTTTCCTTCACCGGAAGCAAGTGGTGGTCGATGAAAACTAACATAGGTACATGAGTCATATTGGTTTACAAACTCATGTAGCACGGGCAGGATTCGAACCTGGAACATTTGCAGCCTATCACTCGCCCTATCACTCGGCCACCACCGCTTCAAACATGTTTACTTCCCTATACAGATACTATCCAAGATAGGCTAGGTAAACTGAGTAAAGAAGCATTTAAAATGTTGTAAAAGGTTGTGAACTAAAAGCGCATTATATATTATGATGCAAATGTTGCATTGGCGGCTTCTCGTAAACAGAGTGCATCGCGAATAAAGGATGTTTTCGCCAAGCATCCGCGTGTATTGAATCCACCTACGATACAAATCTGTTTATTGCTTTGTTACATTATGACTCCTTTCTGCTTAGAAATAAATTACAGCCGCCCGAGGTGCTTCGCTCCCATGGGAATTTCGGAATAAAAAGTACACTTTGTGCTATTCCCGGTATTTTTCTACCTGTGTACCAAATTTCATCGAAATCCGTAAAGTAGATTTTGCGTGATTGAATAGCTAACATCCAAACTTTATAATATTCGCAAGAATAGTAGGACATTATAGTACGGTACGGTTAATTCAAATTGTATTTCACAAAAGTCTTATATATCTTTGTTTGCCCTAAGCGAGCTACAAAATACATAGAATTATTACGATCTACATTTGACGACTCTACATTCTGTTATGTATCGTTCCTAAAATGTTATTATACGGCTTTCTTAAGTTTTAATATTTGGATTTGTATTGATCTGATTACGTAATTTTAGTACGTAAGCTAATTAAGTAACTTTGTATAATGTTACCTTTAATTTTAGCACCACCGTTTGCTATTGAATTCGTGATTGTGATGTTTTTATAGTTTTTAGTTTGTTTACTATTCTGACCAACTACACTACAACAAATTATACCGACATGGTTTTAATTAGATGCTCAAATATTACCGTTTCAAATTCAATACAAGTAGTTAGCGTATACCTTGTTATGCATTATTAAATTGAGATAAAACGTCTACTTAAGGGCATGCTAATAGCTAATACCGACCATCTTGGGCTCACAAATATGAGAGAACAAATGAATCATAAGTGCGTAGGTGAATCCTAACTTATAGTTCTTATTGCTTTTATAAAGAGTTTAAAATTGCGTGAAGATATTGAAATTGTACAAATGTTTATTTATTGCTGTTTTACTATAAAACGACCAAATCGTGGCTGAACCATTGTAGGGAGACTATTTAACATAACTTCTGACGCAATGTGTAAACAATAAGGCAATATTAATAAGTTCAAGTGGGCGGTTAGTAGATTAATAGATTAAGTTGCTGTGAGTAATTTGTCAGTCAAATTTTGGGCAATAAATATTTATATTTAGAACTGTAGAGCCCATAAATGTTACTTAATTGACACTTAAATTATCCTGAAATTATCCTGTCGGGATGCATTTTTCTAAAGTTATTTTTTAAATCTATATAAATAAGGATAACAGTTGATAAGTCTTGTCCTTCCTAAGTTCTAGCCTTTATGACATAATTTAAATAATAAACAAAAGTAATAAAACACTTCATTCAACCAAAGATATTGTATTATTGTGTCGTAACCTGTAAAAGGTTTCAACCCTGACTCTACAAGCTCAACTTCACCTTAGCACAGAATTAATATAAGTACTACGTAATCTTAGTCAAAATACTGCCACATATTTTGACTACGGTGTAGTGTTTGTGAAGTTAGTGCTTGTTAGAGTTAGGACGCGTAGAGTTAAAAGCTTGGCTGTACCACAGAATACATAATAGGCTGATAAATTTTTAAAAGTGTGAGCCATATATATCGGTCTCGTCTTGGCAACATTTTATATAAAATTGTTTTTAGTGGAATTTCTATTTCTGATCTTTCTATTTTAATCTGATGTGAGAAACTTAAAAATAGCATTTTATCTGTGCAGTTTGCACAGCTTGTATTTAAAAAAAAATATTTCAGACTAGCTTTTGCCCACGGATTCGCCCGCGTAAATTTCCCACGGGAACAATGCTTTTTCCCGGGTGAAAGGTATCCTATGTCCTTCTCAGTCAGTACTGCTAACTATGTGTATGCGAAATTTCAAGACGATTGGTTATGTAGATAAAGCGTGAAGAGGAAACAAATAAACACACAAACAAACTCACTTTCGCATTGATAATATTAGTTAGGATATTTCCTACTCTAATCAAAAGATCACAGTATCAACCAAGATGGGTTATTGACCATAGTCTTGCCTTGGGCATTGATTACTATAGAAAGTCATGGGTCAAACAGTGAAAAAGGCCTTGATATTTAAACAACGGTGAACGTATTATATACTCGGGCGCAAAAATTGGCACGCATATCGGGATGGTATGACCATTTGACACTGCCCATATATGGTCATATAGCCGCTACGTACTTTCATACAGTAACGAGTTAGACAAACAGTTTGACAATCTCTGTAAACATGACATACTTTGGTAATAAGGTACACTGTTTCACATTAGATTTGACTAACGGTCATGCGAGAAGCTTTTGGTTCTTAGACTAAAGTAATTTTTTTAGATCTGTGTCTTCTACCTTGAGGGTTAATAGTTCTATCAGTATGTAGCAGTCATCAAAACAAAGGCCGCTACTTTAACAAACATTTATTCATAAAATAATGATGGTATGGCAATGAAACTTAACATCAATGATATCTATTTTGATTCATTGCAATACCAATCGTGAAAAGGGGAGCCAAGCAAAGCGCAAGCACTACAACTTAGTCAAAATATGTCGCTTGGCCGTTTCGTTACTATAATAACTAATGTATAACAGAAACGTAATGAACAGTAAATACATTTTTCACCTTACGCCGTAACGTAACTATTTTTTTTATATAGAATAGTATGCAAACGAGCATGCGGGTTGCCTGATGGTAAGCAATCACCGCAGTCCATAGACACCAACGACCCTAAAAAGGTCACTGATGCGTTGCCGACTTTTTGAGAAAGCGATAGGCTCTTTTCTTGAAGGCCCCAATGTCGAACCTATTCGGAAACACCAAAATTAAATAATAATTATTACGCCTATTTGACTAAAGTGTAGAGCTTCTAAAGTTAGGGCTCGTAGAGTTAGGGTGGTAGAGTTAGAAGTTTGGCTCTACCTGAGATCTGATAAATTTTTGACAATGCGAGCCATATGGTCTCATCTTGGCAACACTTACGTGAAAATGTTTTTGGTGGGATATTATTTTCTAAACTTAATAACTGTGTTAACTTAATAACTGTATAAACTTAATAAAATTGTTAGTAATTAAGTTATATTGTACTGTAAGTTTTCCAATAAAATAAAATAAATAAATAAATCTTTGTCAAAGAAGAGGTCATGTTTGTTGACTGTCCAATATAGTTACAGCCAATATAGTTATAGTACTTATAATTAATTAAACAATTATAATTAATTACAGGTAAAAGGTTACGTCGTCTCTGGTTTTAGTGTCCTTCATAATTCTTTTGATATACTTATATTTATATTCAAAAAAATTCAAAATAATTTATTTGCATTAAATAGGGTAGTACAATGTTCACATACAATTGTTTTAAGAGTGCAAGCCTATTTAGCCGTTTTAACAGCATACAAATATGTGATCTTACAATAGGTACAATTAATTCTATTTTACAGATAACATTTATATTACATTAAATTAAATTCATAATTTACATGTCAAAAATAAAAATTTATAAGTAAATGTCACAACCTTCACGCTAGAAATTCTTTAATTGTATAAAAGCATTTGTCGAGTAGCCATTTATTTAATTGTCCTTTAAAATGATTTAATGGTAGTTCACGAATTGATTTTGGGATTTTATTAAATATTTTTATCACCATAACATAGCAATTTTTACTATATTGTGTTGCACGTGAAACTGGTAAATAAAGGCTAGTTGGATCACTAGAAAGATACCTATTATCACGTTAGCTTTTTTAAAAAGTTCGGTGTGTTTTTTCACAAATATTCCTACCTCAATATTTTCGAATATGAAAACTATAGTCATGGAAGGGTGCATGGAAATATTTTTTGTGTGTAAAAGATTTCTTTTGTTAATTGTTAAGCTTTAATTAAAGTGTAGAGAGAGTTCCAAATGTGGGATTGCAATATCCTTATTTAGTTTCAGTGATGTGATGACCTAAAAACGACGCCGCAAAAGTAGTGACTACATCTTTTCTTGTAAAAGCAATTATCGTTTTTACCGTCGATAGGAAACCGTAAAATAATCTGAGTAGTTACTTCCAAGTATGAAATACTGCAAAATAAGGACAGGAATGAACTTTCTATGATATCTAGTTAACTGATGATTGTTTTGGACATGTTTTGTGCCCATTCCTTGTTTTTGTGTCCGTGAGACCCACAGCCTTTGGTCCATCCAAGTCTTGTCCATTTATAGTTCTTCCCTTGAGATATTGATTGACGATGGTCCAAATATAATGTTGAATTTATTGCTGTTTTACTATAAAACGACCAAATTGTGGCTGAACCATTGTAAGGAGACTATTTAACATAACTGTGGACGCAATGTGTAAACAATAAGGCAATATAAATAAGTTCAAGTGGGCATTAGTAGATTAATAGATTTTGCGAATTTCTACCGTCTAGGTTTTTGGTTCTTGTGTCTAAATGGCTTTTTAATAGTAGTATTTTTTATGCTAGAACTGTGTGAAAAGTCATACTATTGAAAGGCCATTGAGACCCAATTGTGACCACGTTAGCAAACATCGACACCCTAGCTGTATAAATTCGATTTTTAGGGTTCCGTACCTCAAAAGGCAAAAACGGAATCCTTATACGAGTAAGATCACTTTGTTGTCCGTCTGTCCGTCGGTCTGTCACTTTTTTTTCTCAGGAACGCTTAAAGGTATCAAGTTGAAATTAATATCGAATACTCGGATCCGCGGTCTCTTTCTGCAAAAAAATAATCAAAATTATACGTCGACGCGATCAAGAGATATTACCGGAAATGTTGCGAATTTTTGCAATATTTTGCGATTTCAGGCAGCAATCAAAACCTATGGGGTCGACTTAAAATTATGAAGTTTGGCAAAAAGCAAGGTCTAACAGCACTTATATAGGAATAAATGTGAAAATTGTAAATATTATGTTGGAAGTCTAAAAAAAAGTGTTACAAACTTATTTCAGTATGAATCTTAAGAATCGAACTGCAAAGTTAAGTTTGTTTTTGAAACTTGTTGGTCTTTTAGTTAGAGCTATAATGTGAGATGCTTTGCGTGTACGGAACCCTCTGTGCGCGAGTTTGACTCGCACTTGGCCGGTTTTTCTTGATGACGCCAATTGGCAGTAAAATCGACTCGAATGCCGTGATAGCAAATGGCATGACGCTGTCGTGCCACGATGCTCAGATGTTTTACATCTGTGACGGTCAACTTTTTTTTGTTTAGTCTTCAAATGACACAAATTCCTTGCATTCTGCTTTTGAGTTATGACATAATAAGAGAGCGAGCCTAATGTCCGTTGCGTAAGTGAAAGATTCAACATCTATCTGTAGATAGAGATGAGTTCTCAGTGCATAGAGGTAGTCAGGCGGTCTAGGAACTGATACCGGTACGGTTTGATTGTCCTTTTGTTGTACAAAAGAGCTAAAATTAGCTTATGGCTCTATGTAAATGCGAACTCTACAGAACCTTAAAAAAAATATTCAAAAATGTTGTTTAGGATTGTTAACTTTACACAAAATTAGGGTTCCGTGAAAAAAGGTAATGCTTTGTTAAGAATTTATAAGTGAATCCTATTTGCATAATAAAATAATAGTAATATTAAAACAAAAAAAAATTATATAAAGAAAATAAGTTTCAGTTGGTAGTAAATACACAGATAAATGGAAAACAAATTTTTTTCTGTGAAGAAAATATTTTGAAAAATATTTTGATCTACATTTTAGAAAAGTTGACTGACATATGGTTCCCAAACTGGAGAATTTTCACAAACCAATAAAGCTATACAAAATGAATTCACAAAAATTACTGCTGTTAATTAGTTCACACAGAGGCCAACAAAACTTTAATACCTGTTAAATAAGTTAATTATCCATTGGATAAAATTCAGAGTTAGTGATAGCAAATATAATTGAAATCAATAACTGGTGTAACTTTTGTAAACAACTATTTTAATTGAATTCTCTTATCACACAACTGATAAACTCCAAGTTATTGAGGTTGAGTTTATCAAACTGGTAAACAAAACAGGAAAAAACAAATCTTAACAACCAAATATTCACCTCCACCTTCAGGCAGCATTTGTGACATCCAAATCCCTTGATCGGCACTTCACAGCATCAGAACACGGTATCACAGAAACACTGCACTATTGCACACCACGCGCTATCACCGACAGCCACTAAACTAAATACAGACAACTCGACTCGAACCAAAATCGCTCGTATTACTTTCGGTTTTCATACCTAAATTTAGAGGGCGCTCGCTACTGAAATAAAATTTGTTTTTACGTGTTTTCCACGCATTAGACGGGAATAGAGGACGTTTTTGCAGATGCAGAGTGTGGTGCCAGAGACGCGCCGCGCGTAACTCGAGATTCGTGCCATATTTGGCAACACTGGCCGGGATCGCACACATTTGGGTATTTAGTTTCGGCCGGGGCGCGCGCGCACCCGGCGATGCTCGGCTATTTTCGACGCTTCCGTTGCGTTTATAATCGCTGCGATCGAATGCATATCACCTGCCTGCTTGCCGTATATGGCGTTATGTTGCTCGGTTACTGTTGGAAAATTAATTATATTTTTAATTGAAATGAAAATAAACGGGTATTTTAAAATGACCTTATAAGTAGGTAAAACTTAACGTACCTACTATAGGAAATTAATAGGTATTTTTCTTTGACCTCCTATTATATTAGATTGACTTTTTATCGTAGTATAAAATTTTAAATTAATCAAGTCCATACACAAGAGATACAAAGGAGCTTATTTATAAGGATGACTTTATGCACCAGTAAATTTTCTACAATATGTTCAGTACATGAGATAGGTACGACTTCTTAACATAAATTGGTAGGCACACAAAAATAAAGTATGTATATCAGGTGTATTGTATCACTACATAATTGTATAACAATAATTATTTTAGGGTTAGGTCTTCGATCAACTACCTATACTATAGTTAATCGAAGGGTTAGGTAGTTTAGGATTAACTTTACTATAGAAAAATAAACCAAATATTTGTAACGCGTTTTTCGATTTAAGTCTATTTGTAATAAATCATGTTTAAGTATTATATTTCAACTTCAGTTTTGAAAGTACCTAACCTTTAGATGCACTAAGTAGGTAGCCTACGCCTCTCGGATTTAGTCGTATAATTCCGTAAAAGGCGATGGGATAATGCAAATCCACAATTGGAAGGCTGTCAAGAATTCCACATTTAATTGAGTCATTATCGGATCGCTTACAATTCACCTTATAAAAGGTAATTCCATTTGCTATAATCTTTTTCTGAAACAGGCATTTTAATTAATTTTTACGTGCAAAAACATTATTCCTAGATTGTTATTTACACTTCATCGCATCGGAGGCTGCATTTTGTAGTCTAATATGGGTCTTTCTGATGGAAAATTACATTGCATTTTTTAGCAGTATTTAGTGGAAATCGTACTTATACCATATATACATGTGTATTGTGTATTCATAACATCTCATGAGATCAAGAGAAATGCACTGAAATTCATAGATTAGGCTTTATTTTTGTAGTCGCAATATCAAAATAAATAAATATATAAACACAATTTTTTATATTGTAAGTTTATAACACCATAGGCTCCCAAAGATACTTCTTTGAACTCTTTAATTTATAACTGAATGGTACGCTAAAATAATAAGCTAAGTAGTAAAATACAAATAGATAATACAATATTAAAAAGCAATACTTACCTAAATGTTGTTTTCAACATCAATCGTAACCAAAAACCACAAAAAAGATCCACAAAACTACTAGAGTAGTTTTTTTATTTTATTTTTCAACTAGCAGTTGCCCGCGGCTTCGCCCGCGTGAGTTTCGCTTAGAAGAAAAATTTTTTTGTGTTCCAAACTGTAGTAACCTAAACTCCAGTACTCAAAATTTCAGCCATTTGGTTATCCAGTGTCCCGCAGGAATATATAAGGTGTTAAAATGAATCAAAAGTGATATTTCATTCAATAAACGATCTTCACCTGCTCGTATTTTTAAACGGTTTTATTCAATATAAAAGTTACAAAAAATCCTTCCTCCTCACCAAAAATAAGTTTATGTCCAAAGCTGCATATAAGGGAACTTTCATTTCAATATTTTAATTAATATTATATTATCTATACACTAGCGAGCTAGTCGACGCAACCAGTACTCGCCCACAATGTTCGTTTAACCCAATTCTAAGGTAGGTAGGTGTCGGTACCTTCTATCAACCAGTGGGTTAGGGCCCAATATCTAAAAATATTTTGTGGATATGGCATCTATACACACACATATTTTGCGTCTGACACATGTATATCTATAGAATTTTTGAAATATAATATTACCGATTCTGGATTTACAGGATCTCCATAATTTAGATTTTTATTTTATTTGAAAACTAGTACAGACTCACATCCAAACTTTAGAATTTATATAGGTTTTAGTGTGATGTGATTCTGGAATGTCCTCTGCAAGGTAAGGCCTTCATAGCACAATATAAGTAATCCATTTATAATAAAATTCCATTCCAACAGAGATAAAAGACCTTTCTCTAAATAAATTTGAATCATCTTTACGCAGTTGGTTGCTGGAAAAAAGTTTTTATTCATTAGACGGACTTTTCGATGCATAGTTAAGTTGGTTTAGTTTTATTTGCAACTAGCTTTTGCCCGTGGCTTTGCTCGCGTTAATCCTTTCTTAGCGGATACCTACGTCATAACATCTACCTGCATGCCAAATTTCAGCCCGATCCGTCCAGTGGTTTGGGCTGTGCGTTGATAGATCACTATGTCAGTCACCTTTGAGTTAGGTATATATATAGATATAAGATTGATTAAAGATTATAGACACTAGATATTATCAATTTGTGAAATTTTGCATGCTGTCGTTAATTGCTAAATGGGTTAAGGACTTTTCAGCTGTTATTGGTAATATCATATTGTACCCTAGTTAGTGACAGACATTTTGAAGGCAGTTAATATGTATAATATCTGCTAGTATGAACTTGCCTTAATTTTACACCCCCGCTCTACGATGCAGAGATTCTTATCCGTTATGAGAGTGTCACGCCTATCTCATTATAATAAAAAAAGTTATTGCAATCTCAAGCATCTAGTGTGTGGTAGAAATGTTTTTCGTAGGAATGTAGGCAAATCTCGTAACTTATTTCTGATCTATAGGTACTCTAAGTGCGAAAGTTCGATAAATTACTATTTTTGTAGTTGCTTTTAAAGCAAATAAAGATTTCTGCGAATTTGGAGCGTAGCAAAACTCACTCAAGACGTGACCAAAGTACTTATAGACCTACTAATATACCTGGATCTACTCCTGGCGAAATTTAAGAAGTCTAAGAAATATATAATATGCGAAAGTTTGGATGTGAGTTTGTGAATTTGTGAGTTTGTGAGGATGTTTGTTACTCAATCACGCAAAATCTACTGGACGGATTTCGATGAAATTTGGTACAGAGGTAGATTATGACCTGGAATAGCACATAGGCTACTTTTTATCCCGGGAAAAAGCACTGTTCCCGTGGGAAATTCACGCGGGCGAAGCCGCGGGCAAAAGCTAGTATATAATAAACTCATTGCTATTATTTAGTAGAAGAATTTTTAAATGATACATTCGAGAATAATTAATTGTTAATGAAATGGCTGTATTTCTTTTTTATATAGATCAAAAGTGAGATACGTACTTATTATTTTATACACGTGTACCACTTTTACTGCAAATACTCGTAAATGTTCATTCATTCTACACCAAATATTATCTTTTTAATCAAAATTATAGACTGCCAGACAGCCTCTGATATTATTTGAACCATACATCAATGAATCATAATAATTTTTAACTACATTTATTTTTTACTGACCAAATCGGATTCGTGGAAGAAAGCCAGTCACCGTGATGTATCGATAAGCTCAAAGTGAGCGATCATCACAATAGACCCCGCATGCCCATACAAGGGGTCTATGTACCCACTACTACCCACCCACGGGGGTAGGCCGGTCCTCGAACCCACTCCCCCGCGGCCACAGCAACGACAACCGATGACAGACGCCAATTTAATGGACTTGGTATTAACTGTCCTAGAAAGTAATTTAATTATGAAATTTAATGTATGTATGATTGATTTATTTGGATGAGTGTGGGAAGATAAAGGTACGATTCTGATGTAGCGACAAGTGTTCTTTAGAAACTCTGGTACAGTTAATCTTGGTCTTAAGACAAGTAATCTTGAATTTTAGTTTATTTTAGGCTATTTTTTATTTAGGTTATAGTTTAAATTCTTACCTTTTTTATCTTTTGTTTACAGAAGTTTTTTTACTAATAATGATGTGTCTTATATATGTATAGATGGTCTTTACAACCATAGCGGATTAAACAGTTAGGCAAGGAAATCTTAAGAAATTCCTTACTATTTTCATTTTAATTCAGCCTGCAATAGTGACTTTATTTTATGTGATGCAATATACTTAACTTACCAGGGGCCCTATTTTTGAAAGTGTGACTCACCAAAAAAGCGTGAGTCGAATGATTTTTCATTCGATATCCATTATTCCGTATTTTTGAATTGTCTATGTCGAATAATTCGCAACGAGTGGTCTAGACCACTCGTTTTCGTATGAGTTGGTAGTCGAACGTTTTTTACGTCAAAATCATAAATGACATAGACAACCGGATACGGATATAGATGGTGTCTATTAGAATTTCATTTATGCGTTCCGTTTAACACTTACGTTCTCTTTGATTGAAAATTCACGAACATTTTTTTTACGATTCGTTACCGATTCGGTTTTCGTTTCGTAGAATGGAGCAGAAATTATTTCTCGCATTATTTTCATATCACTGGCAACATTGCTAGACGAGTGATTTAAAAAATACGGCTTTTATGTTTTTAGTGACATAATAGAACGAGTGCGACATAATAGTCTATTAGTTTTCGGCGGTATGTCATACTTTCAAAAATAGGGCCCCAGTTACCTCATCTCTTCTTAAAATGATCTAAGCTCATCGTGCGTCCGTGAGTTCCGTGACAAATCGCCGGCGCAGGGTATCAGAATTATACCTTAACAAAAATTAATTAACTCTGTACCAGCCGAACCTTAAAAGGATACCTACTGTATTTCAAAAGTTTTGACATTATTTATTATTAGTTGCCTAATTTTTTCATTCGATTTTTATTATAAGTACATGCTGAATATCACATGCAATTATTTTCAACGACATATAGAATGTTATTAAGTTTATTTACTTACCTGTCTAAAAATAGAAATTACTTGACTTTCAATTAGGCAAGTAATTAACAAAGTCAACAGGACAGCAGTAGACATTATAACTAATTACAACCAGCCAACATTGTACAAGTTTTGCCACATTCCATTTCAAAGTAGTAATGTTGTATTTCGCACTTCTAGTACTTTGCATTGCTTGTTTAGTGAAGTAAATAAGTTTATATAAAATATCTATTTTTAGACTGATTCTATTTGTTATTTTTTTAAGTCATGTCAGTAGTGTTTGTAAGTATTTTTATTTTATGAATGTGATGGTATTATAAACTACGTACAATTATAAAAAAAATATTTATCCTAAGTACTACACGTTTTGGCGTCTTTTTACACGACTGACCAAAAAGGAGTATTATGTTTTCAAGGTTCATGTATGTAAGTATGTATGTAAGTTTCTTTATTATATTACTCCATAAGTCCTGAACGGCTTATAGTCGGGGCTGTGAATTTTCAGTTGTATGGAGGTGATCACATTAAATCCTAAGATGGTGATTTTTATAAACTACATAGATTATGATATTACAACTGCAAATTTAAGTGTAAAAAAAAAATCACCACCGCCGTTTTTTTTAAACGCTATTATAAGACTCATATTGTTATAACTCTCAAACAAAAAATCCAGCAATGGTGACTTTTATATATTATTCGTATACTATTGTAATGAACCATATCCTCAATTTTTATAAGGGTGACTACAACAGTTTTTTTTATTAACTTTTTTTTTTTTTTTTTAATTCTACAGTCGAGAAAATTTTATATTGGTACGTAATGTGAATTATGCAATCTTAATTTTAAAAAATGACTCATGTTTATGAACCCGATTTCCTGTAATTAAATAAAAACCATATTGACATTTATAACGTTAAAAATCATTTTATGACTAGAAAGCCTTATTATAAACCGGCCAACTTTTATTTACAGGTAAATGAAGTCTTATTAATTAACTAGCTGTCGCCCGCGGCTTCGCCCGCGTGAGTTTCGCTTAGACGAAAAGTCTTTGTGTTCCAAACTGATTCAGATGTTTCGGATCTTCGATTTTTATACGTCTACAGAAAATGCTCAACAGATTATTCAAGTTTTGCTAAGGCGCCATTTCCATATATGTTATGGTGTAGCTGGTCTCTTAGAGTTATTCATCAGATTATTCAAGTTTTGCTAAGGCGCCATTTCCATATATGTTATAGTGTAGCTGGTCTCTTGCAGTTCTTCATCAGATGTTCCAGATCTTCAATTTTTTTACGTCAGCAGAAAATGCTCATCAGGTTGAACGACTTTTGTTAAGGCACCATATCCATATTTCTTATAGTTTAGCTGTTCTGCTATGGTTCTTCATCAGGTGTTCCAGTTTTCAAAATCAATTATAGCCTATACGTTGCCCAGGCTTAATAGCTATACAACAAAAAAAGTTTCATTCAAATCCGTCCAGTAGTTTTTGCGTGAAACGCGTACATACATACAGACAGACAGACAGACAGACAGACAGACAGACAGACAAGAAATTCCAAAAAATTTTTTTTGCTTTCTATTGTTCTTTTTAAGTGTCCCTCTATCCATTTCAGTCAAAAATACTAAATGTACAGGCAAAATATTTTTACTGTTTTATTATATGTATAGATTGTGTACAGTAATCTCTATTGTAAACTTTTTTGTTTACGAGCAATTCAGTATAGTTTATTTACCCCTCCCATTTCATATCGGATCGTCAAAATTCTTTTTTTTATATAAGGATGTCTAAAAACATCAAAATAATGTTAAGTATAAGAATCATGGTTGTAGGAATTTGTCGATAAAAAAAAATTCAATGCCCCGCCTATTAAGAGATTTTGATGTGAGAGGTATTGTTAGATTCCTTGCATTCCTCCGAGTGACATAGGCTATGTGAGTTGTCAGTCGTGTTTTTTATTTTTTAATAATTAGCTTGTCTATTATTTTATTTAAGCACTTTAGATAATTAAAACTTCTGCTTACTATGAACATAGTTGGGCCAAAAAAAAATCATCAGTTCATTTGGGTACTTATGCTTTTGAGCAAATATCATCACGTCTACGCTCGAAAAGGTTTTTGTGTATCGTTATGACAACAAAAATGGTCGTAAGTTTTTGCGGTGAACGGCGTGGGATCATCTTTTGGATATTGCGCGCCTTTTGAGCAACGCGCCTACGTCGCGTCGTCGCACGCGCACTGCAATGTGGATGTTAGTACTAAATTAATAAAACTGTCAGTTTTGTGTTTGTAGAGTACGCAAGACGACATCGCCGAAATAGCAACTACTTCATATTTTTGTGATGTATGTGATGGTCTAGGGTTTTTCAATTTATCATTACGAGTGATAAATTATCACGATGTTCTGATCTTATGTATTATGATATGATACATAAGATTCTAAAAAAATATATACGTTTTGTGTATATGTATTTATAAGCTTATAAGCTCTACAATTATACACAAACGTAAAGCGTATAGATTTTTTTATGGAAGACTAGCTTTTGCTGCGACTGCGAACGCGTGAATTTCTCACGGGTCCTATATTACCCTATGTCCTTTTCAGTATTTGTAACGAAATTTTAGGAAGTTTGGTTCAGTAGATAAAGCGTGAAGAGGTAACAAACTCACTTTCGCATTTATAAATACTTATTAGTTGGGATCATTCGAAGAAACCGGTAGCTTTAAATAACTCTTTATTTTTATAAAGTCAACTCAAAGCTATCCAGGGGGCCGATTCTACTAATTACAAATGTAGATGTCGTGTTTCAATTGTGTCTCAAGATCCAAAGAAATAGAACTAAACGCGACAAGATCTCTGTAAGATAGAAATCTTAGTCGAAATCAGAGATCTTGTCGCTTTTAGTTCCATTTCTAAATCACAATAAAGCATAGAAATGCTTTATTATGATTTCTTTGGCTTTTGAGACACAACTGAGGCACCATATAGTATAGTACGTTTGTAACTTGTAGAATCAAGGGCCTGATAGCACACAATACATAATAGTACAAGTACTGATAGCAAGCCAAGTTCGATCTAGTCGGGCAACTCAAAAGTTGCCGGCGGCGAGTCCAGACGATAAAGCTAAGCGATCGACTGATTTGGAGAATCCATGTTATGGTCTTTAATCTGATGAAAGATATCCGTAAACTCTCATGAAAATCGTATCAAATTTAATTCTGTCGTTTTTGCGCGATGAGCGTTTTATGCGCGATCATTTGGCTTCTGTTGGTCCTATAAAGAAAATCCTCTCCCACATTTTTCTTAAGTACAGACATACAGTTTTATTACTATAGTCTCTTCTCTTCTCTCTTCTCTCAGCCTAAAGACGTCCACTGCTGGACAAAGGCCTCCCCCAAGGATTTTATCCACGGGGGGTTTTGCCGTAATCGCCACGCTTGGCAGGCGGGTTGGCGATCGCAGTGTGATGGCATAGTACGCGGAAAGATGCTGCTGCCCATCCTCCGGTGAACTAACCACTACTACTACTACTATACTACTACTACAAGGGTACAAGGGTAAGGGGGTACTATAGTAAAGTAACAAAATAAACCAATATAATAGTAAATTAACAAAATATTCATAGGGGAAAATATAATTTTAAGTAATCTTACCAAAAGGTTTTTTTTATTAAATATGGGCTTGCTCTTGACCACAATCTTGCCCGAGGACAGAGATGAGGTCTACAGTGTAGCGAGCTTATTGTGATCTGGTTGTAGAAGTAGATGAGATCGCGTTGATATCGTCTTTTCTTTGAATATGCCTTTACAATTTTGAAAATAATGTCGTACCTTAAATGTAACTACTTCGGTAACAAAATAGCCACAGAAATGACATAAAATTTATATAAATGTTTGATGGACGTCATTTGAATAACTATATTTGTAACATTCGACGTAGAAAGTGTGACTCGGACCAAAGGAATGTAGAAATGAATACATAGAGCTACACCCAGACTCCTAAAGTGGCACATATCGTAAGCCTACCACTGGAAGATGCATAATTTGCAAATTAAGAGATGGAATGTAATTGCAAAGCTTTTAAGTACATTTAGAAGAAAAATCACGGTTATTTTGTGACCCTATTAATTAACATATAGGTACATATCGTAAGCCTACTCACTCTGGAAGATGCATAATGCTGAACTACAGGATTGTAGTTGACATTTTATATCTGTAAGGATTTACACATTTCCTTCGATGCCTCTATATTCATCAATCTCTTCCTAATTAATGACATTTATATCTTTCTTTAACTGTACGAGTTTGTTGACACTGAATAAATTGCTACCGGTCTTTTCAATTTGCGCAGGTCAGTAAGTGCACTTTTGATTTCGCGCCAAAAATACTAATGAGTAACCGACATCCGAAGATGGTCACATCATGGCGGACGACCATAAACCATAACTGGCAGAGACAATGCTATCGACGGAGTATGCCCAATAAGTATGGGCTTATTGGTTAACTTAAAGGAAATATCGACGAGGCCGTCCAGCCCGATTCGGGTATATACTAAAATGTAAGTTATTTATTGGTTCCTGGTTTATCCGAGCACAATCGATTTTGCCCACAAATTTGGCTTTTAATCGATTTATGATGGAGATATGACTGCTGCTACAGCTTATAAGTAATCTTATAACAATATTAAAGATGTTTTAGTTTAAGGTAGTGTACTTTTTTGGAGAGCATTTTGATTATTTGTGTACTGCCGGATTGGGGTGAGGTAGGCGATATGTGAAATACCTACGAATGATTCACACTTCGTGGCGTGGCGTTTGCAGTAAGTAATGTTTCAGTCTTCTCCCAATTTTCTTTCATGGGGTACGTGTGTTTGTTTTCATTTAATCTTCACGTACTTACACTTTAAAAAAATATGTTTTTGAATTACTAATCTATATATTATATACATATGTATAATAAAACAGTAAAAATATTTTGTCTGTATATTTAGTATTTTTGACTGAAATGGATAGAGGGACACCTAAAAAGAATAATAGAAAGCAAAAATATTTTTTTGGAATTTCTTGTCTGTCTGTCTGTCTGTATGTACCTATGTACGCGTTTCACGCAAAAACTACTGGACGGATTTGAATGAAACTTTTTTCTTTTTATAGCTATTAAGCCTGGGCAACATATAGGCTATAATTGATTATGAAAACTGGAACACCTGATGAAGAACCATAACAGAACAGCTAAACTATAAGAGATATGGAAATGGTACCTTAGCAAAAGCTTATCAATCTGACGAGCATTTTCTGTTGACGTATAAAAATCTTCTTTCCGCGTACTATGCCATCACACTGCGATCGCCAACCCGCCTGCCAAGCGTGGCGATTACGGCAAAACCCCCCGTGGATAAAATCCTTGGGGGAGGCCTTTGTCCAGCAGTGGACGTCTTTAGGCTGAGACAGAGACATATAAAGTAGTGAAATTTGAATGAAGGGACCATCCAGTGTTGAAGAAAATATTTGGGTTCGGTATAGTGGTTTCATTTGTTACATTTCAAATTATAGTTATGTAGTGATTTATCGTCGTCTCAAGAAGTCCAATGCTGGACATAGGCCTCTCCCGTAGACCGGCTGATATTAGTCATCGTGGTCGGTAAATAAATTTAAAAAATGACGACATCATTCTCCTGTGTTTTCTTTAAAAATTAAAAAGTAGGTTCTGTTTAAAATAGCATACGGAACTCATAACAATTATTCATAATAAGTTAGCACGAACCTTTATATTTATTGTAGCTGACGTTTCGTGCGACGTTGTAGTCGCCGTGGTCGCAGCTAGACAACATCAATATAGGGAAAGATTGTTTACTACAATTATCGATAACAGAAAAATGAAGTACCTATCTTGGTAAGTAATAATTAAAATCGCCTGTGTCTTACCATAACAAGAAGACTTTATTTCTTCCATTCTTGTTTGAAGTCTGAAGTTAGGTCCACAAAGTTATCAGTGAAAAAATTAGTGCTAACTAGGTATACAATTACACCTCATTCAATTTAGACATAACTGGTTTAATTAGGTAACTAATTAAATACGTAATTAAAGTTATGTATCTAGTTTTGTTACTAATTGTGTACTTAGTAACAAAACATTATTTTTATTACTCCTTCATTTATGGGGTTTTTCGATATCAATTGTTTAACAATAGATGCATTACCCGTTGTGTAAGGATTACTTAAGTACCAACCTAATCCAAACGATGATAATTCTTTAAAACGATTTCTAAACAAGAAGATATTTCGTCTTCAAGCAATTTTTCAAATGGTTGCCTGGACGAAATTGCTTAAAGCGATAAGGTCGCCTTTTGCGCATCTCTCTTTTTAGTTTACTTTATGTAAACTATGTATAGAATTTTTGTATTGTAATATAAGCATTTAAGAATCCTGCTTACCATAAATCAGGAAAATGAATATCAACTTACGATTACTGAAGTTATTCAAAATCCAGCCTCCAACTCCACACATTAGTCACAATACCACTTCAAAACCAATAACAAATCTAAGTAAAAACAACCAAATAACTCTAATCACATAAATCACAACATACATAAAAATAGTGACAGTTCACTAATTAAATTAAGATCACTCGATAAATTTCTAATTTGGCGCGCAGATAAATAAAGATGGCGGCACAAAAACGTCAAGCGCAGAGGCAAAGACGCACGGTCATACTGCCAGGGCCCGGGTATTCTGCCGCGTTGTGGGTCACCGCCCACTGCCTGCAATGAGATCATAAAGCTGTTTCAAATTATAATTTACACTTAACGCATTGCAACTATCTTGTACAACCACCTTCGCATGTCATTTTATGTTAAATAGAAATATTTAGTTTCACCGACAGCGCCCAATATGGACGACGTTGACCGTTATTCCGATTTGAAATGTTCTTTAAGCATTATTAGGCATTACGTTTACATAATTTTTGATTGAATCGAGTTTGAACCTAGATTTTCCATAGTTGTAGAAAAGCTAGATCTAAGATCTATATTTTGTAATGAATAGGTATATCCATATTTAGCTAAATAAGTATGGATGGATGCATTGCATATTGAAACCTGTGACAAAAGAACTAAATAATACATTTTTTCAAGTTATTTATGTTCCTCTGCTGAATAAATTATCCATGTAAAAACCATATACATATCACGTTGTGACCACAGCGACTGCAACGTTCGCACGAAACTTCAGCTATTATAAATTAAAAAAAAAAGGCTCGACCTAAGTCCCGTTAATATTATAGGTATAGGTATAAGGCCCGGGGAAATCCGATTCCGCCTAGCGACTTTTTTTTCTGGAGATTTTTGGAGAATTTTTTTCGAGGGGAAAGTTCGAGGAAAACTTCACAAAAATGTCCGGAGTTTTTGCAGTTTTTGTCCTGAGTTTGTAATTTAGCTAATGGCAGCCCTAGGGTATACACTTATAGGTAAATTTTATAATTAATATACTTAGGTATAGAACCCCAAGGTTTATTCTGGTTTATCCACATGTATGACATTAGCATATCGATAAGTATTTATGCACTTCATTGGATAAAGAATCCATCCATGGATAGAAAAAAATGATCGATCACCCTTCACACGACTCGGACAAAAAAGTTCGAATGTGTATCTAATTCGTCATACAGTACTCTAGTGTCATTATCCGATGAAATCATCATTGTTCGACCGAAATTTGACGACCTCCCAGTGACGGTCAAAAGTTATGTCGATCATACGTTTGGTGGGTAAGTGTTTGTCTAACAACGGTTTCAGAATCACAGTCAAATGGAAAAACTATGCGACGCGGTGGTGGCCCGACTGTAGCTGCAGTCCCAGGTTCGAATCCTGTAAATACTTGAGTTTGTATACCAATCTGACCCATGTATGGTAGTTTTCATCGACCACCGGCTTCCGGCGAAGGAAAACATCGTGAAGAAACCTGCACTTTGGTTGATGATTATCAGGTAGTGAGTGAAATGGAAAAGGCAATGGTAAACCACTCCATTAAAATTGCCAAGAGAGTCGCCTCTTTCAGTCATGAGGAATACGACTAAAGAGAGAGAGAGGACAAACTATACGGACAACAGGCGCCGTGATGTAGGGGCAACTAACACGTTTTCCACCGTCTGAAAGTCCGGGATTCAACTCTAGTGTGGGCTTATTTTTATACCTTGATCCTGTAGCTTAGGTCCTTCCGTTTCTGTAGCTTGAGGGCCGAAGGGAACTAACGTCACTTTTTTGCATCCATCCTACAAAAAAATGTTTTGATGTCGAATTTTGACTGCCGTTAAGGAACTCTTGTTAAGATGATTCATCACCATTGACAAATGTGATGAACTCATGTAACTAGACGGCGATTCCTACAGCAATAACGTTGATGTTATGCTAGCTAAATAACTACCGAGCCTTAAAATCTTTTGGAGGTGCTGAGTACATTAGGACAATGAGATCCACAGGTACAGTTTTCACATTTATTACATACTTAGTATTATTTTGAAATAAACACCTTTATGAGTTACCCAAAGTAGACATGCTTCTTCAGCAGCGTTGGGATAATACAAATGCTGTATCAGTGGCATCCGGCAGCTAGATGGGTCTACGATGTTAAGAATATTTCTGGCAACAACTGGAGTAGGATGGCCCAGGACAGTGAAGGTTGGCGTAGACAGAAGGAGGCCTATACTCAGCAGTGGGTCACGGAGGGCTGTGGAGGATGATGATGATCAGTGGCCTCATAAATTTTGCCTGTCATGTCTTTCTGACTCGAAGAAGTAGATGGTCGTCAGCCAGTTTGTCATAGTTTCGACGACCTTAGGGTCGGCGTGCGATTACGACTGGCAGACCTCGGAGTGAGCTCGACGTTTGCCTGAAATGTCCAAACATATGTAAGTAGCTATCACTCAGCCACTATTGTTTCTAAAGTTCATCACTTCTTGGCCACAACACACACTTCTCAAAATGTATCCTACTAATATTATAAATGCGAAAGTTTGGATGTGAGTTTGTGAATTTGAGAGGTTGTGAAGATGTTTGTTACTCAATCACACAAAATCCACTGGATTGATTTTGATTAAATTTGGTACACGGATAGAAAAATACCGGGAATAGCACATATTTTAACTTTTAACCTGAAATTCCCACGGGAGCGAAGCCCCGGGGTGCAACTTGTAACTAATAAATACTTTATGATTTTGATAAATGCTCATATTTACCTGTAATAAATTCCAACAATCAAAGGTATGTAAGCAAGAGATCCCACTATTAATTATTTTCCATAAAGCAACGTATATTATACCGGAAATAAAAATCTTAGTACCGTATATGAGACAGTAAAGACAGTGGCAATTACTGCGGCCATTGATAATGAAACATCCATTTTACGGTACTTGGTATAAAAAAATAAAATAAAAATATATTCACGACTTCTCTGATCACGATCTGACGATGATCTTTTCATTCGTAAGACAACACAAATGAAAAGATCTGATTTTGAAAATGGTGAAGGTACCTACCATTTTTTTTTAAATATTAATAATCGCTATTGTCCTTTGTTTGCCATAAAAGAAAGCTCTTATTCTGTGCAATTTATTATGGTTCTGTTAAAGAAACAATAACACCAATGGCTAACGATTTATATCACAATATCTGAAGTTGCGGAAGAGTGATATCGTTTTTATAATTGATTTCATAAAAGTTTTCATTAAAAAGGTTTACAGCTAATAACAAACTTAAATAATTGGTCAAGTGCGTGTTGGGCCACGCGCAATGTAGGGTTCCGAAGATACATCCTGTAGAAATGCGGACACATAAACTTATATTTACTTCCACTTTTATATAACTAATGAAAATAACCTAAGTAAATACCATCATATAGAATGAAAATTTTTCCTACGAATATTTTTCATACTAAAATCAATTTTGTAAGTTTATCGTCTATTACTAATTAACGCGTAAAGTCTACATAGTCGTGATAATTTTCCTTTTAAATTCATTATATTTGCTAGTTATTATAATTTGTTTCATGTATCCACTCTCCACCATTTTCCTGTTCGAGGGGGGGACACTTGACTCTAACAAAATTTATCACTTTAAAGTTAAATATTTCGCACACGGATCCCTAAATCAAAAAATGTTCTTCAGACACTCATAATATTTTTAAAAGACCTATCAAATGATACCCCACACGATGGTATAATCGAGAGAAAAAAAAATCATCCCCACTTTAGGTGTAAGGGAGGCCCCCTAAAAAAAATATTTTTCCTAATTTTATTCTACAGTTCGCTCCGCGTAATAAATATGTATATCTCTACCAAATTACAGCTTTCTAGTACTAGTAGTCTCTGAGATTAGCCGCAGACAGACGGACGGACGGACGAACAGACATGACGAAACTATAAGGGTTCCTTGTTTACTTCGGAACCCTAAAAACCTAAATTATCTATCAAAGAAAAACTGATATTTTGTTTTGAACAGATTACATTATATTTAACCTCATTTTGCGACATTGAAATTTAAGCGTTAGTTTGTCTTCCTGAGTTAATTAATTGGGGAAAAACTACTGGGCGCGTAGAAAGCAGAAATTTAGCTTGTAGGTTCCTTATAGAGTATAGGAAAATTCCCATGGGAACAGAAAAAATAGTAACAATTATTGCTCTTTACATAAAATATTGTTTTTTAAGGTTCCGTACCTCAAAAGGCAAAAACGGCACCCTTATAAGATCACTTTGTTGTCCGTCTGTCTGTCAAACCTTTTTTTCTCAGGAACGCTTAAGGGTATCAAGTTGAAATTAATATCGAATACTCAGATCCACGGTTTCTTTCAGCAAAAAAATAATCAAAATTATACGTCAACGCGATCAAGAGATATTACCGCAAATGTTGCGAATTTTCGCATATTTTGCGATATCAGGCAACAATCAAAACGTATATACCTAATATATAACCTTCCCGTTGACCTAAAAGTATGAAATTTGGCAAAAAGCAAGGTCTAACAGTACCTATACAGAAATAAATCTGGAAATTGAAAATATGTTGATGGAAGTCTAAAAAAAACTGTTACAAACTTATTTTTGCGCTGAATGGATTCTGTATGAATCTTAGGGACCAAACTGCAAAGTTAAGTTTGTTTTTGAAACTAGTTGGTCTTTTAGTTAGAGCAATAATGTGAGATGCTTTGCGTGTACGGAACCCTCGGTGCGCGAGTTTGACTCGCACTTGGCCGGTTTTTTAAGTACACTTTAAATAGCAACAAGGAAATGTTGTCAGCCCTTGTTGTAACATTATAGTGGTTTTATAACCGTGAGACAAAGAACACAATAGTCCAAAATAAAACCACATTTCATGAAGTACATGTCATTATATTTATGAAAATGAAATAAGATTGCAACATAACGGAGATCAAGAAGTAATTTGAAATTGAACAAACTTTAAATTTACAGTCCAGAAAAAGAGTATATTTTTTTATTTTTTTTTATTTTACTGAGAATTGTTCTCTAGATCAGCAGAGCCCTCTGGCGGCATGTAGTCGAAGAGGACCGCTTTCTTGTCATACCCGCATCGGAAGAGATTCCAGGCTATCTCCTCCGGAGTGTCGCCTCCCTGCTCGGAACAGTTCTCGAGAATCTGCAAACGATAAAAAAAATTATGTTTACTATTTTTATCAGACCAATCTTGATGTACGGGTGTGAGGCCTGGACACTAACTCTGTAGGAAGAAAGCAAGCTGCTAGTGGCGAAGCGCAAGATCCTCCGGAAAATAAAGAAAAACCCGAAAGAAACTTTGTCTGTAGTTTTTTTTAAATAAAAAAAATTGGGGCCTACAAAAGATCAGGTTGGAAAGTGGAGAGCTAGAAAGAACCTAGAAATTGAAGATCTAGTGTCCGAACCAAACATCATCAGAGAGTTCAAAGCAGCCAGACTCCGATGGCTCGGACATGTGGAGAGAATAGGAGAGGATCGTGCCGTCAAAAGAGCATACGAGGGTCGACCGATGGGCCGTCGTCGACCAGTCGGGCGGCCTAGGTACCGCTGGAGCGATGAGTTTCTGAAAGATCTACGGAGCCTCAGAGCTGACAACTTGTGAGAGCTTGTGCAAGACCGCAAAAAACTAAGTCATCTCGTGTCGGAGGCCAATATCCACTTCGGGTCGCTGCGCCGCCGTAGTAAGTTAGTAAGTACTTTTTTATTCTATTTCAAGACTAGGTTGTCAAGTTCGAAGTATAATACTAATAAAAAACAATCTAGGATCTAGAATCAACAAAGCATCTAGGTCAGGTAGGTTGCTTAAGTAGCGGTAGCTTTAAACTATTTAGTTTTAAAGAATAAATTGACTTGGGGAAAAACAATCTAGGTCAAAGATTGGGTGGGTAGGCCACGTCTGTCTTATGCACCCAGAGAGATGGACCCAAAATTTAACTCACTGGATTCCACCCGACAGATATAGGAAAATAGACCAAGAACGAGATGGTCGGATGATTTGAAGATTCGAAAAGGCAAATAGACAATCCAGAAGTGAACGCACCTTAGTAGCATTTTTGCCATCAGTCCTTGTCGACATCTTGCCCAGCACAGCCGCCTTCTGGAGCTTCCCATCCTTACTGATGACCTTGCATTTAAGCAGCACGCAGTAGACATGCTTCTTCAGCGCCGGGTCATCAGCTAGTTCCCCATTCAACATGGCCTCGATGACCTTGGGATCAGCTTGCGACTGCGGCAGGCAAGCGTCTGAATGGGCTCGGAACATGGCCTTCTCTTCTTTGCCTAAAGCCTGGAACAACAATTATGTATACTGGTGATGAAATCGTGTAACTAGGTGATTCCACGGCATTAATATTATATTCAGCCGTTTAGATCCCACTGCTGGGAAAAGGCCTCCCTCTCCTCTATTTATCTCTATCCTGAGCTACTTATATCCATTCTGCAGACTGTGATTCTAAGTCATCCGCCATCTTCGCCGGGGCCTTCCAGGAAGCCGGTTTTGGTTTTCCATGGCAATTATGTTGATGTAATATTTCGATGATGTAATACATATTGCTTTCAGCGATAAGGCCGCCTTTTGCGTATCTTCCTTCCTTTTTTTTAGTTATAATTACTTCATGTATCTAAAAATGTAATATTGTATGCTAATAAAGTATTCTTGTTGTTGTTGTTACGTAAATATTCTTTGCCTAGAGCTTGGAACAACAATACTGTATATATTAGTGGTTCTGTGAACAGTAGACCGTCGCGAACAGAGCTCCGTCCGTCTCCTCAGCATAGCTACAACCTCTTATTTATATTTCCGTGGCTACAACAAATCGTAACATCTCATAATGCCAACTTCCTAAAATGCCAACCACTCGCGAATTGACAACTTCTCATATTGCTAACTTCTCGAAATACCAACTTCTCGAAATGACAATTTCTCAGAATGCCAACTTCCTGAAACGCCAACTTCTCGAAATGCCAATTTCGCATGATGACAACTAAAAATTAACTCAACAGTGCAATAGTATAAAGCAGCTAGGATACTGGGAAATTATTAAAAACATAGTCACAACCAAAAGTATACCTTTATTTTTTAATATTTAAATTTAAATTACAAATCCTAATAATCAACAAAAACATATTAATCATTTCAGTAGGTAATTATTATTTTTTATATAGAGAAAGTCTTAGGTAAATAATGTTTCTGAAAAATCTTGGTACATTTAAATTTTCATTTTCCAACAGATTTAAATATCTTTTATATTTCTTGTCAAAAATAATGTCTCAAAGTCTTCTTTTATGGCATAGTTTCTTAAACAGTGAATGTGAAATGCGTTGGTTCCAAAATTTTGCTTCTTTTTTAAGTGTGACTTTTTCCCATTCGGTCATTTATACGTCGGTTATTTATTTATAGTTTTGTTTCTGATAGCTCATATTTGATAAGTAATATTTTACAATTTTTTGAATATTTAAATTAGATTTCAAAAAAAATATAAGGTACACATAATAGTACAGTTAACTTTTGATTGTTATTTTAATAATTTCCCATTATTCTAGCTGCTTTATACTATTGCACTGTTGAGTTAATTTTTAATTGTCATCATGCGAAATTGGCATTTTGAGAAGTTGGCGTTTTAGGAAGCTGGCATTCTGAGAAATTGTCATTTCGAGAAGTTGGTATTTCGAGAAGTTGGCAATATGAGAAGTTGTCAATTCGCGAGCGGCTGGCATTTTAGGAAGTTGGCATTATGAGATGTTACGCAACAAATATCCTCCCTTTTCCACAACAACCTGTGGGGAATCAGACATGCGATATTTCCTCCAGATTTTATTGAAATCCGTTCATAAATAATGCTACTGCAAACTTCCCCTTTTGCCTCCGTATTCCCCCCAATAGAAAAAGCTCTCTACAAAAAATTCAAATTAATCATTCTGAAATGCAATGAAAACTCTACCCGCAAACATTCCGACAAAAGCGGTATGTAGCTATAAAGCTATTCATTTATTTTTATAACAAATACACAATAGAATAAGTTTACATAAAAATCCAAAATCATAAGCTATGATTATGAACCATCCGGAAGTAATTATCTGATAGTGAAAACTCATCAAAATAAGTTTTTAGTTTAAAAGATCCAAGCTTACAGACGCGGGAAGCAAAATGCTCATGACTGTACTATGAAAATATCTTAATTTAATTAATTAGACTTTCAATGCGACTGTGTAAAGTGAAATAGAAAAATAGTTGTTATAATTACTTACGATACAGTTTTTACATCCCGGCGTTACCTGTAAATAAGAAGTGGCCACTTTAATAAATTAAAGGAGATTTATTCTTTAAAATATCTATGTCAGATAATAATTGGTTCGGGAATAATTGTTTATTATTTGGTAAGTATTTATATGGGTTTTTCCCAACGGGAAAAAGGCGTGTTATGTATGCATATGTGTATGCATTTATGGATTAAATAACACGCACAGAATAAGCTTGCGACTTTACCTAA
The DNA here is from genome assembly GCA_018467065.1 of Ephestia elutella. Classification (NCBI taxonomy): domain Eukaryota; kingdom Metazoa; phylum Arthropoda; class Insecta; order Lepidoptera; family Pyralidae; genus Ephestia; species Ephestia elutella. The sequence continues at coordinate 13,067,733 of CM031570.1, read as the reverse complement.
TCTTTCACAGAGTTTTGTATGAATATATACTAATAATATGTTTACCTTGTTGTTTGAATATTTCCAACATTCCATCACCATAAGAAGATAAGATGCCCCACTAATTAAGACTAACAATATTTTAAATAATACAACTTATATTATGATTGAAACAAAATCCGAAACAAAATAGTTAGTACCCCAGAAAAACTTTATTATCCATAGCAACAACCGTGTACTTAACTGTTATCAAATAAAATTATTTAATTACTTAATACTATAATTTTTCATATACATTATTGCCGTATATGAGACCGTCACGAGGGTGACAATTAATGAAATTATTGGAACAGCAATATCCATTTTAAAAAGGTATGTTAAATAAAATAAGTATATTTAAAAAAAAACACTTAGTTCCGACGATGGTTCCACTGTTCACTGTAGTTTTAGATCAATATAAGCTGGTCTATTAGAATTTATGGATACCACACACACTTTAAAAAAAATCACGATCTCACTGTGCCGACTTAGTATAAGATTAAAACAGATCTGATTAAGATGTTGCGGAAGCGCCCATTTAAACATTTTAATTAATATAAACACCATTGTCTGTTGCTTAACCAAAAAGTTATGATCTAATTATTTGTAATGTATTATAGTCCTGCGAAATATCTAAACAATAACAACCTAGGTATCTTATCGATTTTAGTTCATAGACAGATCTGAAGTTGTGGAAGTGCCTAATGATACTGTTTTCAAAGTCTGTAAAAAAAAATAAAAAAATAAAATAAAAATAATAATAAATAGAAAAGAATCGATGATTTTGAATATTTTTAAAATCCCTTGTCCAATTTCCTGTGCCAAAACAAACACGTTTCACTTTTAAAACTTACGCACAATCTGTAAAAACGTCTTTATTTTTTTTCAAAAGATTTGAACCGGAATGGGATACTTAGTGTCGCGCGTCGCACTCGCCTTAAAAACAGACACCTGACGAGTCCCAAACTATAGTCGTCAATCCCGACAAAATAACACGCGAGTGACCCGTTTTTAATATATCTATATCTGACCGTGTGGACGAAGGCGATGAGGCCGAGCAGCCAGGCGATTCTGGATAACATGAGCGATCCTTATGGCAGACGCAGCGGCAGTGGCAGCAACACTTGAACAGTCTACAACCCAAGCAACACTTGCAATCCCGCGCGCAGCGATGCACAGCGTGATTTATTCGAGCTCGCATGTCGCTTGCTGATTCACACCCGTACCATTGGACTGGAAAATAGTCAAGTGAGTTAGGTTAAAAGACCAGACGATGAGTATTTTTATATATAGACTAGGCTGGCTGGCTAGGCTAGGCAAAGGTAGGCTGTTAGAATTAAAATTCAATTCGAACTTAAAGCCTACCAGAGCTTTTATTGTTGTAATGGTTTCGTTAGTAGCCCAATATGACTATCCTAGTGGTTCCCCCTCCAAAAAGGTGATTGGGGCACAGGGGGTCGAAATGTGCCTACAAAAAGGGTTATTAGTTGCGGACATCGCCGAGCTCACTGCGCAACTGCCGACTCCGCACTATGATGCGCATGAGACTCTCCACGCACTTCATGCAGATAAGTAGCAGTTTGAGTGCCGTTTTACCTAAAAATGTGACAAAAAAGATGACTTACCTGAAAATGTGACCAAAAAGATGACTAACCTCAAAATGTGACCAAAAAGACGACTAACCTCAAAATGCGTCTCGAAATACCGATCAGTGGCAACATCGCCGAGCACACTGCGCAACTGCCGACTTCTCACTATGATGCGCATGAGACTCTCCACGCACTTCATGCAGGTAAGTAGCCGTTTGAGTGCCGTTTCGCCATTGTCCGCCATCCTTATTACCCAGATTATGACGGAGATCAGGTTTCTGAAAAAAAAAAGTTTTATGTGAAACTCAACAACTTGTATTTGTATGTTTGTTATATTTAACAAAACATAAAATAGTTAACATATCACATGAATAAAGAATATAAAGCGGGGTTTATCTCCCGTAAGGAATATAAAAATGGACGATGACTGACTGATGGGTGTAATAGATACAAAATTAAATTCACGCGGACGAAAGCATATATCACATTTTCACACACACTATCATACTAATCACACTATCATACTCTCTCTCTCTCTCTCAGCCTAAAGACTTCCACTGCTGGACAAAGGCCTCCCCCAAGGATTTTATCCATGGGGGGTTTGCCGTAATCGCCACGCTTGGCAAGCGGGTTGGCGATCGCAGTGTGATGGCATAGTACGCGGAAAGATGCTGCTGCCCATCCTCCGGTGTTTTAAATCCCTTAGTCGCCTCTTACGACACCCACGGGAAGAGATGGGTTGGTACTATTCTAGGGCCACACCACAGGCCCAACTATCATACTAATAATATAAAGAGAAAGTGTTTGTTAGTTTTTTGTCCAGTATTTCCGAAGAATACCCCCTTCTTCGGAAATACTGGACCGATTTCAAAAATTATTTCACCAATAGAAAGCTACATTATATCTGAGTGACATAAGCTAAAATTTATGTATGTACCTCCCAAGCGAAGACGGGAGCTGGAAGTAATATATATGATAGTGATGATTTATTTTAAGATTACTCTTTATTGTAGCACTGGTTGGTACAAGTGTAAGTTAGTGGTAAAAACGGTTTGGGCTATGTGCGACTTTGTATTTATTCGAACAACTGTGACTGTAGTTTTTTCAAATAAAATACATACATACATACGTCTTTATCCCTTGAGATAGACAGAGGGTAGACAGAGCCAGGAGTCGTGAGACTCGAAGGCCACGCTTAGCTGAATAGTGGGCTCTTTGATGGAATGGAGATTCAGGTATAGTGACAGGTTGCTAGCCCATCGCCTACGAGTGGAGGAATCCCCAGTTTAAAGGCCATTCCCTCGATTGACTTTAACAATCTGCACGGGAAGAGAAGCAGCTGGCACGTTCTATGCTTTTTCTTCGCTCCCAGACCAGCAATAGAAGTCAAATAAATAAATAAATGCTGGTACTTGAAGTCGGCCACTAGGGATATGACGCAGAGCAAGCAGTCCAGCACTAGGACGCCGTAACTGTCTTCGATGTAGCTTTTGATTGATTGATTGATTGATTGATTAAAAGAATAAGACTTAATAAATAAATAAATAAATATAAATAAAATAAATATATACGGACAAATCACACAGATTGAGTTAGCCCCAAAGTAAGTTCGAGACTTGTGTTATGGGATACTAACTCAACGATACTATATTTTTATAACAAACTAGCTTTTGCCCGCGGCTTCGCCCGCGTGAATTTCCCACGGGAACAGTGCTTTTTCCCGGGATAAAAAGTAGCCTATGTGCTATTCCAGGTCATTATCTACCTCTGTACCAAATTTCATCGAAATCCGTCCAGTAGATTTTGCGTGATTGAGTAACAAACATCCTCACAAACTCACAAACTCACAAATTCACAAACTCACAAACTCACATCCAAACTTTCGCATTTATAATATTAGTATGGATATAAGATGGGTTTGCTCTTGACCACAATCTTGCCAGAGGAGATGAGGTCTACGGTGTAGCGCGCTTACCCAGAAAAAGCTTATTTACTCTGGTTTTGAAGAGAGTCAGGTTGTGTGCTCGGAACTTTTGTTCTATTTCGATGAATAATGATGAAAAATAAATTTGGCAGCTGCTGAAGAATGTTCGCTAGTGTATCCCAATGGTACATTGATAGATCTCTCTCACTCTTAAAAAAAGGGATATTTAGAGGACTTATGTTTTCATGGCTTTGGACTTCTCAAAGAGCCGTGTATGGCTTAAAAATGTAACTCTGTGTATATTCGGTAAAATAAACAACTTAAAAATCAAATTACACGATAGGAACCGAAATATAGTCATATTTGTATCGTCCACAAAGGAACGACCATTACTTGTTTAAACAGGTTTAAATTTATTTAAATTCCAGCCTGTTAATCCTGTAAGCTATCAGTAATACTGGAAGGACAAGATAAAAAGTGTAAGATAGACAAGCTAAATGGGTAATGATAAGAAGACAATATCAACATGAAGGTACGTATTTCTTCTTCTTTACATTACATATATATTATTGCATAGGATTACGTTAATTATGTTGATGTACACACACAAGACAATCTTGGCAATGTAAATGTAGTTTTGCACCAAGCTGATAATCATACCTATCGGGAGTGCAAGCTACTTGTACACAGAGAGAAAAAAATTACTACGTTACAGTCACAGCACAGATAAGTTAAATGTTACTACATAACTAGAGCGCATGTATGTTTCCATAGGATTTTTCCTCCACCAGAAGCTATTAAAGTACCTTGTAGTGACCTGATACAATCTTTAAGCTTTTAGGCAATTTTTTACATTGATTCTCGAAAATACATTTTATGATTGAACTGAAATACATAGTAGGGGCACAAAATAACTGTGGGATGTAAAACGATAGTCCAATTTGTTTTGTAAACACGCGGTGGACACAAAATGTCAACATTACACACTCATCGCCCGAATATTCTGTCATTGTCTTTACTTTTCTATATACTTGTCGTGGAATCAAATACTTGCCATCACAGAATTTGGAGTAAAAGCCAAATAGAAGTAGCATAAACTCGTTTTGTGAGCAAAGAGCAAGGCGAGACCGATGGCCGAGCCCTTCGTATACATGGACGACCTCCTAATTTCATTTCAAACCTCCAGTAGCCAGCTGCGAGGGGCCGAGGCCGAAGGCCGAGCTGCGTATTATGAAACCGAGAGGCAAGGCGAGGTCTAAGGCCGAGACCACCATCCAGCCGGCACAAGCGAGGCCGCAGGCCGCGCTGTGTCTTCATAGCAAAGAGCAAAAGCGAAAATAGTCTTTCGGCTTTTCACCTAATCCAAACCGACAACTTTTCTATGTAGATGACTTTTTGCCTACCTCTATAACTTTTCATGAACAAACTCAAAGTAAAATTGCCCTGCACAGCACGCGAGGTGCTTGCATCTTGCGCCCCACGCGACATCTAGTTTTCAATATATAAGTCGCCAGACGGCTCTTCCACTTGCCTTATTCAAAATTCTGTGCATTGCCAATATAAAACACTATATAAAATACTTATCTAAGTTTACCTTTCTTGAATGTTCTTAAATTTACTTCAAGACTACGAGCAGACGATTGGCAATGCCTTAGGATTTGTAAACAAAAGCATCCAATTTTTAACTAGTTTTTATTTGTTCTCCGTTAGCGTTTCTAAAAAACAAGTAGTTTAACTATTCTTTGGGGTAACTATTTATAATCTGTCTTTGGTGGCTGGTGGCAAACTGGTCTGGTTATAATCTGAGGATAAATTTGTTTTAATAAGAATAAACCCTAATCCCAACCCAACTATTATAAATGTGAAGAGGTTACAAAAAAATAAACTCACTTTGAGTTTATATACTAATCCTTCTAAAATTTCGCATACACATGGGTAGGAGTACTGAGAAGGACATAGGGTACCCTTAATCCCAAAATTCCCACGGGAGCGAAGCCTCGGGGCGCAGCTAGTGATATATAATACACTAGCCTTGCGACGCGGCTTCACCCCCATGGAAATTTCATGATTCACTCCCATGGGAATTTCGAGATTCTCGATAGCTCGACTGGTAGTTTCAGAGAATTGCGCATTCAAACAAACGACTACAACAAATATACCTACTTACAAACTCTTCAGCTTTATGAGTTAAGTTAGCTGGCTTATCATGCAAAATTAATCTTTTTAGCTTTTGCCCGAGACTTCGACCGCGTGGTATTTAATAGATACTAGCTGTTACCCGCGGCTTCGCCCGCGTGAATTTCACTTAAATAAAAAATCTTTTTGTGTTCCAACCAAAGTGTAGCAACCTAACTCCTGTAAAAATTTCAGCCATTTATTCCGTGTCCCAAGGGAATGAATTCGTATGGTATAGTCGACCACTTTTATCTTGTTTCCCCTTTAGGGGTAGAATATCCAAAATTCCTTTCTTAGTGCTCACTTACGCTATATAACGAACCTCTATGCAAAATTTCAAGGTACTGCGTTCAGCGGTTTCGTCTCTGCGTTGATTTCCCAATCTGTTATGTTTATACGGTTTTACGCCTTTAGGGGTACAACTTTCAAAAACCAATGATTGCATCGTTATCATGGCATTAAAATGGCGAAGTTTCATACAAACTTTGAACCACATTTTTAACCCCTTAGGGGTTGAATTTCCAAAATTCCTTCCTTAGTGCTCACCTATGCTATACAATAAACCTTTTGCAAAATTTCAAGTCAATATGTTCAGTAGTTTCGTCTCTGCGGTGATCACAAAAATCAGTCATTAACGATTTTATATACCTATATACAGATTGTTTAAGACTCAAAGCTAGCGTTATATTAAAACAACTTACCATAATAAATAAAACCGGCAAAGATTCGATATAATATTTATTTTCTGAGTTCATGTAGGTAATTGGCATTCTGTCCTGTATCTACTGGAATCATTTTGATTTGTGGTTTGCAGTGTACGGTTTGTGATCTTTATGATGTACTCTGAAAATTAAAATCCTCATTATACAATCAACAGCTTCAATACATGTATACCTAGCTGTATAGTGTAGACAATGGTTTTAAACTTTTTGGACTGTCTTCAATCTAATTTCGCGCGATCTTTTCAGAAATGCCGTCCCAGACAGAACCGACGGTCAAGACGTTATGATACTCGTAGAAGGGTTACTGACAAACGCTAGATGAAAGCGGGTGCTGGTGATGAGTATTGTTTTGCAGATCGTTATGAGATGGTGATGACTTAGGTAAAACAATCCTCGACGCGGTGTATGCAGATGTTAGAGAGGAGGCGGGCCGGTCCCTGAGGCCGTCGCGCTGCAGATCTTCATCAGACGGTGATGACTTACCTACGTAAAGTAATCCTCGATCGATGCATGCAGACGCTAGAGGGGGCGGGCAGTCCCAGTAGTGATGGTCGTCTTGTTGCAGATGGTTATGACTTACGTAAATCAATCCTCGAGGCGGAGCAGCAGACGCTAGAGAGGGGCAGGCAGTCCCTATGGCCATCTTCATCAGATGGTGATGAAGATGGCCACACACTAAAGGGGGCGGGCTGCTAGTGGTTCTCATCGTGTAGCAGATCTTCATAAGATGGTGATGACTTATACGTATAACAATCCTCGACGCGGTGCATGCAGACGCTGGAGAGGGACGGGCCAGTCCCTGTAGCTATCTATATCAGATGGTATTTATACATAAAACAACCCTGTGCATATATAGAAACTAAAAGGGGCGGGATGCCAGTGTATGTCGCCTGTTACAGATCTCTTTATATGACGGTGATGACTTACGTATAACAATCCTCTATGCGGTGCACGCAGACGCTGAAAAGGGACGGGCCGGTCCCTGTGGCTATCTTTATCAGATGGTATCTTTATCAAAAACTAAAAGGGGCGGGCTGTCAGCGGATGACGTCCTGTTACAGGTCTCTTCGTCAGATGGTGATGACTTACGTATAACAATCCTCGATGCGGTGCATGCAGACGCTGGAGGGGGGAGGGCCGGCCCCTGCGGCCGCCGTATTACAGATCTTCTGGATCACGCACGGGGCCAGCGTAACCGCGACTAGCCCCGTCATTACTAGTTGGATCAGCATGCTGGCAGATAAGAGACAATTTAAGTTTCGTAAGTTGCTTGATCTTGATCAGTTGAGAGTAGTGCACAATCAAATGCTTTAAGGCGTGCAATACGACATAGCTGACAAATAAGCAGACTTGTCTGATGTCTTTGCCTGCTACATCCTTTGTCTGATAAATAAATAGTTACAGTAGGGCGAGGTGTGATGCCGCCAGACCAAACAAAAAACCGCCACAGGAAATATCTGGATAACCGAGGTTATGTTTCCATCTACCATACCAATGATAGCATGGCACATATAAGACAGGCTTGAATAAGGCTTGATATTGATTATGTAGGTAGGTAGGTATGTCATTACCATCAACCATTTTAATGTCACCACACCTGGGGCATCAGTTTCCTTAGGGATGCATAAGCAAGTATGCATCACACGGGTCCAAGGTGGATTAGTGGGTCTTAACAACTATAAATACAGCCTGGATTCCTGGAGGAAACTAAACAAAGGCTTACGGCTAACAGTAGTGTTGTCGGCGAAAACTTACGTAATTATTTATCAAACATTATTGCCTCATATTGTTTGAATTCGTAATAGCTGTTGATGCTAATCGGATTCCCGAACCACAACATCATACAGTCACTGCACGAACCACATTAATGACGTGTACACTTACAAAAAACATTGCTTTTCCATCTGATAGAAAAATGACATGACAATAGACTTCTGCTTTCAAAGAGGAAAAAAAAATATTTCTGTGACTGACGCTAGCTTTTAGTTTTAGTTCTTCGCATCCACAGAAATAAACTTTTTTTTCTGTGTTCGCATCACAGACTTATTTCTGTGCTTTGCATAGAGGATCGGAAGCGTGGAGGTCAGTGTTGCTCTATGGTTCTTTGGCGTGACACATAGGTATCCCCTCTAATAATATAAATGCGAAAGTGAGTCTGTTTAATCTAATCTTCCTGAAATTTTGCATACACATAGTTAGAAGTACTGAGAAAGACATAGGGTAGGTACCTATATCCTGAGAAAAATCACTGTTCCCGTGGGAGATTCACGCGGGCAAAGTCACGGGCAAAAGCTAGCTAGAAATCCTATGTCATTAAAGAGTTAAAGAAGCAACAAGGTAAAGAAAACAACAAAAGTTACAGTAACTCGAATATATTTTCTCAATCTCTACCAGACACACAACCTATATTCACATATTACTTTGGGCATTGCTTACCCGTTCAAACAAAAATACTAAAACCGATATGTAAATATACCATTATAAAATGCAATAAAACACATACTAATAAGTACAAATTAATTATTTTCACCATCCACGTACATAATGTAGGAACTCAGATTCAAGAATTACAATTTACTACCATTTCTGAGCCACATATGGACGTATGTTCCCAGTCGCCCCCGCGAGGTTGCCACCGGAGGCAAATGGGAATAAAAAATCAGAGTTGCCACCGGAGGCAAATGGGAACTCATCGCCCCCACTTCAGTTTCGCTGTACATTGCTTGCTCGTTTTGGAGAAAATAACATGATTAAGCCAGTTATTCTAAATCTGCCGTATTTAGACTATATCATTCAAATGAAGTTTCCCATTCAAATTAAGTTTCCAACATTGTTATTTATTTTGCCTTATTACATTTGAGACTGTCACTTGCAGTGCTGTGTAATGTTGTAAACTTCATCATTTGAATGATAAAGTCTAACTACGGCAGAATTAGAATAAATTGCTTAATCGGTGTTATTGTCTATGATACGAGCAAGCAATGTACAGCGAAACTAAGTGGGGGCGATGAGTTCCCATTTGCCTCCGGTGGCGACTCTGAATTTTTTATTCCCATTTGCCTCCGGTGGCAAATCTCGCGGGGGCGATAACATGCGTATGTTCACAGTCGCCCCCGCGAGATTTGCCACCGGGAACGGATAACAAAGAAAGCGCTTCGATCATCTATTCTCTCCTCTTTTCTTCTTTCTCTGTCCCACATTCGTATCAATATATATCGTCACACAAGAACCATGTAAGAGCGTGGTATTAAAAAGAGATTCGCTAGGTCATTATCTATTTTTCGTGTGACTCAGATAAGGAGTATAATTTAATTGGAAAGTTTAGGCCATATTTATTCCTGATATTAAAAGTTTGTTTTTATCGTTTTTTTGTGAATTAGAAACAATCTGTCTTGAGAGTACTTTTTGTAAAAAAAATATTTCTGATGGAGAGTACTTTTTGTAGTGTTTCCAACAAAATTCGCTGAATTTCTTAGGATGTTATTATTAATATTTTATTTACGTAAAAAGGCCACTTTAACCAATATGAATTATTTTCCATTTCCTAAATATTTAAAAATGAACCTTATTTGTGGTTTGATAGGGTTAATTTTTAAATAGGTAAATGGATTCTATTTTGATTGTCAAAGATCCTTTTTAGACCCCCAGTTTCTGTGAAAATACTCTAGGGAACGGCCATATCTGAACAAGTCTGTTAAATAGTTGTTACAATAATTCTACTTCCTTTAACTAGAAATCACAGCAATCTTTTGGTCTTCCTCGATTTTACGTCAAGTATACATACAGGGTGGATCCTTTAAAGAGGAAGTATTCTTAATAGTGCAAATTTTCTCAAAATAATTTGCTTTTAGAGGAAAAGAATTTGAATAATTCCACCCTGTATAGTCATAATTAAACTAATACTATACTTAAGAAGCAACAAAGTACAATACATAGTGCAGCTCTACAAAAACACACTGGGAATGTGAGAACAGTGGAAGAGATAAATCACTCCTGTTTTTGCTGCGAAGGAAAACGTTCTCTAAATACACGTGCCAAAAGTCGGAAATTGCTGACATACCTACAGGTTATTATGCGGTAAAATAAGTGTTTTCCAATAAAATGTGTGTAAAAAACGATTTAAAAAATATATGTTTACAGATAATTCAATAGGTACTATATATATATATTGATAGTTGTTATGGAGTACTTTTATTTTTATTTCTAATTTTTAACATTGGAAACTCATGACATGGTATTTTCGAACTAGTATTTTTTTTATAAAAGATGGGTTTGCTCTTGACCGCAACCTTGCCCGAGGACAGAGATGAGGTCTACGATGTAGCGAGCTTACCCAGAAGCAGCCTATTCATTCTCCACTTCTAATTGTCACATAAAATATGAAAATATAACATAAGTACCTAATTACGTACCTAATGATTAAATATGTCGATTGACATATTTAATGTAAAATTACTTTTAAAATAAAAATTAAATTAAATCTTAAAATGATAAAAGTTATTCAATAAAATAACATTTTTGGTGTACAGAAAATAATTATAGTACATGATACAGCATTTAGGCGAATTTCTATGTGCCAAAAACATTTGTGCAGAAGTTATTGTCCGAAATTCAATTATATTACTAAAATATTTATGTCAACCTAGAATTTCAGAAACTGTAGACAGAAAAAAACAATATTTTTAACCTCAAAAACACACTTAGAACATATTTTTAAGGTTCCTCAAAAGGATAAAACAATTAACAATTTCAGGCCGCTTTCAACAATTAACAAATTCGCTCGCGCCGCGATATTCGAGCGAGAGAGACATATGAGTTGCTCTCAGGAGTGAGCGGGACGCACAGACGCGATTCGTCTCTGTTTGACCACAACCTATCTTTCAAAATTCCGTTTCTCAGACACGAATGAAAGAAAACCGGCCAAGTGCGAGTCAAACTCGCGCACCAACATATTACCAATTTTCAGATTTATTCCTGTATAAGTACTGTTAGACCTTGCTTTTTGCTAAATTACATAATTTTAGGTCAACGGGAAGTACCCCATAGGTTTTGATTGCTGCCTGAAATCGCAAAATATGCGAAAATTCGCAACATTTACTAACTTAACTTTAATTTTGATTATTTTTTTGCAGAAAGAAACCGTGGATCCGAGTATTCGATATTAATTTCAACTTGATACCTTTAAGCGTTCATGAGAAAAAAGTTTGACAGACAGACGGACAACAAAGTGATCTTATAAGGGTTCCGTTTTGCCTTTTGAGGTACGGAACCCTAAAAACGGACATCGATGAAGGTTATCCTTTCCGCTCACTAGTTGGCACTAGTAGCGAGTGTGGTTTGTCAGATAATACAACACTGTCATTAGTTGTTAAAGCCTGACCAGAAATATAAAAACCCTGAATTAGAGGCAGCACTTATGCTTTTCATATTGCAACATTATTAAAAGAAGTAGCGGATTTATAGGGTGGAAGCACGGGGGCACGTGCCCCCCCTCCTCCCCCACATTCCCGACTGATGTGTACATGTATACTGTGGAGGCAGGTTCCATAACAGTACCTATATAGCAAATTAAGATTCGAGTTGTTAAAATAACAAGATTTAATAGTAATAGTTTCTTACAAGTTTATTTCCAAAAAAATAATCCGCCACCATTAATGATGAGCCGTTCTCGAAATTTTCAAAGAACAAGCGGAAACTTCATTAAAATTTCTCGGAAATATTCTTGAGAACAGAAAACGCCCTTCCCAGATATAAAAATGTACTGCATCCGCCCTTGATTGAAAGTCAAACGTTGACAGGAGAAATGACAGATGGATTTTTAAATTAGTTGCCAGTAAAAGAAATTAGTTCTATTGCTTTTTCGCAACATGGCGAGGGTTTTTATATTTCTGGTCAGCACCCCAATTCTGCTATTTTATTTTGAGCCGAAATGAATCTGAAACGCATTGGAAACAACTTTTGGTATTCTACTAACAATTTGTCAAAACGAAGCCGTAACGCATTGGTTACGCAGCCGAAACGGTTTGGTTGACGTATTCTGGTAAAGGACACGTAACGTTTCGTTACCGGATCAGCTATTATTTCGTATTCTGATAAGTTTTTGACAGTTGGTACGGCCGAAACGCTACGGTTCTGCGTTGGTTGAATTGTCAAAGTATGCAGTTTTGCATCGGCAGCAAATTAGTAGCTTTTGGCTAAATTTGGTTTTACAACTGTTAACATTTCAGTTTCTTTTATAACCTAGCAGTCATATTTGTACTCTTGCAGAAATAATGAGCTCATATTTAGCTTGGGATATGATGTTGAGAGCGTAGCTTCAGGACATTGCCCGAGCTAGAAAACTGCCGAATAGAAGTTATCCTTCTGCTACCGCTAGCTTGTGCGGAAGAGTTTTGTGACATTTTTATCTACGATAGAAAATTCATATTAAGATGAATAAAAGAAAATATTACAAGATAAAACAAAGTCAAAGTTGATAAATTTTAATGTGGCGGCCAATAGCCCGAACCTCTTCGAATGAACACAGATCCGTCTCAGCAGTAGGACATACATCGTATTTATGTTGTGTTTGGTTGTGTTGAAACTAACAATAATTTATAATAATAAAACATAAAATTTACTCTGTGAAAACTTCAACAATCAAAACAAAACAAACTTGTTAATGTCAACTCGAACTAAGCGTACACTTTTTTGACACTGAACAAAGATACTCATGTCATACAGCCAAAAATTTTGGAATCTTGCCTAACAAAAGCAGCAATGTACGCGTAACTAAAATTTTTTCGAGTTGCCACACCACAAGCCCTCCATAACCAGCTCTGTAACCAACCGTTTGTGTTTCGTTTGGGTTTCAGCTGCCAACGTAAAGTTACTGGAATACCGTTTGCTTTTACATACGCAACTGTAACGAAGGCGAACCGCAGCCGATCCGTTTCGGTTAATAAATAGCAGAATTGAGGTGCAGGCTATACATTCAAATGATAATATTCCATCTGACAGACCTTACTCACCAGTGGCGCCAACTAGTAAGTGGGAAAAACGTTAACCCTCATTTCTCATTACGAATCTAACAATCTTTTAATACAAACCGTTCGAATCAGCCTTTCACATTTACTGATATGTACGTATATATCATTCATGTAAAGCCAAGGATATATTCCTAATGAGCGATTTTCTAACAGGTCGAATTAAGAAAAAAAATGATGTAAGAAAAGTTTTATTTCAAAGAAATGCCAATTTTTGCTTTCTGTATGGACTCGTCTTTTACTAAGCGCCATCTATGAAGTCATCTGGAACTATTTACGTTAAGTCCACCATTTTTAAATAAGTTTTAAATAAATAAATAAAATAAATATTTGTTTTTTTTGGGACTCGGAAAATCGTCCATTTCCACATGTATAGAGCTAGCGCCCTCTCGGAACCAGTAATTACACTAATATTTAAAGAGTGTTTCTAAGTTTGTGAGTTTGTTTGTAGGAGATAATCTTAGGAACCACTTGACCGATTCGGAAAATTCTTTCACCAATAGAAAGCTACATTATACCCGAGTGACATAGGCTACAATTTATGTATGTACTGAGCGAAGCCAGGGCGGGATGCTAGTAATAATTATTTGGGTCCTTCCTTTTGTTTTCGGTACTATTTTTGCAGTAAATCTGCGAAAATAATAACGACAACAAAAATAATAACCCAAATAAAGTCAAAATATGCTATATGAGCCCATTTGACTTTATTTAGGTTCTTATTTTACTTGTTTGTCTAGAAAATATAAATAAACTGAAAATCTTTTGACTGTTTTGATGATCTTTTGATTATTTTCTATAAAAAAATCTTATTCGGTGGTTTTGTTTTGAAGTGAAAACTACCACGATATTGAATGAGACTGAGCCAAAACGCTCGCTATGTAACGCTCGTTCGGGTGAAGTCGGCTTTTCACTTCTGTAGAGTGTTCTTGCGCACTTGTTTTTTTTTTCATATCTATTTTCATATTAGAGAAGCTACTATACAATTTCTAAGGTTGATTTTTCATTTTAAAATAGCTCACCTATCCATTGGAACCTATTTTTTTAAAACCCATCTTAAAAACTGTTACCCTATCAATCATGACAAGGGAAATGAAGATTTGTCAAATGTCAGATCATTATCAATTTTAAACCTTATAAGAGTAGTATAACGTTTAATTTTATTAAATATCTAGGCTTTATACACTAGTTAGACATCACATGAGCCTTTAAAAAGTCCTTGGCTTAAATACTCTTCCAATGGCATTCGCTTAGATACACCTCATGATTACATTACTATACATTGGCAGCTCTGACAGTTTTAAACCTTATTACAATGCGATAAGGTGCAAATTTTAATAGAATTTTTAGACTAGCTAAACATACTTTAGAGTCCTTGATTTAAATTCCTCTTACAATAAATCAGCCCTAGCTACATACACCTAGTGCTAGGCACAGGCAGCTCTGTCAATTTTAAACCTTATTACAATACTATAAGGTTCAATTTTATACAATATCTAGACTTTTTAGACTAGCTAAATGTATCTTCCAATGATCAGCCCTAGCCAGATACCTAGTGCTAGGCACACGCATCTCTGTAAATTTTAAACCTTATTACAATGCCATAAGGTTCAATTTTACAAAATATCTAGACTTTTTAGACTGCTAAAGGTATCTTCTAATAATCAGCCCTAGCTAGGTATACCTAGTGTCATAGGTACAGCCAGCTCTGTCAATTTAAAACCTTATAACAATGCCATAAGGTCTAATTTTACAAAATATCTAGACTTTTTAGACTAGCTAAACGTATCTTCCAATGATCAGCCCTAGCCAGATACCTAATGCCAGACATTGGCGGATCTGTCAATTTGAAACCTTATTACAATGTCATAAGGTTCAATTTTACAAAATATCTAGACTTTTTAGACTAGCTATACATATCTTCCAATGGTCAGCCCTAGCCAGATACCTAATGCTAGACATTGGCAGCCCTGCGTTTGCGCGTGCGCTGACGACAGTACACTCCCAGGAATATCGCCAGAAACACTAACACGATGCCCACCACGCCGCTCGGAAATATGTAATGGCCGTACACTATACAGGACAGGAGTATTGCCACCGCCTGAAAAAAAAAAACAAATGTCACTGGCCATACATACATAGAATCACGTCTATCCCTTACGGGGTAGACAGAGCCAAGAGACTTAAGACTCGAAGGCCACGCTTAGCTGAATAGTGTCACTGGCCAGTTTTGTTTTATTTATTCAAAAATTAGAACAGATACATAAGAGGATCGCTACTGCCTGAAAAAAATGATAACGTCACTGGCCAGTTTTGTTTTATTTATTCGATAATAGCACAGATACAGGACAAGAGGATTGCTATTTCCTGAAAAAAAAAAGAAATTGTCATTGACCAGTTTTGTTTCTTTTATTCAAAAATAGAACAGATAAAGGACAGGAGGATCGTTACGCTACCGCCTGAAAAAAATAGAAAGATCTAAGTTGCCAGTTTTGTCAAAATTATTAAAAAATAAAGAGCATCGCGTATATGATGCCAACAAGTCAAAATAGTAACTTCTTTCTAAATGTAAAAAATAGTAGATTTTACAACAAGTGCACAAAACGAATCATTTTTATCCGAGACTTTTAGCAGCCCGAGCCGAAGGCGAGGGCTGATAGTAATGTCGAGGATAAAAATCGTTTTGTGGACGAGTTATAAACTCTGCTTTTCACTTCGATTGCGAGGAAATAAATCAAATTGAAGAAATTAATAATCGCACGAAAAAACAAGAGCTGTTTCCCGCCGCTTTATTTTTTTAATCTTACGACATTGATAGGCTTGGACTGCAGACCTATACAGCCTACTATTAAATTAATTTTGTGATAATATTTTTCTTAAATTAATTAAATAACCTACCGTACTTCAATTTAAATTTTAATATCTTTTATGTTTTAAAAAACACATAAGGCAAATAAATTAAAAGTAAATATTATAAAATAACAAATTCTATCTATGAACTTTTTATCGTGTTTGGCTGTATGGCTCATTTTCTTTGCCTTAATATAGATACATTTATGAGGAGATACGTTAATGCCCTTGTGCACAAAATTCGATTTTGTGCAGCCTATATCCTGCACAAATAAGCACTTTCCGAGCATGAGAAGTGAAAAATATATATTGGACTTTTTGATAACTGGTGACTTTTTAAGATGTCCACAATAAAGTAAAACATACTTTAAAAGAACTAAACAAGCTAACGAAAGAGCGATTTTCTGGGCTAAATTAAGAAAAAAAATCAGTATAAAAAAAGTCTCAACAGATAGCGTTTTAACTTTAAGAAAGCCGCCGAGTCGTAATAATGGCTGAACCTATATGGTGCGCTTTTTCTTGTCAACCGGAGGCAGAAAAAAATCACCTAACAGTTTAACAGTTGCACAAATCACAGTATTGATACTTTTTAGATGTTTTTTTACTAAGTTTTATTTTTTTTAAATGCCAATCCCGCGAAATTTTTCTTTTTTATGGAACTTTTTCTCTCGCCTTTTACTTAAGCGCCATCTATGAAGTCATCTGGGACTTTTTTTTTTAATTTGGGTTTCGGAAAATCCCTCATTATAATAAAATTGAATATTAACTTATACAACACTAGCAGCCCGCCCCGGCTTCGCACGGGTTTTGTTCTGTCTACTGCCTCTATGTGTGCTCTATGGCTCATAGTACATTCATCCCACATAATCAATGAGGCGTCTTGTAGTAACTTACCAAGAGGCCCATTTTTGCGGATAGAACATGTAGATTGTTGCTCAAGGTTTACGGATAGGGGAAGTTTAAAAGTGGAATGAGTAGTTTTTCCATCCTTTAAGAGGGTTGCAGCAATTCCCGACGAAACAACTGCTATCGCTATCTTACCTGATTGTCTCACCTTAGCAAGTATCAAATTTGCAAGAAACGTCTTGCCAGTGCCACCTGGCGCATCCAAAAAAAATATTTTATTTTTGTTGTTATTGACGCTATCGATTATAGTTTCAAAGGCATGCCTTTGATCTGGGGGTCTAAAACGGCCACTTTGATGAATCGGAATATGATTCATTTCGCATTTCCTAAATATTTAAAAATGAACTTTTTAAGTGTTAGCATAAGCTTCATTTTTAAATATTTAGGAAATGAAAAATGGATCATATTCCAATTCATCAAAGTGGCCGTTTTAGACCCCCAGGAATCAATTTTGACAGGTTTTCATCGACAAATAAAGTCAAATTATTTGTATTATTATAATGTGCCATTGTATCTGTAGTATTGTTTTCTGTACGACTTGAAGAAGGTAAGCCAACATCATTTAGGCTTTTATCATTTAATTGTAATAATTTATTTTCTATTTGTATTAAACCTTCATTGTATATTTCCTGATTGTATGGTAAGGTGAAATCTTGATTTTGTTGTCTAATTCTATGTCTAATATCTTCGCATAAGCTGTCTTTAAAATTGTTCGAGAGTTTGTGATATCTTCCGAATGAAATGTCCGATTTTGATAAATCAAAAAGTAATATAAAGGTACTGAAGTGTTCGTGATCACAAAAACATTTATTTTGATAAGGATTAATAACAAAGTATAAATAAAGACATGTTTCTAATGGCGTCATTTTAATTATTATTTTTTAAACTAAAAACTCTTATTGTGTCTTAACTATAATAGTTAGGCCTATGCTGTCGCGACATTTTTTGTAGATAATGATTTGTTCTACAAACACGTAGTACATCATTTTGATCTATCATTAATAGTTTTTGCAGCGCACGCGATAAAAGGAATTTTTAAAGTTATTTTTGCACAACTTGGGTTACATTATTAAAGTTTTAGTAAGGATCCCTAAATATTTTGGAAATAAAATATAGCCTATAACACTCAGGGATAGTGTAGCTACTAAACGGTGAAAGAATTTTAAAAATCGGTCCAGTAGTTTCGGAGCCTATTCGTTACAAACAAACAAATAAACAAATCTTACCTCTTTATAATATTAGTGTGGAAAAGTACATACAAACATATACATTTTTGAAATCGCCTTTTAATTTGATAGCCCACTCAATAAGATTGATCAAATTTAATTCGTACCTGTCTGACAGTCATGATGACGGTGAAGACCACGGCACCAAACTTGGAAATCGTGCGGTAGATGAGCAGCTGGCCCAGCGTCGAACTGGCCGACAGCAGCACGCAGTCCCAAACGAACATCGGCGCCTGCGCAAACACATATTTTTATTTTATAAATTACTAGAATTTGCCCGCGGCTTCGCCCACATGAATTTCCCACGGGTACAGTGCTGTCCTGTGTGAAAGGTACCCTATGTCCTTCTCAGTGCGTCTATGTGTATGAATTTCAGGAAGATTTGCTCAGTAGATAAAGCGTGAAGAGGTAACAACAAATTCACTTTCGCATTTATAATATTAGTAAGGACTAGCTGTTACGGACGTTTCTTGCCCGGGACAAAAAGTAACTACATAAGCGCCATCTATTGGCGAAGAGAAGTAAGAATGGCAGTATAGTAATAGTAATCCTAACTAATATTATAAATGCGAAAGTGAGTCTTCATACTTCATCTACTGAACCAATCTTCCTGAAATTTTGCATACACGTAGTTAGAAGTACGGAGAAGGACATCGGGTACCTTTCATTCCGGGAAAAAGCACAGTTCGGAGCCGCGGTCAAAAGCTAGTATATAATATAAGATATAGCGCCATCTATTAGCGAGAGGATTAAGAGAATGGCATTTAGGTTATACATGTTTTTTCAGGATATTTTCCCGCGGTAAAAAGTAGCTTATGTCACATTATCTGTGTGTTGTATGTGTTGTTCATCATCATATCACAGAGAACAGGTTCACCATCATCACCATCTCACCTGCAGCAGCCGCAGACACTCCACAGTGTTGGCATTCTGCAGCAGAGCGGACGCGGTGAGGGTCACTGAGAACAGGTTCACTCCGCACAACATTTGTAATGAAGTGCAGCCGTAGCGGGTGAACAGTGCGCTTTGCCATGATGATGTGAAGCTGTCGCACATTATGTATAGAGCTAGAAGAGTCAGGCCTGACATCGTGGTGACTGTTGACACTGGAAAGAGATAAATACATTAATTACTAGGTATCTTAAACGAGCTGCGCCCCGGGATTTCGCTTCCGTGGGAATTTCGAGATTAAAAGGACCCAACCCTGTGCTATTCCCGGTATTACCAGTGTACCGAATTACATAAATCCGTCTAGATTTTGCGTGATTGAATAACAAACTCACATCTAAACATTCATGATCAAGTTGCTAGTCCATCGCCTATGATAAAAATCCCCAGTTTAAACCCCATTCCATTTATTGACTTTTACAATCTGCGCAGGAAGAAACGCAGCTGGCACATTCTATGCTTTTTGTGGATTCAATGTATGGAACAGCTGATTTTTTTAATATATCACGAGTTGCCTATATTTGTAAGTACTTTCACCAGTAGAAATGCCAATATTTTTAAATTCACCCTGTATACAGACAAAAGTAAATCACCTCCGTTGTCGTCATGGCTGCCGAATATGAACAGAATCATCCCCAGCGATATCATTACCGCAGTGACCCTGTATAGAGGACAGAGACAAAAGCAAATCACCTCCGTTGTCGTCATGGCTGCCGAATATGAACAGAATCATCCCCAGCGATATCATTACCGCAGTGACCCTGTATAGAGGACAGAGAAAGAAGTAAATCACCTTCGTTGTCGTCATGGCTGCCGAATATATACAGCATCATCCCCAGCGATATCATTACTGCAGTGACCCTGTATAGAGGACAGAGAAAGTAAATCACCTCTGTTGTCGTCATGGCTGCCGAATTTGAACAGCATCATCCCCAGCGATATCATTACCGCAGTAACCCTGTATAGAGGACATAGATAGAAGTAAATCACCTCCGTTGTCGTCATGGCTGCCGAATATGAACAGCATCATCCCCAGCGATATCATTACCGCAGTAACGTACTCGTACAGTTCGTACTTCTTGCGAGAGATTAGCTTGCCCATTAGCATCACTGGTATCACCTTACATGACTTCGATAGCACCTGCAACGAAGGAACCTTATTTTTATACAGCTAAGTAGCAGTTCAGTGTGAAACAAAAGTGTACTTTTTTAATTGTAAAAAACAAAGGCTTTTTTATTTTATTGCAATTGGTTGATAAATATCCAGTGTTGCCAGCTGAGTTAAAACGGCGTTCCCGTTTCTTTTCTACATTTTTATGTCGCACTGTAAGTAGGCTAACAAGCATGCAGCCCACCTGATGGAAAGCTTACCGCAGTCTACGAATGACGTATCTCTGCAGTGGTCATTCCGAAACGCTAGTAGTTTGTAGCTTTGAGAGTTATTACACAATATGATTACCTATATAATTCGTTTTCGATGTGAAAAAGTGTCTTCTTTGAAGGCCAAGTCTCAATAAAGTATTTTTGACTGCTACAGCGTAGGATGGTAATAATGTCTTTGAGAGTGACAGAGACAGATATACTTTTTTTATTACTATTTGACAGATGTCAAAAGGATCTTCATTTTACAACGTATAATGATCTTCGAGAGCGAACAAAACGAGACCTTTTACGATGGCACGGAGCCATTGCCTGGCAGGGAGTACAAACCGAGTAAGGGCTACGAGAAACAGGAATTTACGAATTACTCACCTGTGTAGGAAAACTAACATATTTCAGCGCTTCATACTGACACCGCGCGCTGATGACGTTGATAAGCGAGCAGTGGGAGAACTTGTAT
This sequence comes from Ephestia elutella, assembly GCA_018467065.1. Classification (NCBI taxonomy): domain Eukaryota; kingdom Metazoa; phylum Arthropoda; class Insecta; order Lepidoptera; family Pyralidae; genus Ephestia; species Ephestia elutella. The sequence goes on along the minus strand of CM031570.1, from coordinate 13,046,513 downwards.
AAGTAGAGTAAGGGCCACGAGGAACTGAATTTACAAATTACTCAACTTTGTAGGAAAGCTAACATATTTCAAGAGCTTCATACTGACCTGTGTAGGAAATCTAACATATGTCAAGAGCTTCATACTGACCTGTGTAGGAAAGCTAACATACTTCAGAGCTTCATACTAACCTGTGTAGGAAAGCTAACATATTTCAGAGCTTCATACTGACCTGTGTAGGAAAGCTAACATATTTCAGAGCTTCATACTGACCTGTGTAGGAAAGCTAACATATTTCAGAGCTTCATACTGACCCGTGTAGGAAAGCTAACATATTTCAGCGCTTCATACTGACCTGTGTAGGAAAGCTAACATATTTCAGCGCTTCATACTGACCCGTGTAGGAAAGCTAACATATTTTCAGCGCTTCATACTGACCTGTGTAGGAAAGCTAACATATTTCAGCGCTTCATACTGACCTGTGTAGGAAAGCTAACATATTTCAGCGCTTCATACTGACCTGTGTAGGAAAGCTAACATATTTCAGCGCTTCATACTGACCCGTGTAGGAAAGCTAACATATTTTCAGCGCTTCATACTGACCTGTGTAGGAAAGCTAACATATTTCAGAGCTTCATACTGACCTGTGTAGGAAAGCTAACATATTTCAGAGCTTCATACTGACCTGTGTAGGAAAGCTAACATATTTCAGAGCTTCATACTGACCTGTGTAGGAAAGCTAACATATTTCAGCGCTTCATACTGACACCATGCGCTGATTATGTTAGTAAGCGAGCAGTAGGAAAACTTGTACAATGGCGCAGAGACCAGTGGTTGGCGGGAGTACAAAAGCCGAGTAAAGGCGACGATTAAAGCAGATAGTCGGTTGACGAATACGAGGAATTGAGAGTCGTTGAACCGGGCCACTGCGCCATCCGGCATCACGTATGTCTGTGAAGGTAATATTACAGTTTAGTAATTTGACTAGTATTTACCGGGACTTTCTGTGGGAATTCCGGGAAATCCTGTCTTAGGGCTCCGGATACTACCTAAGGAACCTACATGTCAAATTTCAGCTTTCTACGACCAGTAGTTTGGCTGTACGTTGTTTGTCCGTCATTCAGTCGGTAAGGACAGAATTTTATATTAGTGATATAGATTTATTTGCAAAAACCTGAATTGTATGTGAAGGGTGAATTCGAAGTCATCGGCATCGTTTATAGTGGTGAAAGTACTATGAATATGAGAAACTTTTTGTATATGAACGACTCAAAAGAATCCATACTACAAATTACATAATTTACAATACCTACAAAATATCCAAAATATATAGAACAACTAATTTTTGGGTAGATCTCAGAGTCATTTCATACAAAAAGTCGTACAAAAGTACATTTACCAGTAGAAATTTGGTAATGATGTCAAATTCACCCTTGTTAGAAAATTATTATTTTTTAGGGTTCTGTAAAATTACGAAAGACAAAAAGCAGGTATAACAGTACTTGTACAGGAATAAATCTGAAAGTTGTAAATATGTTGTTGTAAGTCTGAAAAAAAGTGTTACAAACTTTTTTGCGCTCGATTTAAGGAATCTTAGGGAATGAACTGCAAAGTTTGTTTTTTAAACTAGTTGTCTTTTAGTTGGAGCTATAATGTAAGATGCTTTGCGTGTACGGAACTATCGGTGCGCGAGTTTGATTCGCACTTGGCCGGTTTTTTTTAGTTAGTTAACTGCCTCCAAAGCGCAAGTGGAGAAGAGGCGGCGCAACAAACTCCACTGCTGCATTTTCTCCAAAGTCACTTTACAACATATGTCTTACTATTAAAGAACTATCTACAGAATAAGGCACGGAAGATATTTGCTAGACAGGCTGATCGCAAGATTTAACACAAAAAAAAGTTTTAATTTACCTGTGTCATGATCTTCTCTTGCAGAAGTCCCCATATGAGATAAGCGCCCATCAGGCCAGTGAAACAGAATGCTAGCTCTAATCCCTCCTTCCTTGGAGTTTCCTCTACTCTTTGAGCTTTGACAGATTCTGGTATCTTCTCCCCAGGGTCACCAAAACACGCAAACAACGACCGGTATAAACAACTGGTCTTTGTGCCTGTAAAAAAGTTACATTTGAGATTGTAAGAACTATGTTCTTGTCGGTGGAGCATCCTCCATTTGCATCTATCTTCCGCCTCCCTATACGACACAACCATTGCCTTCTCTTTTATTTGGTCTATAAATGCTCTTCTTGGCTTTCCTTTTCCTCTCCCAGCTTCGACTTTTCCTTCGATCAAGTATTTGAAGGTCAATGTCGTGTATAATCAGTATTATAACCAGCTAAAAGTCCAAGTATTTGTCCCAGTGAAAATCAGTGTATTGCTTTTAATAATACTTAGGTATTACTAAAAGGTAGGTTAGGTATTACTGGTATTAGTACCACCACTATTCAGCCCACTATTCAGCTAAGCGTGGCCTTCGAGTCTCACTACTCTTGGCTCTGTCTACCCCGTAGGGGATAAAGACGTGATTCTATGTATGTATGTTATAATACCACTAGGCTGAGGCCTATTTATTACAACAGCATTTTACTTTTTTTCTTTTACTGTGTAACTGCTTTTAGTATGAATTCTTTCCAGTTGTCAGATGCAAAAAATTATACATGTTTGGGATAAATTCTAATACTATTTTTGCATACACCTTTTCAGTTTTGTCATGTTTTTTTTAATACCAAGTACTACTAAATTACATGTCAGAAATTCAGGATAAAAAGTACCCTAAAAATGAATCCAGGTATGATGCCACGAAGATATCTTAGACATGTACCAAAATCCGCTCCGCAGCTGTGGCTTTTGTATTGAGTACAACATCTACATCAATTTAAAAATATAGTGCTGTGAATGGTCTCTAAAACAAGGCGGGAAAACCATAACATGTAATTTTATTAGAGTAACATGAACTCATGGTCATAAAGATTAGCATTACTATTATCAGCAAATAACATTAATTCAATCTTCTACTGGTACCTAATTAAGCCAAAACCTATTTATTTTCACAATATGTGTAAGTATGTATTTAAAAAACGTCCATTCATTTCGTTTTTAATTAACTATCTATCTATATTATTATTTTATTTATATTAACTCACCTATTTTATCGAAATAATTTGATTTGTCCAAGTATTTGAACAGAATAAATCCAGGGAGAAGGATTATCGCATATCCAGCTAAATTCAATAACAGAAGGACCACCCTGAAAATACAATGCAAATTGCATTAAAAGTAAAATAATAGACAGAGCAAGAAAAACTAGCGACTGAGGTGTAGTTAAAAAAGCTAAGAGTGAATTTTATATCTATTTATATAAAAGAAGTTGCTGTTAAAACCTTCAACTTTCAAGGTATTTTAGATAACACTTGTTTAACAATACATGCAAAACCACGTGTCTCTTCATTGTTGAAATATATTATCTGCTTAAAAGGAGGTTCCAACAACCCAATATACATGTACAACTTTTTTACCTAATATTTTTTATTTTATTGTCTAAGCTTTAGAAACTCGAAATAGGGCATTCGTTCTTTCTATATTTTTCTCAGGGACCTTGGAAAAATAAAGTTATATGAGATACTAACCAAGCATACTCCGTTTCAACAAGTTTTCCAGATTGCTCGTAAGTTGTCAACAACTTTTGGTAGATTCGTGCAAACAACAATATTAGCAGCAGGCACGACACTGTCACCACCCTAAAAAAATACATGTTTGATTGTGTGTTGAAGATAATCTCAGTAACTTCTTACTTAAGACAATCTCAGTATTAAGACAGGTAGAACAGTGGAAATTTTGGCTTGGTTTTATAAAATAGACCATCCCATGGAAACTATGCAATACAGTGTGTGTTCAGACCCAATAAAGTGACATAGGCTGTTTATCGTATATTTCAACACAGTAACACATTAAACGCTCAAGTAGAACTCCCCAGTGACCATTTTGTATTATTATTACCATTTTATTTTATTTTTTTTTGTATTTTCCAAAGTTGTTGTTTTGAAACAGCCAATTTTGGGTCAAAAAACTGTGTGCAACAATCAGTACCAAATCAAACTGGGGCCCATAAAAATGCTTCTGTGTTTTAATGCAAACAAGAATTATCAAAAATACTGTTAACAAGTATGACTCAATCTGACCAATGAGTGCATAAATTGCATTCATGGCTTTTCAAATAAACCATAACCATCACTAATCAGTCATAATGCAGATGCAGTTGAAGCATGTCCAACTTAGTTCAATTACACACTTCAACGTAGTTCAATTAACTGTGGTTGAAATATCAACATGAACTGGGATTTTATTTTTAACCCCATACCTAAGCAACGATTGTTTTATAGGTATTATTTTCCACTTTGTTCACCTGGGTGCTTTTTGAGTATGATATAGGTAAATGGTATGATAAAAAAATGATACAAAAAAATCATTTGAATATCTTCAGCTTTTTTTAGTCAAATGTCAGTAATTTTAGTATTGTTTTTCTAAAGTATTTTTCTACTCATTAGCATTTAATTTATGCCATGGCTATGTGTGAAATTATTGTGCTTATGAAGAAAATAGCTCTACAGTTGTCATTTTATTTTTGCAAGTTCATGCCTAAAATGTATATTTTAGGCATGAACTTCCAGTCTTATTTCTCTGAGAACCCAGTACGTACATAATCTCACATGATTTAATTCTGTCTAACAAGCACTTACCCAGCTATTATTTTTCCTCGCATTGTGTCACCAGGTATTTATTAATTAAGTGAAGTATCAATCGTACTGATGAGCGCTATCAAACCAAATAACTATGCACTAACACTAACTACATATCATGTTAATTTATTATAAAAAATAATTAAAATAAAAATCAGCTCAGATCACCCGGATTCATTCAGAATTTCAGAAATCACAGAGAAAACTTGACATTGACACTACACTTTAACACTAGACACTGACATTTGCCGTCGATTATTTTGACATTTATTATTGACAGCAAAGTTAGACATTGACATTTGACTTAACATTAGATTTTTCAGCTATAGCACAGAATTAATATTATTGCTATAGAAAGAAGACCAAGATCAACAAAATTAAATGCGTAAGTTTGGATGATTATGTAGATGCACACTGAAGCGTATCTCGAATGTATATGTACTAATAGTGTATCTGTATCATTCATTCGGCTCTTTCGGATCTCGAATCGCGATCAACGAAACGAATCCGCTGACACGAAACTTCACGAAAGAGTGAGATCGGGCGGTTCGGTTTACCGAATACCATGCCGAATACAAAATAGTCATGGAAGTAGTAAGTACTTTGTACAAAGGTACTTATTACTTCCATGAAAATAGTACACACGTAAAGTCATACATTGTACATTTATACATAGACTAATAAATTTTATTTATTTAGGTAATATACTCATTGTTAGTCCTAAGCCTGTGAAAAGTATGAAGGGGAATCGATTTTATTTAAATGCTTAATTATAAAACTAATGTGTGCATATATTTTACTACCATGTATTTTTTTTTTATTAAAAATGTATGCATTAAACTAACAAAGGTCAATTTAAAGCTAATTGAGGAGTTATTTAATTGATTCGCGCAAGCAATTAAATTTCTGCTCTAGATACCTACTTGAGTTTCGTTCGTTCAGTGATTCAAATGATAATGATACGTTCCACTGAATGACTGACGAATCTTTGGACTGATGCAGATACAAATGATCCATTCACATAGATGATACACTTTTGCCAGGCCTAATGATTAATCATACAAATTCTGATGTGAACTGAGTGTGAATGGAACGGCATCTCTTTTCTATATTTTCATAACTCACCACCCAGTATAGGCTTCTTCACGTAGTGATTATATACTCTGGGCTTCTCTTGGGTATTGATTGATAGGTCAATAGACCGTATCGGTCCAGCATCGCCAGCTAATAATAGAAATATGCCGTGTGATGAGGTCATCTAACCGTGTGAAAAGGTTGTGGGTACTAGACCTTCTTTCTAGTTTGGGTTTTGATTGACATTCAAAGACTTCAATTAGTCTAAGTAAAAGTTTTGTCATATTTTTTTATAGACTTCAGAAATATAATTAATTTGATGAATATATAACTTTTATCGCTAATATCTTACAATCGAATCCACTGAGTATTACATTGTAATTTATTTTCCATATGGAAACTTTACAAGATTGTTACGATGTGGTTTGAAGGTGTAATGTTTTTGCTGGAGTTTTTAGCAGCTATTTGCGCTGTGGCTTTGTGTGGCCCCTGTTTGCTAGCATGTGCTAGAAGGTTAATATTAGGCGATGAATTGTTACAAAGAGGCGGTCCAACAGTCCACGATGCAGAGGTGCTGGGCTGTGACGAGCCAGCATGTCCGTATTACAAAAGAACGCCAGATTTCTGATGGTTCCCGCCAGAAGACGATGTTACACCTCGCCCTCGAGGCATCCCTTGAATTTGAAATATTTACATGTACTTCAGATTACTCTACAATGTTCTTCCTAACAGTTTTACTAGTTTATTAAATATATTTTTTTATTAACTAAACGTATACGCATTTATTTGTAAATAAAGGAAGAATACTTAGAAGTCTGGAAGCCCTCATATTACCTATACAGAGTGATCAAAAGGAGGTCTAGTCTACCTCTTCTTTTAAAACTTCTTCGAGTTATATTTCTATATATGTTTATTTGGCGCAAACAGGCGCAAAATATTTATTTTTTTACGGTCCATCCGTGAAATGATATTACTTATCAAATAATCGGTGTTAAAGTCGCCTAAGGGCATTATATGACAAGACTTTACAACAACTTTACAACTTGCCATTAAACGGCAATAGTCTACTAAAGAGCAAGTTTCCTCATGATGTTAACCTTCACGAGATGCAGGTAGTGGCAGTTAACTGAACTACTACCACTGCTTATTTCTATTGGGAGCAGATTTATCTGCTACTATACGGCATTAATTACCTACCTTTTTTATGTGCACAAGTGAACGTATAACTAATTCGTCCATGTACAGTGTAATGGGGGCGCTGTTTTCTCTTAGCTAGCAATACTGAGTGTTAATCAACCAATCACATAGATCGTGCATAGATTATTAACCAATGATGACCATTCGATCTGGTATTGCAATGATGGAAAAATTTTGTTCGTTTTAAATTCTTTTTGCAGTTTGAAGAGAAACCTGACCAGACCCCACTCCCTATCACCGAATCCTCTCAAGCAGGCTTCTCTGCATCTGACCGTACCTACGTACTTTTTCCCAATATATCGACTACAGGTGACCACAATAAAGTAAACCATGCATTATTACCAGAACAGTTTATTCGCCATAATATTTAAAATTACATTGTATTTACTATTACACACACGGTATCCACTATTTCGATTACAAGGCTAATTAAAAAGAGTCAGGGAGTTAATCCAATGGATGGTAGTCTATATCTTCATTGTCGACGCTTATCTGTGGATCTCTCTTACACTTCGGCATGACAGTGGCACTGGTGGTAGTCCACTCGTAGCGGGGGCGTAGCACCAAGTAGCTGGTGGATTTGTCTGAGCAAATATGGTCGTACCCCATGCTGGCACAGTCTTGAGAGTAGTTATAGTAGTTCAAGGGTTTATTTACTTTCGTCTGCAAATGAGAGCAATTTAAGGTTTAATCCCTCAATGACGAAGAGGTCGCATGTCGCATGAGGCATTGCGTCCATTGTTAAAGAATTGTTATCGTAAAACGCGCTCCGATTAAAAGATTAATAGTTTTTTTTTTATCGTAGGTAGTCACCGACTTGCCTTTGTCCAGCAGTGGACGTCTTTCGGCTGAGAGAGAGACACCGACTGTAACTTCCATTTGTATAAGTATTTGTAAGTAAGTATTTTAAATTTATAAGAAACCCCATCTTAAACTTTTAGTAGGTACTTAATTCTACTAATGCGAAAGTGAGGATTTGCATGTGTAGATATAAAAAAATGTTATCAATCTCGCCTCAATTATTGGGCAGAATTTGATGAAATATGGTATGCGAGTGGAAAATACTTGGCTTTTTATCCCGATTTCGTTTGTTTATTTTTTTGTTTGTTAGCTAAGTACCTCTTCACGCTTTATCTACTCAACCAATCTTTCTAAAATTTCGCATACACATAGTTAGAAGAACTGAGAAGGACATACGGTACCTTTCATCCCGGTAAAAAGCGCTGTTCACGCGGGCGAAGCCGCGAGCAAAAGCTAGACATATATATTTTTAATGCCTAGTCAAGTGCAAGTATGAAGCAGTCCTTCACTAGACCAATAAATAAATTCATAGCTCTTGGCGCCCACACTATTAATCTATACGTAAATGGATTTCACCACGTGCTCAAGGAAAGAAACCCTCACTTACTCGTAACTGTGAAAAGGGACACTTCGGTCTGATGAGGAATAGTAAGAAGGTGAACACCGCAACGAATATCTGCAATATGTATAACATCGTCGCGGTGATGTTGCACGTATTTTCAATTTTCACATATTTTTTTGCACGATTTTTATAATTTTCTTTTTTATTACAAAAATTTGTACTTCAGTTATTTGGCATTTCAGTTGTGATTGTGACAGTCATAGAGAAAAATAACTATGTGACAGTGGTATTCTTTTTACAGTTTGATTGCCTGCACATTGGTGTTTGGGTAAACACTTGCAACTTCTCTAGGGGTGAAAGTACTCATGAATATGAGCAACTTTTTGTAGGGGACCGACTTTGAAATCTCAAAAAAAAATCAACTGTTCTATACATTTTGGCCGAGGTATTGTAAAATGTATAAAACAGCTAATTTTTTTTTGAGATTTCAGAGTCGGTCCCATATAAAAAGTTGCTCATATTCATGAGTACTTTCACCCCTAAGGTTACAGGTGTTTACTAAACACCCTGTATATATGTAGAGAACACGGAGTCCGCGTCGGCGGCGGCGGCGGCGGCGGCGCGCGGAAATCTCGAAGATGTTTATGCCAAGGACGGATCCAGCCGTCGCATCAGGGGGGGGGGGGTGTTCAGACTGGCTCTGAACATAGCTAAAAGGACCTGACTGCCAACATTCAATAATGAATAGGCACAGATCAGGTGTCACATGGTCAAGTGATTATTTTGAGTAGGTAAGTACAGAAAAAATATATGTATACTACCAAGAAGGTCCCAGGGTGGGGGAGGTATTTTCGTCTTCGTAAAAAATTACTTTTGGAAGCGGTGCGCTAAATAGAATTTAATTAATCGGATGGGCTGTTGGTTTATAATATTTATAGCTATAAGAACTAGATTGATAACAGATAACACGAATTCGCCTTTCGCCTAAAACCGCTTGTACACTGTGGCCACAACACAATGTTGGGCAAATGTCCAAAATTGTGTTGTGGCCAAATACCTATAATGGAAGAAAAAAATACATATAATTAAATGCATTTTACGACTTTTCAGCGTGAGTAATATATTAGAGATCAAACTTTTTGGGAAAGTCCATTTTCTGTGAGTGACGTCATAAGCATGAACACTGTAAGGGGAAGTTTGGTATCATACAATAATTTACATAAATTTTTTAGCCATTGCATTAAGCAGAGACCATTATATTAAGTACTAATTAAATAAGCTAAGCTTGACACAAAGCTAAGCAATGTACAGTCAGCTGCCCTAACAGAATCCTATCTTAGGAGGGTCGGTTAATTTCTCTGCGTCTAACTATGTCTGACTGTACATCGATTGTTTCCAATGTTTTGGGCCAACGTGTAAATGCGACATAACGCGACCCATTTAATTTTTATGGGTAGGTCCTACTGATCCGGTACATACATACGTTATGTACCAAAGTGCCCATTGAAAGTGGGTGGTCTCATTGTCGGTTGATCTTGATAAGTTCCTGCCATGTTTGCCCCCCGCGGTTCAGTCAACTAAGCGAATTAATGTTCTATGTGAGCTGTGGTGGCTGAGTAGTTAGGGCGCCCGCCTGTGACTGCAAAGGTCCCAGGTTCAAATCCTGCCCGTGCTCCATGAGTTTGTATACCAATCTGACTCATGTATGTTAGTGTTCATCGACCACCACTTGCTTCCAGTGAAAGATAACATCGTGAGGAGCCTGCACTCTGGTTGTGCTCTCATCTAGTGTGTGATATGGAGAAGGCAATGGCAAACCACTCCATTAACATTGCCAAGGTAGTCGCTATGTGTGTTTCATTCGTCAAAATGACCACGACCCTCAGTCATGAGGAATAAAGGAGGAAGATAATGTTCACAATAAGAATCTATTTTAAGATTATTGTAGGTAATGATGATAGTCAGAAGAGGTAATGTAGGTTTCTAAATGAATTGAAAGGCAAATTGTAAGTAGATATTCTAATTAAACGTTAAAGTTCGTGAAAATAGATGTTTGTTTGGATGTTCGTTAATCTTTCACGCAAAAACTCAGGAAATGCACGACTTAATTCCCTGTGCACCATTCCACAATCGGACGACACGGCGCAGACAGGAATTCTATCCTTATGTGGTTGATGTTCCAGCTCATCGCACCTCTCGGTTCGCCTCCTGCTTTATCGTGCGAACCGCCAAGGTATGGAATTCTCTCCCCGCGTCGCTGTTTCCTGTCACTTATAAATTGAGGGGTTTTCAAGGCAAGAGCCTATTCAGGCATAGTTTGCGTGTACCACCCTAGATCTCATCTATGTTTCCCATCAGGCAAGATAGAGGTCAAGCGCACTCAGATTTATCATTAAAAAAAAACTACTGGACTTTATCTTTTTGTATGAGTTGTGTAATGTCACAACCTGCAATGGCTATAATTCAGTGGGAATCCTATATTACAGGAGAGTAGATCAAAACCCGCGTTCGTGACATATCATTTATTCAAAACTGACACGTTGCATTGTTATCTTAATTCTACCCTACGCCCATAATTCATACACCACAAGTTACAGTATTACTAACTAGCATAGGCCCGGGACTTGGTTCCCGTGGAAATTTCGGGAAATCCTCTCTTAGTGCTCCCCTACCCGCCCTAAGAAATCTACATGCCAAAGGATAATGCTACTCTTCCATAGTGATCTGGGCCCATTTTTTAAAACATGTTGCCCAGATATGAAACTCATGCCAAACGGTAGTTATAATCACTACTAGTAACTTTCATTATGATGTTACCAAAATCCAACCCAGTGGAAAAATTATATACCTTAGAATATAAAAAAATTAAAGTTCTTAAAAGAAAATATTTCTATTGTTTTTGGACTAACCAATACATGCCAGGTAGCGTTAATCCCTTCGCCCGGCTTATCGATATGTACGACTGTGACATCTACGCGACCTATTATATTTAGATAGTGTAATAACAATTTATGATTAATATTATTTTCCGGTATGATTTGTTTTTTCTTGTACGATTTGTTTTTTTCTTGTAAGATTTATTTTCTTCTAATATCATGTAACATGCCAAAACTAGTTGTAGAATTTAATTAGGTTAATCTGATACATAGTAATGTTGTTATTTGCTTAAAAGAAATAAATGTTTGATAAATCATATCTTTGTTTCTCTGGGGCCGATTATTTTTGTGTCATAATAAAAAATGACTAATTAAATGTGATCTACAATATGGCATAAGTTTCATTTCTGGGCAATCACTTTTATTTTTTGGGCCCAATTGGTTGCATTATCCTTTCAGCTTCCGACGCCCAGGGAACTTATATGAACTTGTAATTCATCTATACATATAATAAAACAGTAAAAATATTTTGTCTGTACATTTAGTATTTTTGACTGAAATCGATAGAGGGACACTTAAAAAGAACAATAGAAAGCAAAAAATTTTTTTAGGAATTTCTTGTCTGTCTGTCTGTCTGTATGTAAGATCACGCTAATCTCCGGAAGTACTGAACCGATTTGAATGAAACTTTTTTTGTTGAAGCTATTAAACCTAGGCAACATTTAGGCTATAATTGATTTTGAAAACTGGAACACCTGATGAAGAACCAAAACAGAACAGTTAAACTATAAGAAATATGAAAATGTTACCCTAACAAAAGTCGTTCAACCTGATGAACATTTTCTGCTGACGTATAAAAATTGAAGATCTGGAACATCTGATGAAGAACTGCAAGAGACCAGCTATACTATAACATATATGGAAATGGCGCCTTAGCAAAAATCGTTCAACCTGATGAGCATTTTCTGCTGACGTATAAAAATTGAAGATATGGAACATCTGATGAAAAGCTCCAAGAGACCAGCTACACTATAACATATATTGAAATGGCGCCTTAGCAAAAATCGTTAAACTTGATGAGCATTTTCTGCTGACGTTTCAAAATTAAAGATCTGGAACATCTGATGAATAAATCCAAGAGACCAGCTATACTATAACATATTATATAGAAATGGCGCCTTAGCAAAACTTGATTAATCTGATGAACATTTTCTGTAGACGTATATAAAAATCGAAAATCCATCTGAAACAGTTTGGAATAAAAAAAGATTTTTCATCTACTTAAGCGAAACTCACGCGGGCGAAGCCGCGGGCAAAATACTAGTTTTATATAAATTGATTGATGAATAAACAGATATTCAAGTATAAACTGTTACATACAGTCAAATACTTCCCGCGCTAACAACGTAATCATGGCGCCAAATGGAATACAAACAGTAATAGCATACACGTGGACAAAGGAATACAAATACAATAGCCACCTACCGATTTTCAATCGACTGTCAGTGCCCAAGTAAAATCGCGTGTAGAATGCTGATGGGCACTTAACTTGGCAAACAATAGTAATGAGAAGACGCGATCATCGATCGATGGTGCTTTACAATCGATATTCGTATTGCTCAGGCGTAGGGTTGCCAGGCGTCCGGATAAAGCCGGACATAGGTAGGCTTTTTGATTGCGTCTCCGGCCAAAATAAACGGTGTTCGGCTTGTCCGACTTTTGTTAGGCTTTTTACATTTCGCAAAAGAGCGAGCGCCGAGCGTGGCCGAGCGCAGGCGACGAAAGTCGACTGTCGGTCGCTCACAAGGCCGAAGTGCCATACCTATTAATACTGAGACAAAATCTTCAATAATGTAGGGTGTTCGGCCTTTCTACCCAAATGTCCGGCCAAACTGGCTGGTCTGTCCGGCTATTAGGTTTGGCGACCTGGCAACCCTACTCAGGCGTGAGCGTGACCAATGGTAAGTGTTACATTTTTTTGTTTGTAATTTCGTTTATACTTACATAATACATACATATAATCACGTCTTTATCCCTTACGGGGTAGACAGAGCCAAGAGTCGTAAGACTCGAAGGCCACGCTTAGCTGAATAGTGGGCTTTCTGATGGAATGGAGATTCAGATATAGTGACAGGTTGCTAATCGCCTATGAGTGGAGGAATCCCCAGTTAAAGCCATTTCCCTCGATTGACTTTTGTATTTAATTTTGTATATCATCTTGTAAAATGATTTCCCCTGGTACTGTCTGTCTGTTTGCGATAAACAATAAAACTATTTAACGAATTTTCTTGCCGTTGTTGCCACGTGTTACCACCAATGAATGGGTATGCAAGAAGAAAAAATGCTTATAAAAAATTATAAATATTATCCAAGAACATATATAAGCTGTTTATTTAGCGAAGACTTCTTGCGGCTAGGCGGATTTCAATTTAGTAAATGTGTATAGTATACTTAAGCTTGAATGAAGCAATAAGGCTTATATGTACTTTTTGGATTTTGTGCACTTCAGATGCAGTAAGTACTGTAGTACTCTCATATAGAAAATTAGATATGGTGAAAAAATTCCATGCGAGCTGGACTTAAACCCGCGAACTGGTCTAAGGTCAGGTTTTTTCACCATATCTAATTTTCTATATGAAACACTAAGACATCCTAATCCTAAATCCTAACTCTCTCTCTCTCTCTCTCTCAGCCGAAAGACGTCCACTGCTGGACAAAGGCCTCCCCCAAGGATTTCCACAACGACCGGTCCTGCGCTGCCCGCATCCATGCGCAACCCGCGACCTTCACCAGGTCGTCGGTCCACCGAGTGGGAGGCCTGCCAACACTACGTTTTCCGGTTCGTGGTCGCCACTCGAGAACTTTTCTGCCCCAACGGCTATCTGTTCTGCGAGCTATGTGCCCCGCCCACTGCCACTTAAGTTTGGCGATTCTGCGGGCTATGTCGGTTACTTTAGTTCTCCTACGGATCTCCTCATTTCTGATTCGATCACGCAGGGAAACTCCGAGCATAGCGCGCTCCATCGCCCTTTGGGTGACCTTGAGCCTTCTTATGAGGCCCATAGTAAGCGACCACGTCTCTGTTCCGTATGTCATTACTGGCAACACACACTGGTCAAAGACCTTAGTCTTGAGACACTGCGGTATTTTGGACGAGAAGATATCGCGAAGCTTCCCGAACGCTGCCCAGCCGAGTTGGATTCGACGGTTGACCTCTTTCTCGAAGTTGGACTTACCTAACTGAACTGTTTGTCCCAGGTATACATAATTGTCAACAACTTCGAGTGTAGAGTCTCCAACCTTTAGAGGAGTGGGTGCGACACGGATATTAGACATGATTTTCGTCTTGTCCATGTTCATTTTTAGACCCACTTGTTGAGAGGCTCTACAGAGGCCATCGAGCATTGTGCCTAGGTCTTCCAAGGTCTCAGCCATGACTACGATATCGTCAGCGAATCGAAGGTGAGTGAGGTACTCGCCGTTGATATTGATGCCGAGTCCGCTCCAGTCCAGAAGCTTGAAAACATCTTCCAGGGCGGCGGTGAACAGTTTCGGAGATATAACGTCTCCCTGTCTCACCCCTCGCTTCAACTGGATAGGTTTCTGAGCCTTGATCCTGGAGACGGACCGACATGGTGGCGTTTTCGTACAAACACTTCAGCGCTTCGATATATCGATAGTCAATTTGGCACCGTTGGAGAGACTGTAGCACAGCCCAGGTCTCGATCGAATCGAAGGCTTTCTCGTAGTCCACAAACGCCAAGCATAAGGGCTGATTATACTCCTCAGTCTTCTGTATAATCTGCCGCAGCGTATGTATGTGGTCTACGGTACTAAAGCCTTTTCGGAAACCGGCTTGTTCGGGAGGCTGGAAGTCGTCAAACCTGCGAGCGAGACGATTCGTAATGACTCTCGAAAACAGTTTGTAGACATGGCTCAGAAGTGAGATAGGCCTATAATTCTTCAATAAGGTTTTGTCACCTTTTTTGAAGAAAAGTACCACCACACTTCTGTGCCATGCCGTAGGCGTTCGTCCCTCGAGTATGACGGAATCAAATAGCTTCTGAAGAGCTTTTAATACCGGCGTTCCACCTGCTTTCAGAAGCTCAGCCGTGATTCCATCGTCACCCGGTGCCTTATTGTTTTTTAACTGTTTGAGAGCCATTCTAATCTCATAAAGGCTGACGTCCGGGATATCTTCGGTGTAGTGTCAGGTCAATCTGGCTCTTGGATCTTTGGCCAGATTACTGACAGGTGTGCGTACGCTGGTGTATAATTGTCCGTAGAACTTCTCAACCTCTTCCAACAGCTCTGGCTTCGACGAAATGATTCTGCCATCCTCAGTCTTCCAGCTTGGTCAGTTGGCTTTGACCAACAGACAGATCCCTTGCAAAAACTTTTGAGCCCTTATTACGCTTAATCGCCTCTTCAATACGGTCGGTATTGAATTGGCGCAAATCGTGAGTTAGGGACTTGGAGATCTGTCTGTTTAGACGTCGATACTGAGCAGCATCATCAGAGGACTGCAGAACCAAGTTTCGTCTTTCTTCCATGAGTTTGTTGGTGAGATCCGAGATCTTTTTGGTTCCTTTTGAGCAGCGGGTTTTGAAGGTTTTAGACCCAGCTGTTTGGACAATTTGCACGAACCTGTCATTATAATCGTCCAGATTTTCGCAGTCTCCCAGGCATTCAAAGCGATTCTGCAACTCGAGCTGAAAGCTCTCGGGGTTGTGGAGCTGGATGGGCGCTGGTCGGAGCGTAGACTTCATCAGTCGACACCTTTCAAGTTTCGTTCTCAGATTCAATGTGCCTCTTACCATTCGGTGATCGCTTCCTGTTTTTACGGCATTGATCACAGATACATCATTGAATATGTGCCTCTTTGTCGATAAGATGAAGTCTATCTCATTTTTTATGACGCCATTAGGATGCAACCACGTCCACTTTCGCTGTTTTGGCTTTTTGAAGAAGGAGTTCATCATAAAGAGACCCTCCTTCTCCATAAAGCCGACCAGCAGATGACCGCGTGCATTTCTCCTTCCATATCCAAAATTCCCCACTCTCAGCTCATTATCGCTTCGTTTGCCCAGTTTCGCGTTAAAGTCCCCCATCACAACGGTATAGTGGGTCTGGGAGCTATGTATGGCTTTAGAAATATCCTCATACATAGTCTCTACCTCGTCGTCGGAGCGATATGAGGGCGGTGCGTACACTTGTATTACCTTCAACGAATACCGTTTGGTAATTCTGAGTACAAGGTACGCTACCCTCGCCGAAACACTCTCGACCTGGACCACGTTGTTGACGAGGGACCTGTGGACGATAAACCCGACACCACCCTGGGACAGTTGGTCGCCCTCCCGGAAATAGAGCAGGTTTCCGGACTTGAGGATCATGGTGTCCTCCCCCTCTCTTCGGACTTCACATAATCCTACAATATCCCATCGTAACCTGCTCAATTCTTCCTCCAGTTCAGCGAGCTTCTCGTCGGTCCGCAGTGTACACGTGTTGTACGTTGCCAGGGCCAAGGGTCGTCGGGGTTGGTAGCCTGGCATCTGCCGGGGATTCTTAGCACCCCTGCCCCGCCGTTACCGTGACCGCTACCAGAGTCCGGGATAGCGGGGCCGCCGGGGACTAGGGGCCGTGTTGTGGGTGTATCAACCATAGGGGGGTTTTGCCGTAATCGCCACGCTTGGCAGGCGGGTTGGCGATCGCAGTGTTATGTCATAGTACGCGGAAAGATGCTGCTGCCCATCCTCCGGTGTTTTAGATCCCTTAGTCGCCTCTTACGACACCCACGGGAAGAGATGGAAATCCTAACTAATTATTATAAATGCGAAAGTGAGTTTGTTTGTTTGTTTGTTTGTTTGTTCCAATCTTCCTGAAATTTCGCATACACATAGCTGGAAGTACGGAGAAGGACATAGGTACCCACCTTTGATCCCGGGAAAAAGCACTGTTCCCGTGGGAAATTCACGCGAGCGAAGCCGCGGGCGAAAGCTAGTTTCCCATAAAAGCAAAGCCCCAGCGTGTATCTAGTCCCAATAAATGCAAAAGTGAGTTTTTTTTTATTTGTTTTCGTTACTTCTTCACGTATTTTCTACTAACTAATCTTCCTTATTTTTTTAATCTCTCTCTCTCTCAGCCTAAAGACGTCCACTGCTGGACAAAGGCCTCCCCCAAGGATTTTATCCGTGGGGGGTTTTGCCGTAATCGCCACGCTTGGCAGGCGGGTTGGCGATCGCAGTGTGATGGCATAGTACGCGGAAAGATGCTGCTGCCCATCCTCCGGTGCGGTGTTTTTAATCCCTTAGTCGCCTCTTACGACACCCACGGGAAGAGATGGGTTGGTGCTATTCTAGGGCCACACCACAGGTCCATTTCAAACACTAGCTGATAATCATCAACCAGAGTGCAGATTTCCTCACGATGTTTTCCTTCACCGGAAAATCTATAACCGTTTAAAGGCTAGTCTTGTATAAATATCCAATTAGGCGATGCACGTGCTTTCTTACTCGTAAGCAATAGATAAGCTTTATTTTCGTTTCCCTAGAACTGATAAAATCTAATAATGTTCGGATTGCTAATAGCGTACAAACAAACAAGTAGATATATATAAATAGACCCCGTGGGATGAGGACCACATCGGTCGATTAAATCATGCGAGTGCTATTCATGAGCGAGTGAAATAAGTTGAAGATTCATTAAAAAAATATTTCAATCGATTCATTAGTTCATTTCAAAAACTTTCTTTATTATATGAACCAGGGTTGTTGCGAATATCAGCATCAGCATCAGCTGATCATCAGCTTCATTTTACACATCAGCATCAGAATCATCATCCGCAATGATCGTTGCTGTTTCAATATTGATAATACTTAGGTTAAATTTTTGTTTTCGGTTAATTAAAACTTTCAGATTTTTTTTTCCTATTTTATTGAAATACATAAGCCAAGAAAATGTAATATTTATATAAAAAATCATAATAATGAGCACATTTTAGAAAAAAAGAAACAAAATCAGCATCTGCATCAGCATCCGCTGATGTGACAAAATTATGCATCAGCAACAACCCTGATATGAACTTACAATTCATACTGTATAATAATAATAGATTTATACCTCTACTGTGATAGTAACATTTTCTCCAAAAAAGAATACATTCAAAAACGAATAATTTTACGTATTGTTGAATTAAACAAAATTCAGATACAAAAAAGTTCTATGTAGCCATTTCGCCAAAACGTGATATTAATTTCACAAAAAAATTGACAGCAGCAAACAGTGACCTTTTTACAGTTTTGATAAGGAAGGAAATAGAATGCTCCTCAATCAACCTAATTGCATAGAATTCTGCATTGCTGGAAAAATACTCATATAATCTATTGTAACCGAAGGAATACATTTAGGTTTCAAAATCCCGGTCGGGTGATGAACTTCCCTAGTCTGAACCTTTACCAACCCAAATAAGGCACCATACCATAACCGTAAAGGAAAAGTATTATAACATGCGCCCAGTAAGGAAACCCATTGTTTTATGTTAAGGTGTACTAAAATGTACAGTCAAGACCGAGTTGGTATTCTCAAAATATATGTCTGAAAATTAAATATTCTTTGTCATAAATCAATCAATGCCTGAACTGCTGAATCAAACTTGGTTAGGTTATAAATTGTATGCGACGTGTATATTACAAATATATAAAAATATAGGCAGGTGTATATCACGAAATTTCAACGGTAAATTGATAAAATTAAAAGTTTAAAAACTTAATAATATTATCAGTTGCTCTACGTTACGTTCGTAGACGTGCTACGTCTTCATAGCACTGTTATCTTTTTTGTAGCAGCGCTACGAAATTAGCTACGAGATTATATTTTAATATCGTAGTAAGTTGTGTAACTTTTTTAATTTACTAGCTTATTATTGTTTGCTTTTTACTGTTAATTAAAATTTTATACATTTCCATAGTCTTGATTAAGTAAGAAATCATGCATACGGCCCAACAGGTTGAGACGCCTCATAAATATGAGAATTTATACCTATTTATTATTCCATCATAATTAATTTCTCCTATCTCATCTGTCATCATAAACGAGGCGTCATCACGGCACCACAACAATTAAGGTGCAAACAATAACCTTATCAATTTATCCTTTGTGTGTTCAAACTGTGCGAGTTGAACTGGCAAGTAAGAACAGCGAACCACACGTTACTTATATTATATTTCTATAAGATACAAGATGAAGAGGAGACTGTAAAAGAGCAATAATAGTTAATATCGGCATTATACAATTATTATTTATTTATTCAAAAAAATACGCGATAAGCTCTGCGTCCTCGCTAGTAAACAAGAGCTGATTTGCGAATACTTAAAATATAGATAATTTGTAGTGAGTTTGAGTAAGAGTGATAAAAATGCCTGTTATGTAAGTAGAAGACATGGATGAACTATCGAATCTACTCTCCCAACGTAGGTACGTATTAACTGAGCAGTAGCAAGTAGTTCATTGTCATACAAAATGAAAGTTAAACAAACATATCGATAGTTGGTCTTTTGGTATGAGTATCTAACAAACGTTTTCCTCGTAAGATGATGAATAAATTGATGAGCGCAGAACATGATTTGTTACTAAATTTTGTAAGTCAAGGTTACCAGGTTCTACAAGTTACAAACCTACTATATCGTGCCTCAGTTGTGTCTCAAAAGCCAAAGAAATCGTCACAAAGCATAGAAATTTTACAGAGATCTTTTCGGATCTTGAGACACAATTGAAACACGACATCTACGTTTGTAATTAGTAGGATCGGCCACCAGTAGCACTGACCAGTAGCATCGACCAGTAGCTAGTAGAGCTACATTACTATACGTATGAACATAGCACCAACGTCCTATTGGTAATCCTGTTCTGTCGGAGTTCGCACGTTGGACGCTCGCGCGCCGCGCGTTCCGTAGCCGTCGGACACAATATTACGTATGTTGTGATAAAGAAAAAAAAAAGAAAAAGTTAATTAATGTGGCCAGTGTTTTGGTGGAATGTGAATTGGCTGTTTTGACTTTTATTACTTACTGGTAAGTTTTTATTTTTTTATTTCACTTATGACTTCTTTCTTCTATTCGTCTAAAGCTAAAAAAAAAATATTAAAATATGATCATTATTTCTAAACTGATAACATTCAAATATAAGTATTTTTTATACAATAAATACTAACCCCATGAACTTCATAGTAAGAAATAAACTTTTATTGATCTCCATGTTTCTAAAAATTCTCAAATGTTTCCATTTTGCTATTTGGGGTTCAAAAGTTATGTAAATAGTTAACTATTTTGTATACAATAATAAAATAAAAACCAGGCAACTTGGAACTTAAAGGTACAATAAAATAGAGTTTTTATTCTATGCGAGCGAGGCTTCGCTCCCATGGGAATTTCAGGAATCGGATAGCAATACATTATCCTTCCTCATAAAGTTATGAAAGTGAACTGATAAAGGAAATTATAACGTCATAACTAGGAAGAGTGTATCTAACTATTATATAGTACAAGCTTTCGACCGCGGCTTCGCCCGCGTGAATTTCCCACGAAAACATTGCTTTTTCCCGGGATGAAAGATACCCTATGTCCTTCTCCGTACTTCTAACTATGTGTATGCAAAATTTCAGGAAGATTGGTTCAGTAGATGAAGCGTGAAGAGGTAACAAACAAACAAACAAACTCACTTTCGCTTTTATAATATTAGTTAGGATTAGGATTATAATAACTAGGAAGAGTGTATCTAACTATTATATAGTATTTTCGATGAGTCATAAAATGCATTGTAATAACCCATTCATTGTATTGTTTTGTACATAATATTACGTTATCGTATAATGCTTAAGGTAAATAGGTACCTACCTATGGTACCTATTACCACCACATTTACGTCAACGGACGGACGAAAATGGATTTCTGAGTTCGAAACAGGTGCTTACCTGTTTCGAACTCAGAAATCCGATTTTCGAATCACTCACATCTAGAGTCACTCACTGTAGGCTTCTACTGTGAGTGACTCTAGAATGTCTTCATCGCACGTTAGTTTTAATCATATAATCCTAACTAATATTATAAATGGAATGGAGATATGGGAATTCTCTCCCCGCGTCGCTGTGTTCTGTCACTTATAATTAAGGGGTTTTCAAGGCAAGAGTGAATAGGCATATTTTGAGTTTGCGTGTACCACCCTAGATCTCATCTTTGCTTCCCATCAGGCAAGGTAGAGGTCAAACGCACTTAGATTTTTAATAAAAAAAAATGTAAAAGTGAGCTTGTTTGTTTGTTTGTTACCTCTTCACGATTATCTACTGAACCAATCTTCCTGAAATTTCGCATACACATAGTTGGAAGTACTCAGAAGGTCATAACGTAACTTCCATTCCGGGAAAAAGTACTGTTCCCGTAGGAAATTCACGCGGGCAAAGCCGCGGGTAAAAGCTAGTCTTTAATAAAGTTTTCGGTTTGAGATCAAAACCCTGAACTATTCATTTACTGTTTATTATTATTTAATTTGAATTTTAATTATTTAATAATGTATTTATAAACGAATAAAACAAGTCTTTATTATTCTAAGTCCTTATAAGAATAGAATTAGTATAATAAAGATTGCTTCGTAACAACTAGGTCGTGTCGTAGGCAGAACACATCCGTTTTAGTGAAGAAATCTGTGTACAGACAACAGCTCATCAACCTAAACAAATTCATGGCAAATTCGTCTCTATTACCGCAAGCATAGAGATCTATGTAATGTAACCTCACATGCGCAAGTAGTTGACTGAACAAAATATTTTGGAAGTCAAATATCGAAATGGTAGCTATGAATGATTACAAGTTGAATTTCAAATCACTTGGCGACACATTTTCACGTGAATTTCATTTAAATGTTTTTTAATGTTTTGTGTTCCATAACAGAAAAGTACGATAAAGCTATTGTTTTATTATTTTAAGCTATTACATAAGAATCTTTCTCACATAGTCTGACCATAGCTTAGCTCAGAAGCTAAGTAAATAATATTCTAGGACTATTATAAAAAGGTAAAGGTGCCAAATTGACTATCGATATATCGAAGCGCTGAAGTGTTTGTACGAAAACGCCACCATGTCGGTCCGTCTCCAGGATCAAGGCTCCAAACCTATCCAGTTGCAGCGAGGGGTGAGACAGGGAGACGTGATATCTCCGAAACTGTTCACCGCCGCCCTGGAAGATGTTTTCAAGCTTCTGGACTGGAGCGGACTCGGCATCAATATCAACGGCGAGTACCTCACTCACCTTCGATTCGCTGACGATATCGTAGTCATGGCTGAGACCTTGGAAGACCTAGGCACAATGCTCGATGGCCTCTGTAGAGCCTCTCAACAAGTGGGTCTAAAAATGAACATGGACAAGACGAAAATTATGTTTAATATCCGTGTCGCACCCACTCCTCTGAAGGTTGGAGACTCTACACTCGAAGTTGTTGACAATTATCTATACTTGGGACAAACAGTTCAGTTAGGTAAGTCCAACTTCGAGAAAGAGGTCAACCGTCGAATCCAACTCGGCTGGGCAGCGTTCGGGAAGCTTCGCGATATCTTCTCGTCCAAAATACCGCAGTGTCTCAAGACTAAGGTCTTTGACCAGTGTGTGTTGCCAGTAATGACATACGGAACAGAGACGTGGTCGCTTACTATGGGCCTCATAAGAAGGCTCAAGGTCACCCAAAGGGCGATGGAGCGCGCTATGCTCGGAGTTTCTCTGCGTGATCGAATCAGAAATGAGGAGATCCGTAGGAGAACTAAAGTAACCGACATAGCCCGCAGAATCGCGATACTTAAGTGGCAGTGGGCGGGGCACATAGCTCGTAGAACAGATAGCCGTTGGGGCAGAAAAGTTCTCGAGTGGCGACCACGAACCGGAAAACGTAGTGTTGGCAGGCCTCCCACTCGGTGGACCGACGACCTGGTGAAGGTCGCGGGATGCGCATGGATGCGGGCAGCGCAGGACCGGTCGTTATGGAAATCCTTGGGGAGGCCTTTGTCCAGCAGTGGACGTCTTTCGGCTGAGAGAGAGAGAGAGAGAGAGAATTATAAAAGGTATTATTTAGTATGAATAAAAACTAATCCCGTCAACAAAATAGTAGAATAAAACTTTGAATGTAAAAATCATATCTCTATTTCCGAAGCATTTCTTACTTTTACTGATAATATTACTTAACTGAAAAATATCAATAACGCAGTGAAAACGTGTTATTTTTCCACTCGGAAAGCATATATAAAATCTCATCAAACACGTCAGTTGTCCAGCAGAGTGAGAAATTGGAAATTTGATGGAAAAGATTCGTTTTCTTTTTCCAAATCAAACCATTATTTTACCCACCCCGGAAACGAAGGAAATATTTATTTTAAAAAATATTAAATATTTCGGATTGGCCTGGGTCTTGGATGTTTATCTATATGTACCTATATGAGATTTGATTTAAGTTTTTTTTTACTAGATAGTTATGATAAACAGTTAGTTTCCCAAATAAAATAAAAATAAAGTATGTACGAGTATTTGTTATAAACAACACAAACACAAATCCCAAACGTAGATACTTTGGGGCTAACTCAATCTGTGTGATTTGTCCGTACATATTTATTTATTTATTTATTTATTTAATATTAGTTGGGTTGTGTTAAAGTATTTTGATTGTAAGATCGCGGTAACATCTAGAATTACCAAAAACTAATTTTGGGTATCAAAAATTCTGAGTTAATAGCGATATCCACGAGGAATATAGGTAACCAGATAGTCCTCGTAACGAAGAAACACCACATTCATCCATACAGCTCAGTTGTACGCTTATTTTACTCACACAGACATAGAAAAAAAATCATTCTTAAAAAAAAAAGTTGCTAAAGGGAGGAACTTGTAAAAGGTATGACACGTACAGCCAGCAAAACAAGCAACGTACTTGCGTTGAGTGAGACAATATAGATAATAGGGAATGGGTGCACGATGTTCCCCGGTTACAAAAATATGCATTTTGGTGACTGATAACGGTTATCATGTTGTACTATTTGTGCTCCTCTCACGTAACTATACTCTACTCTACTACAAATAACTATAATAAAAAGTTTATAAAGCAAAGTAGGAAAATCACTACACACAGTACTCTAAATTGTGTAACTCTAACTCTATTTATTTTTTTATTTTTGTATATAACAAATACATAGGTAACTTAAAACATAGGAAAAGAAATAAGTAGTTCCTTTGTACTTAACAAAGGAACTACTTATTTCTATAGAAATTTCTTCCTGTAGACCCGCGAAAAAAAAAACGGAAAAAAAGAGGCATTGGCGTGTACTAAAAAGAAAAGAAAATAGCTAATAAAGATAAATATCAGATAAAAAAAACAACACATATAATATTAGAAGAAAAATATAATACATATAATACAAATAGACCGTATAATACATACAATGTATAACAAAAATATATATGAATATACCTAAATAAACAAATTATACATAAATATATACTAGGATGAGAGAGAGAGGTAGTGTTCCTTCACTCTCTATTTATTAAGGAACAACAAACAATAATAAAATATTATGGCTTAAATCTAAGCATAAATAATTTTGTAACCATGCAACTTAATGTTATGCTATAGAAATAGCTCCTTAGCATAAGAAATACTCCTATTTTTTTCTTAGGTAGGTACCCATTAGAAAGCTTATCTTCCCCGAAGACATTAAGTATAAATATCAGATTTTTTTGTTTCAGATACAGAATAATGCGAAAAGATTAAACACCTCTGCAACAAAACCAAAAACACACCAAAATGGGTTTTGAAACAACAGCTTTACCTTTGGCGACTGAATTTCTCAGAAACCTTACTAACTCTAGTCACTCTGAAGTTAGCTGCATGATGAAAGGCCATCGTACGAAGATTTTCCACATCTTTGTATTGGTCGTGTATGCTTTTGGCATTCTTGGGAACGCGGCAGCTATCATTGCTCTTAGGAGAGGAGAAAGGAGAGTGAGGAACAGGAAGCATCTGCTACTATTGACTTCTTTGGCAGCTAATGACTTGGTAGCTTTGGTAAGTAGACAAGGATATTTTTTATTTTTTGCGAGAAAAGCGACTTTTATGTTAATCACTGAAAATCTAGGTAAACTATGAATAAAGGTGAAAGAATAAACCCTTATTCTTTCACCTTTATTCATAATTTACCTTACTTACCTTACTTAGTATGGGTTCATTGCATACGTTCATGAATTCGTGACAACCTCAAGTATTTTATATGGTTGTTATAGTAACCCTACCCACCGTACCATGAGGGGTATGGTCAGGGGTACGGTGAGCCTAAAGAGTCAATTGTTTTTTAACTAACTAGCTGGCGCCCGCGGCTTCGCTCGCGTTAATCCTTTCTTAGCGGATGCCTACGTCATAACATCTAACTGCATGCCAAATTTCAGCCCGATCCGTCCAGTGGTTTTGGCTGTGCGTTGATAGATCACTATGTCAGGCAGTCAGTCAGCCAGTCAATCAATCACCTTTGAGTTATATATATATAGATTTTCATTTTTATGTGTCAACTGATTCCCTATCCAAAAAATCTCTGTTGGACAACACAATAAATTTGTTTTAAGTAGGTACTTTATTCAAATTACGAACAGAGAAATGGAAAAAGCCATACTTATCTTTATTTAGACAGATATTTGCTGACGTAAACTTAGACAAAGTTACCGCAAATTAGTTCAGGTTTAAGGTCTCCTCAAGCCGAATTTAGAAAACAATATCTAACGCCCTTAACCTTGTAGAGAAACCCTTTTAATTGACTTTGGAATAAAATTAATGTCCGCCCATGAAATTAAATCGGAGAGTTTAAATTGGAACGAGTTGGCACATTCTTGGCTGTCAGTGTCATTGATGAAAATTAAATTAGAAAGAACTATTTGTACACAACTTTATTGCAATATTACATACATATTATCACGCCTTTTTCCCGTGGGGGTAAGCAGAGACTAGTGATTTCCACTTGCTACGATCTTTACAGATCTCTCTTGCTTCCTCTTCATACATGCTCTCCGGTTATGGGTGCTTCAATATAATGTTATTGGAAAATGGAAAATCTCTCCCAAATTTAATTTTAATTGTTTAGTCGTGTTTTTCATGTTTCTTGCATTGCATTATGGGTACACGTAGTAGTGTGATAATATCCTATCTATCTATTCAATAATTTGCCTTAGCTCTCTTCGGAATTTTGATACAAAAAATACCTTGTTACATGTAGGCAATTTAGAGATACCTACTAAACAGAATACCTAACCTAATAAACAACCAATATAGTTCTAGCTGTGAAAACTTTTAAGTGGCTTACTGTTGCTAATATTGTTGTTACTTTGTTTTTTGTTTGTATGTCCTAGTTTTCCTAATAAATAAAAATAAAATAAATAAATAAAAGGCAAAGCAATTATTATATTCGCACAAATCGACAAGCAAAATCAAAATTCATCACGAATAATGTAAACACTTCCCACAGGTGGGCATGATGAGCTCGATGCTGGTGGGCGAGCTGGTGCCGGGAGCGAAGGAAACCCAGATGTTCTGCGCGATCAGAGTGGTTCTCCGTGTATTCGGGATTGGGAGCGTCTGCATCGCTGTCACCATGGCGCTCGAGCGGTATCTAGCGCTGACTAGACCATTCCTGTACCAGAAGGTAGGAAATACAGATGTTCTGCGCGATCAGAGTGGTTCTCAGAGTGGGATTGGGAGCGTCTACAACGCTGTCACCATGGCGCTCGAGCGGTATCTAGCGCTGACTAGACCATTTCTGTACCAAAAGGTAGGAAACCCAGATGTTCTGTGTGATCAGAGTGGTCCTCAGAGTTTTTGGGATCAAGAGCGTCTGCATCGCTGTCACCATGGCGCTCGAGCGGTATCTAGCGCTGACCAGGCCGTTCTTGTACCAGAAGGTAGGGAACCCAGATGTTCTGTGTGATCAGAGTGGTCCTCAGAGTTTTTGGGATCAGGAGCGTTTGCATCGCTGTTTCCATGACGCTCGAGCGGTATCTAGCGCTGACCAGGCCGTTGTTCCTCTACCAGAAGGTAGGATACCCAGATGTTCTGCGCGATCAGAGTGGTACTCAGAGTGTTTTGGTATTTTGAGCGGCTGCAGCGCTGTCACTAAGGCGCTTGAGCAAAATCTAGCGCTCGAGCACCATATTTACTTTATGAGAGTCCTTCTCAAGACTATTCCAACGTCGTCGCGGCGGCGTCAAATTCGATGTGTTGTATTGTATTGTATTATTTTATTTGGTTCCTAGTGGCAAGCTCGTGCTCATTAGATTATCTCTATACATTATTATGATAATGTTGCGATGTTATTGTCAACGGCAACCGTTTAACTTTGGTTACTAAATGATAGCTTATAAAAAAGCGATTGCTTTCAGATAACATTTGAGTTATCAACTAGTTATTGCAGTTCACAAAAATAAACCAGAAATAGTCGGATATATTGACTTCAATAAACTTCCTTAATTCCCACTCAGCACGCCACCGCGTTAAAGAAATGTTGTTTGACTGGGGGAATTAGTCTACAAGATCGCAAGTAGTAAACAATTAGACAGGTCTTATTTTCCTTCATTTGTTTCATTTGACCTTTACACAGGATCTTGATTACTACGTAAATCTCACCCCTTTTCATTATTTTACCTTTTGTAGCTGAGTTTAGTCTGGGAATTATGTTTTTAATTGCATTAAAATTTATTTTTTAGCAGCATAAATCTTGAAAATGACCAAGATATCTATTTTTACGTATTTGTGCTATAAATAGTATTCTTTAAGGTACCCTTAATTGTAGGTGAATGAATGAATTGGTATAGATACTAGTTATGAAATTAATTGGATACTTTAACAGAGTACTAGCCCTTATGGCACCCAGTAAATATAAAAAACAATTGCCCTTTAGACGTATTAGGCGAGCAATACTAGGTAATTGTTCTTGATAAAGACATGTCCAGTTTTGTTAACTATGGTGGTCGCAAATGGCGCGAATGGCATATTGTTTCGCGGCCATGTTGTTTGGCTTGCGTCAAACAAACTATTTGCAAAATGGCGCGAATAACCATTTAATTTGCCAGGAATGCATATAACTTTATCAAGTTCGAATGGATAGGTAATATCATTTCTCTTTATTATTGAAGACTTGGTTGGCGGAAATATAATGGGAGGTTCATAAGTCGTAATTTTTTACATCGAGGAGTCCCATAGACTCTTTGTTCACATGGGCCACAATTATTTGTATGTACCTATTATTCAAATAAATATATTAATCGCCAAACAAACATAAAATACTAAAACTAAATTTAAAAATACTTATAAAAGTTTTCTTTTGCCTGAAAATCCTTACCGACCTTATTATGAAGGGTAATACGGTAAGGTAATAGGTAAGGTATAACATCAGACTATGTACACTAACTATCAGTGGCGTAGGGTGAATAAAAATAAAGGTAAAGCCGGGTCATATCTATCTTACTTTGTAACGTGTACAAAAACATGCAATAAATTACATACCTACCATTAATTAAGTGTGTAGGTAGACTACAACCTGTTTGTAATAATGCCGCAATTTCTCACCTAACAGCCTACGTGATGACAAGAATCAAACAAACACTAAACAATATTGGTAATATACCACAATCAAGCTAATCACTTAACACAATTATAAATTAGGATACGAATGCGCGCGAAACGATGGCAAGGTAGGGTGACTGACCTGACAGAGGCAATCGGCAACGCAGAATAAAATTGCTCTGATTGGACGAAAACTTTTGGTAAGCTATCTGAGATCGGCTTAAAATCGCTGACATATCGACGATGTGGTTGTATGTAGTAGTAATTTGTATGTGTGTGTGAATTGCATACATTTTTAAAATTCGAATTCCCAATATTATGAGCGGGTTGCCGCGATACCGCGGCATGCGTCCTACGATAGTGAAATCGTGTATGTGTGCGTTTGCGCGGTTTCAAATACATTGTGTATTTTGTGTCCAGCATATTGAAGAATATATTTTCAAAGCGCGCAATGTAATTATGTGCGCCTAATTAATCACGCTCTCATATAAAATTACCTTAATGTGTAATGCCGGCGATCCTCGGCTTATAGTAAGACAGTGTCATATAGGTATATGGTATGGGTATAGATTTTTATGCAAGAATAAAAATAATATTTGTACATATATTTGAATCTGCTAAGGGAAGCCGGTAGGAATCGTGTTCTAAGGAGGCTTCGCCACTGCTAACTATATACAAGTCTAATCTAAGTAATTATTTAAGTATCTTCCATTCCTAAACAATTCTTGGTCGCTAACCAATAAACCAATCAACTCATCTACAAAATGATAGATAGGAAAGTATGTACCTACTACCAATTTTGTAGAGTTCAGTTACCCCGAGGGTTATATCGTTACTATGAGTTTATTAGAATCTATATTAATAAAATTGGACGCTGACTAACTTATTGGTATATCAAAGCAGAGGCAAACGCGCTGAATGTAGAAACTTTAAATTTTGCAGAGAGTTTCTTTATATAACGCCCTAAAAAAGGATTAGGTATAGGAAATTTCATATCTAAAGGGATGAAAAACTAAATTCTCAGGAAGCCGAGAGCAAGAGCTTTTGCTCGGCTTCTTTGTGTCGGCTTGTGGGTGGAAAAATACCGCATTCTTCAGCTCGTAATGCAGGGGAAAATCCAGGGCAAACGTAAACCCGGAAGGAGAAAATCCACTTGGCTGAAGAACCGGGTACTCAAGTGAAACCAGTCTCTTATGGTTTTCACTTGAGTTGAACACTTCTTTCGTGCAGCAGTTTTCAAAAGTCCCGGATAGCCATGATGGTCGCCAATCTTCGATAAGAAGCGGCCCTAGAAGAAGTTGGTTTTCTATAGTCCGATTAGTTAATCAAACCAACATGACATCAAAAGTTGGTGTGGTACGATCAGTTGGACCATGTGGTCTAAAAAGTGATAGTTTCTATATTGGCTTCAGTCCGATTATTTAACCGAATCAACCGGAAAATAATTTCATGTGGTTCTATTGGTAGGTCAAAGGCAGTAGGACCACGTATTATCCAGAGTGGTGGTAACAACTAATATTCATATAATTGGCAAAATCGTATATTACTCATGTAATGGACTTAATATAAAGAAATTAAAAGAAGATAAAGATTTATTGTTGAAATCAAAATTAATTAAATATCCGTCCACTTTACTCGTAGCCTGAAATACATCAATGAGCCAACTGTAATTTTACAATCAACAAGCAGTCCGAGTTCAAAAAACCCGACATCATATTGAAATGACTGTTATCGGATGAAGACCAATCAAGATGCAGTAAGAAAGGTGACGATCTCAATCAGATCTTTGTATACCTATACCTATAACCCCTAACTCACTTATGTTATGAACCGTGTCAAACCAATTTGTTGATAAAGGCAATCGGTTGAGCTGAGATGATTTAGATTACTAGCTGTATCAAGCGGCTTTGTTCCCGTAGGAATTTCAGGATAGCCAATATCCGATTCATCTTCCATGCATGCTATTCAAGGAGCGAAAAAACCAGCGTGCCAGAAATAGAATGTGCCAGCTGCTTTTCTTCCCGCGCAGATTGTAAAAGTCAGTAAGTAGAGGGAAATTGCTCGCCTATGTGTGGACGATCTGGGGATTCCTCCACTCATAGGCGATGGGCTAGCAATCTATGTCACTATATCTGAATCTCCATTCCATCAAATAAGAGCACTATTCAGCTAAGCGTGGTCTTCGAGTCTCACGACTCTTGGCTCTGTCTACCCCCAGGGGTAAAGATGGGATTCTGTATCAATATCCGATATAGTAGGCTCGAGAGTTGCTCTATGGTTGCCAACGGGGAATGGGCGCAGGGGTAGAGACGACATCAACGGTTTCCTGCGAGGAGGATGGCAAGAAGCTGCCCTCGATGAGAAAAAAGCATTTGCCCACCAGTGGGTGTGAACCAATTCAAGACAAAAAAAAACTAGGCACTCTACAAAGCTTACTGCACCCTTCTCTACCTTAGGTAGAGATCTTGGAAGCAGAGGTGGTAGGTCTATATTACACTTAGGTACCTATCAAAATAATAATCTCTTTAATACATTTCACATATAGGACGGTACCTAGTTCAGGATTTGAACACGATTTATAGACTGAACAACAAATTGTATAGATAGCCAAAATGAAAAAAAGAAAACACAAGCACAAGATTCTAGGAAGTTTTTTGAACTCACTAACACGTAGACCTGACAGAGAAAATAATAAAATGCGCAAGATTACAATGCAACGCCCGGCATTGTTAGTAAACAAACGGATAGCAGACGTCCGGATTGTTACATTGCTAGTCACTGTTTGTATATTAACGGATTTCCGATATGTTTCGTAATAATAGTATTTACTTTACTTCTCACGTGGTTTTAATTATATCTTCATTCAAAAAACAACATAATTACCGAATTGTTAAACGGCGGAATGTATTTGGGTCATGTTCTTAGACATCATCTATACGACCTCCTGCCGCTGATAATGATGGGCAAAGTCGCTGGAAAGGGAAAAGTCGCAAGAAGAAAAAATCCTGGCTCCGAGAATGGAGATAGCGAACGCTTATCAGCTGTTCCGCAGAGCTTTTCCTGATTATATTTGACAAAAGACCAGTACGACGCCAATGAGACAGCACTATCAGTGACGTCATTATCTCGATGGACGTCATACAGGTCTTTGCAGGTGATAGGATACACACAGGGTATGATATCAATGTGCCATGCACTGCGGAGAGACACCATATTTGCAGGCGATTTTTTAGAACTAAAGCCCCTTGTGTTCAGCGTGGCGTCGTGGCAAATAAAAAAGCAGGAGTTTTTCGAAGTAGATGTGGCGGGACTAGACTCGACGTCAAGGCAATAAATCACTTCTTGTTCCAGCAAGTGACATACTACGTAATACGGCTGAGCGCTAACCCCATTACCTGGTTCTGGGCAGCCGTGCTGACCTGCGCTGCCATCTTCGGTCTAGGCCTCTACTACAATGGCAAGTGCGTTCGGTACCGCAACGCTGTCAACAGTGTCGACTTTGTTTATGCCATCTTCT